>NC_061165.1:43377442-43387442 GCF_022113875.1 Hydra vulgaris
ATATATATATATATATATATATATATATATATATATATATTATATATATATATATATATATATATATATATATATATATATCTATCTATCTATATATATATATATATATATATTTATATATATATATATATATATATATATATATATATATGTATATATATATATATATATATATATATATATATATATATATATATATATATATATATATATATATATATATATATATATATATATTGGCAAATTTTTAGTGAATTTAAACATAATGATGTATATTGTCTATCTTATAGCCTTAATTGCAACGGAGTGTTGCTACATTTACTATCTTATAGTTTTAATTTAAAAGCCAATATTTAAAAAAATCCTATTTTCAATACTATTTTCTAATTTTACTAGATTGTGGATCAGATTAATAATAGATTAATTTTGATTGACCTGATTGATTAACATTGATTGACCTAATTGAATAATATTGGTTATATTACTTGAACGTATCACAAACTCTCAACACATGTTCTATTCATACTAAACATAATGTTGAAAAAAAGGTTTAAAACAATTTTTTTGATTAAAAATTGATAATGAATGCATAAAAAGAAAAACTAACCTTGTTGTTTTAGCCAAAGTTTGCCTTCTTTATGTTACTCTGACTTTAGAGTCTTTAAATTATACGTTGCAATCTACAGATTTTAGCGTTTCCTTTGCAGCGCTTTTAATTCATAAATGTTTTAGTATTTGACGTCACTTAGTAGACTTTTGACGAAAAAAAAAAAAAAAAAACTCTGGAAAAACTTTTATTTATTTTTATTCATAAATTTTTTCATTATTTGTTTTAACATTTAAAAAGATATTTAAAACCTTAAATACTTCATGCTGGTTTGTTGCTGTAAATTGTTATTGCACTATAATGTTAATAAGTAAGGAATATTTATTATCTCAATCAAAATTCTGATAAAAAATTTGTTTTATCTTATTTACCCGTATAAAATTAGTAACAGCATTTTTTTATTTGGTTAAACAATATTTTGTCTGAATTTGCTTTGCGCGAAATCCGGGAAGTCAAACGAAAAAACTTAGTTTGAATAATTACGTCGAAATATATTTAAAACAAATGTTGGGAGTTTCAAAGTCTTTTCATAATAAATGTAGGTAAAAAATAAGTAACTAAATAAAAAGTTCAATATTAAACATCTTTTTTTTTATTATATTGCAACTGTAAATATTGAAATGTTAACTTGAACTAAATTTACTTATTATTTAAAACAACTAAGGAATAAATTAAAAGCCTCTCAAATTATGCGATATTGTGTTGTTTATTTGATTATTTTTGTCGGTAATGTTGTTTATGTTGTTTACTTTTATCAATATCGAAATAGTCCCAGATAGGACTGTTAGTTGCTGTGCTCATTTATTTCTAATTTAATTTTATCTTTAAGTTTACTTCTATGTTAAGTAAGAAAACTTTTTATTTCATTTTGCGCTCTTTTTATATGAGTAGAAGCGAAGAGAAAAAAAAGTTTCAGGCAATTAAACTTTGAATGAACAAGAGTTGTATAGAATATTTTTTTTTTTGCGTCCCTGGCTCTTTTTCAGATAAGAGAAATAAAAGTTTAATTGTAACTCTTTGAATAAATGGGTATTGGAAGAGGAAATTGCTTAAAAACTTGTAAATGTCAATTTTGTTAGTTTTTTAATTTTCTATGTTAAGAGACAAATACAAATGCCAAATACAATCCATAAATTAAGAAATACCAAATATAATAACTTTTTCAATGTGCGATAAAACATTTTGATAAAATAAATTACGATCTATCTTGAATTATTGCCATTATTTAATGTGTTAATTATTGCGTTAATTCTAATTTGTCCCTATTTTTGTTAAATGTTAATTGCACAAAACAGGTACTTCATGTTTTTAATTTGATGGTTATAAAATATTGAACAGTAAACTTATAATCAAAATTTATAGTGCTGACTTGTGCTGTTATTGGTTGTACTTGTAATGCAAAACCAGGATCTCACATATTCTTTCACAAATTTTCCTATCTGTATTGTTTAGTGTATTCTTGTACTTTTTTTTCATAACCTTAACAGGTTAATTGGTATGGAATTTTCGACATTTTAAAAGTTTCGTTATCAAAAATCAAATGCAAAATATAATAATATTTCTTATTTAACCATATCAAATTTAGCAAATTTAGTGATTTAAATTATATCAGATAATCAAAAAATTTATATAATAAAAAAATTTAACAGTTCTGCACTCTCTTGCACAAAAATTAGAGACCATATGTAAAATCTTCTACATAATGTAAAATACTTATATGAAAATCATAAGATTAGTAAGTAAAGCTTTATATTTGTTTCAATTTAAAAACAGTAGAAATATAAGTAAGATATATAAATCTGAATATTATCAAGATATCTGTAAAAAATAAGTTGCTCCTATATAATAAAAATAATTAATACTTTACACAAAAAAAATTTTTTTGTGATGTTTGGAAAAATAATACAAATAAATTTATGTTGCTGTATGTTAACAAAATTCTACAACATACTTTTTGAATTAAAGTAGAAAAACGCAACTTTGTTTAATTACATTTTTTAATTGTCAAAAGGCTACCATGTCGTCAAATACTAAAACTTTTATGAATTAGAAGCGCTTCAAAGGAAATCCGAAGTCTGTAAATTGTGACGTATAATTTAAAGACTCCAAGTTTTTGAGTAAAATAGAGAAGGCAAGCTTCGGCTAAAAAAACAAGGTTAGTTTTTTTTTTGGTATGCATTCATTATTTATTTTTAATCAAAAAAGTTTGGTTTAAACCTTTTTTTTCAACATTATCTTTAATATAAACACAACATGTGTTGGGAGTTTGGGATCCCTTTAATAAAACTAAAATATAAAACCGAACAAATTTACAGTTTTCTGTTCTATTATAACTGACCATTGTTGCATAAATGCAATAATGTCAGTTATAATAGAACAGCATTGTTGCATAAATGCAATAATGTCTTTTTTCTTACTATTTTCCATTGATTTATTACATTTTCCATAAGTATAATGTAAAATTTATTGTACAGATAATCTGAGTAGTTGGAGTTTATGGAGTGATTGTTCAAATGCTAAAAACAGGACAAGAGGTCGTTCATGTGAGGATAAGTATTTTGGCAAAAATTGCACAGGAGCTATAGAAGAAAATAGTCAATCATGTCCAGGTAATATAAATTTTTGTTTAAAAAAAAAGTTATTTTTGTGTTTTATAGATTTTGGTATTTTAGTAATTTTTTGAAATTAATGGAAAATCAGTTAAAGATGTGAAATAAGTACACACAAGTTCCATTACCAGTTATAATATACTAGCTAAGGTAAATGCTCACATAGACTCTGTTCCAAAAAGTGATCCTATGGCTGTAAAGCAAGATAAGAGTCATTGTTGTACTACTAAAAAATAAATAAAAACAGTAAACAATAATCAAGGAAAGTAAGAGTCATTGTTGTATTACTAAGTTGTTGTTAGTGTCGAGCGTAAATGTGATGTATAGACAGAATTGGTAATGGAATAGAATTATTTGTTTTATAAGTAGTTACCATGTGGTCTGTATTATTAGGGTGATAAACATACATTATAGATATAAATTTGTCATGAACGTCTCGAGTACAGTATGGATTCGTGTCTTATGGTACATTATGAACACATGAAGACTTCTAGCTTTCATCCTAGACAGGTATCCCAATAGAAGTTCTACTCTGGGTTTACACCAGGGTATCTTTTTGAGGTAACCCATTGTGTTATCCAAAAGGACTATTCTCAGACAATTCTGTCAGGGCAATTGCCACAGACTTCTGAATTGACACTGAGACTAGAGGGCACTAAGTGGGGTTCAGTACAACTTGTAAACAATAGTAAGGAGTTTTTTGACATGAGTGTCCATAAGTGCAGTGGTTTGTTACAATATAACATGGGTCAGTGAGAGTTTGAACTGTTTTGAGTTCTTATAGCTATGTGTGTAATTTAATTAGTCAATGTAGTGTATGTGTGTGTGACCACTGTAGTAGCATGTCTTGATAGTAAGAGTTATCAGTATAAAAAATAGTTGAAAGTCATTTATATTGGTTTAATGGCTAGATGTGAATACTAGTAGTCCTATGACGTGTGTCTTGAAAATAAACAAACTATTACAACTAGATGATCTAGAATATTTAACTTGAATTACACCAATATAGCAACAAAAACTTGTATATAAATTTTTCAATTAATAATCTGTATATATATAATACAACTAATACTTGAAAATCATATGGAGTTTTGTAGCAGGTAAATGTATGTGGTACAAAAGTATGTTTTGTAATATGTATAAATAAAAAGATTACCAGTGCATGAGTCATGTGACTAATGTTACAAGGAGTATTCAAAGTCGAGTAGAATAATTTGTTTTATAAAAAAGTTAGCAGGTAGTCTTTAGTCAATTAACCAAACTGTTTGTATAGCATGGCCTGTTTTGTGTTTAATAATATTCATATTGACTTATGCCTTTAGTCTTAGTGTGAGTTGGTACTATTTTTAGAAACTATTGTAAAAAAATTTTGTTTATCGTCAAAGCTCGCTTTTCTCAGGTCATTAAGTCTAGTATTTTTTTCAAAAATTAGGCAACATTGAATGAGAGAGATGGGGGTTGATGTTTTGAACCCCTCCTCCTCCTCCCCTAGTTAAAAGGGTGCCACAACAATAGTTTTTAATCATTTTTTCAATAACCATTATTGTTTATCTTGTTTAGTTTTATGCTGTAATAAGATGTTGATTTAAAGGCATTTTTTTTGAATTTACTGGATTTTTTGAATTTTTATGAATTTACCAGTGGGCGATGTTGCTTTAAATTCAATAAGAATACTATTTTACGTAAGACTTTAATAAACGCTTTTGTTGCAAATTTACACTATTAGTAAATAATTATTGAAAATTGTTTAATGTCTTTAAAACATTTGATAACTATATTTTTGTAAATTTAATTTTAGTAGTTATTAATGTTATCAATAATTAGTAATTAAATGTTCAAGTATTTTAAACAATTTTTAATCAATATTTACATTACACAATATATTTATATATATTAAATCGCATAATATTTATGAAGTTAACAAAATAATTTTACATCTTGTATTTCAATTAAAAACAGAAGCATTTAATAAACAAACTCAATAAGCATTTAATGTTTATTAAACGCTGTATTTAATAAACTAATTGAATATATAAACTAAGCATTTAATAAATTTATTTATTATTATTTTAACTTTAAAATTTTGATTTAAATATTACCAAATCTGTTCTACTAAAGGGTAATAATTTTTAAAATATTTTTATGGTGCCTTTTAAATTAAAGGTAATTAAAGAAGAGATTACGGTAAAAGGTCATCCATTAAGTACATACGTTAAAAATTCTGAAATTTGAGACCCCCTCCCCCTGTTGATATGCGTACTTTTAAGTCCCCACCCCCCACCCCCTCTTAAAAAGTACGCCTGTTTTTCATATACCCCCAATTTTTTTTTTTTTTAATTAAAATTTATTTCAATAAATTTTTATATAAAAAAAAAATTTTGGGAGGGGGGGGAGGAGTGAAAGACATATATAGTATTTATACGCCCTTTGTTAGCGGCAAAGGATCCCAATTGGCCGAGTGGTTAATGTTATGGAAAGTGACAGCAGAGACCCGAGTTTGATTCTCGGTAAAGTTTTATTTTACTTTTTTTGTTTAATGAGACGCATAAAATAAAAATAAACTATACTTAAGGCAGACAATTTTTTCAGGGACCCTTCTTTAGTAAGTCCATAAAAAGCAAGTCTTACGTGAGAATAATAATATTAAAAACAAAGCTTAAAACCTAGTGCTAAGTGGAGGCTATCCAAACTCCGTAATTAGAGGGAATGGGATGTTGTGGGGGAGCAGCAAATTTTTTGCCCTTTTGCCATTTTAAGGAGCTTTTTATTTTAGCAAAAACGGTAAAATTTGGAAGATTTTGAGACGCTAAAACAACACATTTTTTTTGAGAGGGAGGGGAGAGGTCTGCAACCCATTAGCCATTGCAATTTTAAAACCTGTTTTTTGCATGCATGCCACCCCTTATATACTGGCCCTGATTATACTCAGGGCCAGTATATAAGGGGTGGCGTGTGTGCATAAGCGCCTGCAGGATTTTTTGATGTTCAAGATAGGGCACTTTCACACATTGTGCAAACTCCAAACTTAAGTATGTTTATACCTATGCCAAATGAGGAGACCTGTGAACAAATAGCCCTGAAATGCTTGCCCCCCTGCTTAAACGTGAGGGCACTTATGTAGTTAAATTTTTAACTTAACGATCTAAAACTAATTTCAAATTTATCAACAGAATTTAAATTTCGTTGAAAAATATTGTAAATTACAAAATTTATGTTGATACAAAATGTACAGCCCCTCATTTATTTATTATTTAGGTGGGAGGGGGTTGAAAAATTTTATTACATTAATGCCCTCACCTATTGGCAGGGGAGGGGATGCAAGCATTTAAGGGCTTTTTTGTTCCCAGGCTATCGCCATAACAATTTTTTGTCTCTTTAAATGGCATAGGTATAAACATACTTAAGTTTGGAGTTTGCACACTGTGTTGAAGTGGTTTATCTGAAACATCAAAAAATCCTGCGGGCTCCCATGCATGTGTGTGCATAGAGAGAAACTATACCTTCTACTCCCTATAAAATTCATCTTTTTATGTTAGCAAACTAGGATCTTTAGTCAGAATTTTAAGTTTTCTATTGACTAGCTGATTAGATGTGTAAAATTAGAAAATCGAAGAACAAACTTTTAAATTAAACCCTCCTCCCCCTCCTTCCCATACGCTTTCTTACGCTTTTTGAAGACCTCCCCCCTCCCCCTATGAACGCATGTACTTTATGGACAACCCCTAAACATAATTTCAATAAAGTTATACTTTTTTGATTAAAAAGCATATATTTGAAAAAAAAATATTTTTAAAAAAATCTTTTTTTTTAATCATTAACTATAATTTAAAAAAATTATGTTTATTAAATAAAATTCTTTTACTATGGGTTATTTAAACAGATTTTAATAAAACTTTTATTAAGTTATAAAAGTCTTTATTTTTTTTTATTTAAAAGTCAAAAAGAAAATCGAAAAAAAACAAAACAGTCTAAAAAAGTTTACGCTTTAAGTTTTTGTTTTCCTCACGTAAATTAAAATAGCAAGCTAAAGATTAAAAGTTCATTCATTCAAAAATTAAGCTAGCGCATAAGTTACGGCAGTTAGTAACCAAAGGCCAATTATGTCACGTAGTTATCTAAAAAAGTTTTTACATTTTCTTTTTAATTCATTTTATTGTCCTGAAGAAAAAATGAGGAAGCTAAAATAAATTGAAAATGATTTATATATTATTATATTAAAAACTGAAATTTTTTTTTCTAATTTTCATAAAAAAGCTAAAGAAAAATTAAAAAATAAAAGTATTTTTGGGCGCTATTTTTGGGCGTCCTTACCAGTCAAACGGTACTAAGACATGTCTAGGTTCTTCATACCAGTCAAATGGTACTAAAATGTGGGTTCTCCATACCAGTCAAATGGTACTAAAACACGTCTGAGTTCTTCACTGCTGTTATAGTCTTGCAAAAGTGTTCTCTGGAGCTGTTGTCATTACTTTCAAAACTATTTAACAAGTGCATATCAGAGTCTTGTTTTACAGTCTGCTGGAAAATAACATCTATCCCTATTTTCAAAAATTCTGGAGAGCGATTTGATTTGTCTAACTTCCGTCCCTTTAGTCTTTTTCCTATCATAAGCAAGGTTTTTCAATCTTTAATTGACAAACACTTTTTTCTCATTTTGAATGCAACAACTTACTTTTGATCATCAATCTGGATTTTTTTTTTATATTTAATAATAACTGGTTTTATTTTGCTTTAGATAGAGGTGGAGAGGTTAAGGCTGTCGCTCTTGATATTTCTAAAGCTTTTTATAAAGTTTGGTTCTGTTTTAATCCTCAGCTCTATACTCTTTTTAATTTACATTAACGATCTTCAAGATATTCTCACTTTTAAGGTTGCATTGTTCACTGATGGTACTGCCATTTATTATTGCCTTGATATGAAGCCAACACTATCTGATTGCTCAGAGGGGGCATTTGAGCGTGAGAAGGATCCCATTTCTGCTACAACATGGGTCTCGCAGTGACTGGTGAACTTCAATTGAGATATAATCCAATTTTTTTCAGTCAATCATTATTGGAATAATTTAAATCTTCCTATTTTTATAAACAGTAATGTTCTCAATGAGTTGTCTATCCTTCATCTTTTAGGGTTAAATCTTATTTTTCGATCTTTCTTGAAAACCATATATCAAATCCATTACAGAATTAACATCTGCTATGTTGTATCTCTTTATTGAGTTCGACACTTTCTTACTCCTGTTTCTATACTTTATCTCTATAAATCTCAAATCTGTCCTTGTATGGAATACTTTTGCCATATCTGGGGCAGAAATTTCATCTAAACTAAAAGAAAGGTGATGTAGTGAAGTGGTGCTAAACAAAAGCACATAAAAGAGTAGTCTGTGGATTCAAATCTAGTTTCCAGAGAAATGGGTGAATTCTTACAAATGTAAATGCCCAGGCTAAGCATATGACTATTGGAGTTTTTACAAATTAATGAAAGATAACCATCAACACTAGGTTGGTCAACAGATAGAATCTGTTTACCCCATAAGTCTTTGCCTAGGAGGCCTTCTACAAGATAGCAGCCGGATGCATTTAATATCTTCCCAAGATGAGTATTTTTATCGAGATATCATCTCTAGCCTTTACTCAACCAAGAGCCCCAATGCAGGGGTTGTTTTAAGTTGGACTTGGCATCTCCTAGCCTTTGCCTAAAAAGGCATATCCTACAAGGCAGCAGGACAAAAAGCAGATTGTACTGGGTTTTATGTTATCAGTAGTAGGATAAATCTGACTGAATGATTTGAGATTGAAATATTATCTCATAGGCAGAAAAGTAGTAGTTAACTGTTACATTTTTCTCTTGCAAAATTGACTGAGTAAACATTAAAACTGCTTTTTTAGCCAAAAACATAAATGTCCTGAATTTAGTGTAACAAAGCTAGTTTTGATAAGATTCACTTAATCTGTTGAGATGCTCTAAACTTTTGCTTTCCACAAAAAAGTCATGGGTTTTTACAAAAAAAATCCTCAATTTGACTAATTTAAACACTGCCTTACTATCTACTTAATGATTCTTTTTTTTTTTAGTCCTGTAATCTTGATATATAAGAAAATTTATTACTTGTTAGTACTCATTTTTTTTATTGTCTATGGTATTAAATTTCTTTACCAATAATATTTTTAAGGTTTTGCTTACACAGATATTATCCTTCAATTGGATATATCTTGGAACAATAGATATTTGGACTCCTTCTCGCAAAGTTATAAAAACTTGTTTTTATGGTTTAGCAGCTTTATCAAAGAAGTAAGTTGAAATTAAAATTGTTTTAACTCTAATAATATTTAATTAACTTGTGCATTTATAGGCTAAAGTTAGAACTTTTGAAAAATATAGGTGCATGAAATTATTAACTAATAAATTTTTCCCTCTCCCCAAACAATATTGTATGCTATTTAAAGGCTCTCCAGACCCCATTGAGCGTACAGACTTTACAAACAAACCCCATAAAATTTCTTGTTTTGTTTAAAATAATATTGCTTGCATATTTTGGAACAAAAGTGGAACTCGTGAAGAATTATAGTTTTAAAATTTATCAGGTATAGTTTTAAAATTTATAAGGATTCCATGATTCATGGTTAAAATAACATTTTACAATTGAAAAACTGTAAATTTCAGAAGCATAAAAATGCCTTGAATTAATTAATTTTAGTACTAAAGGTATATTTCAAATAAACTTTAATGTATCTTCATCAATATTCATTTGCAAAAAGTTAACAAAAAAGAGAATAAAATTCGACTA
>NC_061165.1:43389942-43429633 GCF_022113875.1 Hydra vulgaris
TCATGTTTGATTCCATTTAAAAACAAATATCAACGCAAAAAGTTTGTTTTCCAACAAGACTTTGCCAGCATTTACACTAGTAACGAGACTAAAGCTTGGTTTGAAGCTAAAAAAATCGAGCAAATGTGGTAGCCTGCTTGCAGTCCAGATTTGAATCCTGTTGAAAATATCTGGGGAATCATTGTAAGACGTATATATACTGACCAGAAGCAATATAACTCTGTGGCAGAGCTAAAAGTAGCGGTATCAGAATGCTGGGAGGATATGGACCCAAAAGTGCTGGAAAACTTAGTGGGAAGTATGCCAAAACGAATTTATCAAGTAATTGAGCGCAAAGGAAGTCAAATCGAGTACAAATAATGTGATAAAAACATTTTTTTTGATAGTTTAGTTAAAAAATGTGAACTGCGTCTATAGATAATAGTCAGCTATTTTTTGAATTTAATTCATTTTTGATTGACCTTTTTTCAAATTTGATATTATTTTTTTATAATTTTCATTATTTTTTGATATATATATATATATATATATATATATATATATATATATATATAATATATATATATATATATATATATATATATATATATATATATATATATATATATATATGTATATTTATATATATATATATGTGTATATATATATATATATATATATATTTATATATATATATATATATATATATTTATATATATATATATATATGTATATACATATATATATATATATATATATATATATATATATATATATATATATATATATATATATATATATATATATATATATATATATATATATATATATCAGGCTTTTACATGAAGATGTGCGATTTCACGTTATTATATGACCACGCAAAACAAAAATGTTTTAACGATTTGACCACAGCATTTTTTTAAAATTTAAAAACGCGCTACAAAAACTTACCTAAACTTATCTGAAAAAAAAATTTAAAAAACAATAAATATTAGCGTAAGAGAAAATTAAAAAAATACTTAGTTAAAGCAAAAACACAAAAAAAAAAATAATTATATATAACGCAACTAAAACAAAACTCATCAAACTAAAATGCTTAGTCTATTTAATTTACGCATTAAAAAACCTTTTCAATCTTTGTTTCAACATTTTTATATATTTTTTATTTATTTAATATGTTCAAAAATTAAATATTTCTCATAAAAAACACATAGTTATATAAATAAAATAAAAAAAAACTTTATTTAAATTTTTTTTTTAATTAATTAGAAGTGTTTTTTTTTTTTACTTCATTAAAAGCGTTTCAATAATATAAAAGATCAAACTTATTAAATTGTAATGGTATTCTAAAATTATTTTTTTTAACGAAATTTCGTTTATCTTTTTAAATGCATTTACTTTAATCATTTTTATATATTAAATTTGTTAAAGAGACTTTCGTTGAGATTCATCGTTTGTAAAAACAAAACAATTTTTTATTTTTTGATAAGATTTATTTTAGAAATGAAGACTTAAACAATTCATATGTTATACATTAAAAAAATATATATACAACTGTTAATTATATATAAAAAACAAAACTTTTTTTCAGTCAATTGGTACTTTATTTAAAATCATTTTGCTAATATAAAAACATTTGTTAAGAAGTTTTGATGTAATTAATTTAACTTTTTCAGAATATTTTTTTTTTTTTTTTTTTTTTTTTTTTTAATTTTAATTCACCTTCTCAAGGCTGAGAAGGCCACTACAGACGAGGAGGCTACTTATTTGTGGTTATAAACCTCTCTCAACTCTATAACTCTGATACACAAACCTTGACGAACAAGGCCGCCTCGCGAAGAAACAAGTTGAGCGCGGTACTACCAGGGACGGTGGGGATCGAACTCGGAACCACTCGTTTATGAAGCGAGCGCTCTACCACTACACCACTACCGCATTTATTTAGCGCATTTTAAACATGTTTTTAGAATTAGCCCCAGTCAAACCGTCATAGCAAAATGTAACTTGTTTGGTCATATAAAGACATGAAATTGCACGTCTTCCTTTGAAAGCCTGTATATATACTTACATATATATATATAATATATATATATATATATATATATATAATATATATATATATATATATATATATATATATATATATATATATATATATATATATATATATATATGTATGTATTTAATAGTAGATTACCATCTATGGCATGACACTTTTAGTACAAATGAAACATTAAATGTTAAAAGGGGTAGAGATCCAACAATGTTAACTTTTAGGAAACTAAAAAAAACCGGTTAAAAACTAAAAATTTCCCCTTTAATAAATTTTTGTTAATGGTTAAATAACATTTTTTATCGGTAAAAAACATTCACAAAAAAACTAAACAATCAACAAAACATTAGTATGGATGAAAAAGCAGTTTTTCTTGAATTTCTGAATGTTTACATTGTCAGATTTCTGACCTTTTAACATTAACAAGTTCTTTTGTTAATTTTGTTTTTTATTTAAACAAAGTTTATATATATATATATATATATATATATATATATATATATATATATATATATATATATATATATATATATATATATATATATATATATATATATATATATATATATATATATATATATATATATATATATATATATATATATATATATATATATATATATATATATATATATATATATTACTGTATATCTGTTATATAAATTTTTTTTAGTTTAATAAGTGGTTTGAAAGATTTTCACCTTATCTTTTAATTGAAAGTAATTTGTTTATGTAAGTTAATTTTTTTTTTTTTTTTTCAATAAAAATGTTTTTATATATTTTCTAGTTAATTTTATTCACAGTGAGCCATAAAGACTGTTAGGTTCGAAATCTCACCACCTCAGATTTTTTTTATTTAAATAACCTGAGTTAGTATAAGTATTTTTCAAAGGCAAACTCAATCAGAAGAGTTAGTAATTTATGTTTAAAAAAAGTAAAAAGGACTAAAAATTTTGCAAATAAAAGGATAAAAGCCACTATTTTCGGCTTCTTTTTTAAAAATAATTTTCAACTAATAAGAAAAATAGTTGGAGAAATACCCACAGAGCAGTAAAATTGGCGGGTTCAAAGCAGTTTGTTTGTGCAGTTTGTTTGGAAAAAAAAGGTGAATATTCAAAATCGTTATGAAAAGTACAACCATAGCAAGTATACCAAATAAAATCAAAGAGGATATTAGGCCTGAGTACAATGAAGATTTCATTGTTTGCCCTGAAGTAATATGTTCAAATTAGAGAAGAAACAATTTTTTTTTTGGAGAAGAGATCAAGTACTTATCTTCAAATAGGATGAGTAAAGTATCTCAAGTACAGAGTTTATTAAACTTAAATGATTAATACATAAAAAAAAACAATTTTTCAATTAAGTATATGTTTCTGAGTTAGGTTGACAGGCCAAGAATTAGGTGCAGTACTAAACTCAGTGATATTGTTCAACCATCTTGTGGTAAAACACTAGCTGTAGAATCTCTAAAGGAAAATATATGCAGTTGCTGCTTTTCTCTACTTGCAAGAGGTTTACAAATAAATATTAAATTATTTGATAAGTAAATAAAAAGTTGTCAAATATTTATGTATAGATACATATTTGATTATAATTATGTAAATTGAAAACAATATGTAAAATTATACATAATTAGTTTTTTACAATTATAATTTATATAATTTCAATAAAAAAACTTTTTTTTTTTAAGCTTAATAAGTTTATATAAATTTTATATTTATTTTTATTCTTAAGGAGGTCATTGCTATTGTAATTCTAATCAGGCTGTTTTAAACCTAATTAATTTGTCAGAAAACCTCGATTCCACATCATGTGAGCAAGTTGCTTCAGGCATAATTAAAAGTAAGATAAGGCGAGAAGGCATAGAGAGAGGCCAATTCTTTAAAATATCTACAGGTAGCTGAGTTTTTTATTTTCATTATAAAATTGTTGATAAAAGATTTGAATGTTCAAATAGTCATATATTATAAAACTTCATATAGTTCATATAGTTATATAATATAAAACTTAAAGGCATACAAAAATAGATGAGGCATATAATTTAACAATTATTTCGATTGTTAACTTTTTTGAAGTATTTGTGTTTTAAATATTAGTTATGGTAAAAAAATTAATTTAATTTAGTTTTACTTTATTTTTAAGGTGGGAATATATTTACTTTAACCGTTAGAACTAAAGATAATAAATCTTCCACAAAGTCTTTTGATCAGATATCATTACAAACAGTTATGGAGTTAACTTCTATACTGGAATTAACAAAAAATCAAACAAAAAAAATGATATCAAGTCTGAGTAAGAATATAGGGTCGAGTATTGCTGTTGAAAACAATGTAGTTAGCATGATGACATCATTGCAACAACAAGGGTTACAGCCATAAAATAAGTAGCCTCCTTGTCTGTAGTGGCCTTCTCTGCCTTAAGAAGGTGAATTAAAATAAAAAAAAATCTGCAGAAAATCTTGAGTAGATAAAATCTAGATGATGTTACGTATCACCTTGCATTTAATTTAAAATGTGCTTACAGCATTTTTGGTTTATCTTATGGTGTAAAGGTGAATGTAACCTAGAAAGTGGTATTCCAAGAGCATTAGGTTATTTTTTGAAAATGGAGCTAAGCAATTCCAGATGAAAGATTTTAAAAATGTGATTAGACCTTGTCTTGTTTATTTTGATAAAAATCCTGAAGTTGAAATCATTTAGTTTCACCACCAGAATTTCATCTTCTTATGGGGATTGTAACACTACTTGGTAGACTACTTTTAGACTATTGGCCTTTGTTTACGAATCGGCTCAAAGAGCATTATATATTACTTTGTGATTATCATGGGATAGGATTTAAAAGCAATAATGCCACAAAACCTTTTGAAAAAGTAGATATTTAGAAAGAGATATTTTAGCATCTCAAACTAATTTGATACCTATTGTTCATTGCCTCAGAAAGTTTTCGTAAGTTAAAGAATGCACATTTCATTTTTTGACCTACAGCATTATTCAATAATACATTAAATGCAGAGCTGAATGTTACTTGGAAAGTAGATATAGTGGTTTTTCATATTCTCTCGTTTGTGAAAATTCTTGTTATCTTGAATCATATGCTGAACAGACTGGAGAGGCTGTTCACAGCGCCTTTTAACCAAGTTGGTCTTGATATTAACGAAGGATTGGACATGGATTATGACAAACAATTAAAATCTGCCACTGCCACTTTTTTCATAGATAAGATGTCAATATATAAGTAGTTGTGTTAATATTTTTATTTCATTCATTGTTTTTTCCTTGTCATTTTTCCTTTGTATTATTACTGTAAAAGGCTCAGATGTATTAGAACTTGAAATCATTTTAAGTTTGAAGTTATAGATTATATTGCAATACTTTAAAGAGGATAATAAAGGATATTGATTTTTAAAATAATAATAGAAGGGGTTACTTTTTTAGGGGTTAACTTTATCGCTTTAAGGGGGTAAATAGGGTTAAAAATATTACGTTTTTTTGGTACTTCTGACCTTCTTTAGATTTATCCAATACACAATAATAACATATTTAAGCATCATTTATCTTATTACAAAAAAAAAATAGAGGCAAGGAAAAGTTTAATCTGGCGATCTTTATGGCACACAGTGTATTACTAATTTATCTTATAAAAGATTTTTACAAAACAAATAAAAAGTTGATATATAAATTTCCTTAGAAGTGAGTCTAATTGATTTTATTAAATGTTTTTAAATATATTTTTTTAGAACAAAAATTATAGTTAAGCATCATTTGTGTTAATATATTTATTTGTTTTTATAAAACTTATTTATTGTTAAGTACAATAACTATTTAGTCAGAAATACTTCATTTTTGGGTCTTTTAACATTTGGTACTCAGTAGACACAAAAAACCTTACTAGAAGTTGCAAAGAAATAGAAAACTCTTTAGCCAGTCAAAATCAAATAATGAACTGCAGTATTTCTCTTGTGTTTATAGCGCATAGTGGTAAGATTTGTTTCTGTTTAACATATATTCTTAAAAATTAAAACTAAAAGACTATGATCCGTGTTAAGTTTAATTTATATATATCAGAATCAAATATTTGATTGCAATATTTCTCCTGTGTTTATTGGACATAGTGGTAAGATTTTTTTGTGTTTGAAATGTATTTATAAAAGTGTTAAAACTAAAACTTAAGTTAATTCTTTTACTAATACAAGTATTTTTTTATTAACATTATAATTATTAGGTGTTTATTTAAGGTTAGTAATTTTACTAAGTTATTGATAAGTTTATCAATAATTTAGTAAATTTACTAATCTTAAATAAACACCTAATTAATAAAAAAATTATATAAATATAAATAAAAAATTTTAAAAATATAATAAAACACCTGTTAATAAAAAAATTATAATTATAAAACTGTTACCAACATTTGTATTAATAGATAAATAGGCAATATTATTGAGTTAGGCAGTAAAAAACTGTTGCGCTAAATTAGTTAAAATCAGGAAATATATGAACGTGCATAATATACTAATAATACACCTATAATAAGGATTATAACTAATAATAACATATAGCATTAATAACAGCAATAAAAAAGTTACATACGTACATATACACATACATACATACATACATACATACATACATACATACATACATACATACATACATACATACATACATACATACATACATACATACATACATACATACATACATACATACATACATACATACATACATATATAAATACATACATAAATACATACATACATACATACATACATACATACATACATACATACATACATACATACATACATACATACATACATACATACATACATACATACATACATACTTACATACATACATACATACATACATACATACATACATACATACATACATACATACATACATACATACATACATACATACATACATACATACATACATACATACATACATACATACATACATACATACATACATACATATATACAGACATACATAGGAACTAAAACCAACTTATTGGCTCCTTCCGGAAACACCGCTTTGTTGAACCAGGTATATTTTTAATTTACTTTAGTTATATAAACTTGTTATAAATTGTTATAATAAAGTAAGCTTCAACAATGTATTTTTGTTTAATTTTTATAATTTAAACTTGTATTTGTTAAAGCTGATAATTTGGTATAATTGAGTTTTCAAAAGCATGCCAATAATAAATCAAATAGAAGTGTTCTACGATATTACTTGTTCCAAACTTCAGCTAGAGATACACAATTCAATCTATTAAATCAAACATTTCATGTTCTCGAGCACGAGATAATCTTATATGCAAAGGGAAATACAAGTTTTATAAATCAAATACCAAAAAGTACAGTTTTTTTAAGTTTTATAATTCAAATACCAAAAAATACTCTGACAAATTCTAAATACTGTTGCTATTTATTATGGACCTGCCTTTCTTAAATCAGGCAAAGCGTAGCATGCCATTTTAAATGATTTTTTTGCATTCAAGACAGAATGAGAAAATGTAGTTGAAAATTCATTTCAGAATATGGTATTTGTCTCTTAAAGTTGTTGTACTATTGTTAGGTGATCCTCATATGAAAGCAGATGCTAAGCATTTAATCATTAAACAACTTTTAAAATTTATAGTTCCTGGGTTATCAGAGATTTCTGTAGAAGCTCCTGCTTTTACTGTTACCAGTAATAGTCGATTAGAGGATTTCTTTATGAAAGAGAGTTGGCTTTTTTTTACACTAGAGGTTACCGAATCTGTTCATGGGTGGCATACTTCAAGTGATTTCTTAGCGCTAGATTCATACACACATTTCACTCAGTAACTTGGCAATCTTAGTGTGACCAACGACTGCACAGAAAGAAATATTAGTTTAATTTAAAACTTTGTTCCCACAAAGTAGCTTTAGAGACAGAACATTCTTTTGGTTGTCAGGAAACAGAAGGCTAATAACAAAAAATAAGTTGTTTAAAAAACTGGTAAAGCTAAAACATAGAGTTGTAAAGTTAATATAAAATAGCTAACTGTATAAAACTATAAACAGTACTTTTTTTCTTCTACGATCAAACAAAAGTTTAGTTATAAATATATTTTAACCCGTAAAAATGACATAAAGTTCAGCCAATACTCAAATTTTAAAAATTACATGTAGCACTTCCAACGAACAAAAATATGTGAAATTTTGTATTTAGACTAATTCTGTATTTAGACTTGTAGAACAGGGTAAGCAATTTAGATTATTGGATTTTGAAAAATTTAATTTTCCTACCCTATTTTGTTTCACCCTAATTTACATGCAACAAATTTAAATTTAGAAGACAAAAATTAAAATCTTTAATAAATAAGTTAAGAAATCGATATTAAAGACATTTCAATTTTCATATTTTTTAAAAATAAATACCACTCAATACATTATTTTAAGTTGTAAGTACTACCTTATTTGGTATTGAAGTAATAGACTTACTGTAGTATTGATAAAGAAATACTTATTTAAAATTTTCATAAACTAATGGAAAAAACAAAAATAAACTAACAGTTCTATTTGTGTTAATAAGATTTAACAAATAATGATATATAAATAATATAATATTTGATAACAACCTCAAGAGACAACTTCAAAACTGAAACTGCAGCCCCATAATTCACCAGCATTATGGTGTCAAGAGACACAGATTTTCTGCAGCTATTGAATCAAACTTCCTCAAATTTTACCAAGTACCAAAAACAAGGACAAAAATTTCAAATTTGATATGCTGGACTGGATAAGGCAGCTGACCGCTTATGTCCTTGAACTAGGGGAAGAGATCAGCTCACTGAAAGCCCAGGCAACAATAAACAAGGAGACAATTACAGCTCTAAAACAAAAAGAAATTGATCTTGAAAAAAAAATTACCATCCTGAAACAAGCGAAACCAACAAGCAGCGGAGTAATAAACTCAGTCACCCTAGCAGATATCATAAAAAGGGGCACAAAAATAATGAAATAAAGCCATTTTTGTACACAGGGGTGTAGAGTCGTAAAATTAAAGTAACTACTCTAACTCCGACTCCAGTAATTGAAATTTTTTTGAGTGCAACTCCAACTCTGACTCCAACTCTAAAGCAAAATTTTTGAAAAACTCTGAATTCTTTAAAAAATATTACGCGATAAGTTAAAAAAAATTTTTTTAACAATTTTATGAAACGTTCTTTGAGGTTTAGTATGAACATAAGGTTAATTGAATGTTTTGTACATGCATGTGCAGTACCAAGAAGTTTTACCATTTGAGTCAGAGTTGCGATTTTGTTTATCGACTCTGACTCCACTGAATATGTCGCAACTCCGAATACAATTCCACAGCCCTGGTTGTACAAGTCACTCCAGAACTGAACAATAATTGCAACTAAACGACCTCCACTAACAATAGTAGTACTTGATAACCATAATAGCCTTATTGAACTGTTAAAGAGGCGTAACAAGCTAAGAACAATTGAAGGCTGCAACAATGTGTATATTGATAAAGATAAAACAAAGACTTCTGTCTTTGTTTTATCTTTATGAGTGTGAATGAGACATAAAAAAGAGAATAAGAAGTGAAAGAGATGAGCGTAACAGCAAACTAACTCACGTTGAACAAGAAAACAGAAAAATCTTTAGATACAAAAAAGAAAGATATGGAAAGCTTCTTATTGAGGGATAAGCAATGGTGTACTCCTGTGGGTGCCACACAGAGAAGACTGATCAAATTCATTGACATGTTAAAAAGACTCATTGACATGTTATTAAGAAAAACAACTCGATAGAAACTGGTCACCAATCAATAACTTAGTAACAATAACAAACAATGTTCAACATCATTATCTCAGCCTGCTAAATTATGCCGCAATTCCATAATCAAATATTAGCCTGAACAAGGCTACAAAAAGTGAATTACTTCATCAATTCAGTTTGCCACACGACGCCACAAACTTGTTATCAGCAGTATAGTAATATTATCAAACAATGCCCAACAAAAGTAAAATAAATTTCACAACTAAGGGAGTGACATGCATGACCAATAAATTAAAAAATTATCTTGACTCTTATCTCAGACATCGCTGTGGAAACAAAATGCAGCCTCAAAATGGAATAAAACTGAACTTGTAAAGGACACCGCAATGCAAGTAGAGATATAATAAGAGCATCAAAAAAAGCAAAAAAAATTACTAATAATAAGTTTAATTTAGCAAACAACAATAAAAATTCCAAAAAACTTTTTTCATATATAAACAGCAAATTAAAAATATCTACTTCAATACAAGCTTTCAAATCTGACAGCGGTGAACTGAAAAACAGTAGAAAGGATATAGCCAATTAAAACACTCATCCGTAGAACAAATAAGAGGATAGACAAAATAAACATCATAGAGGACAAAGTAGAAAGTTTATTACTTCAATTTGATGGAAAAAATCACAAGGAGTAGATAACATTCACCCATTCACTCTAAAAGCACTCGCCATTGAATTCGCCTAGCCACTATCCATCATATTTTATTCATTGTGTTCAGGAGAAATACCAACGACATGGCTAGACACAAACATAACTTGGCTTATCCTTGGATGGGTTTCTTTGTGTGAGCCAATAAGCTTGCATCGCAACTTATTATAACTAACTAAATAACTAATGAGAATTAAAGATATAAATTAGGTAAATGCATTAAAGTTTAAAATATTTAAATCATGCTCATCATTAGAAGATTGTATTTTTAAAATCAATTTTATCTAAGAAAACAATTATATAAATTCACATGAAACAAAAAAATATCTTTGTTGAACAATTTAGTTAACTTTACTTTAAACACTTAATATATCTTACTTAATGGAAAGGTCATTGAATTAAAGTTTACTAAAACCCTGTAAGCTAAATCATGATGCAATCTAAAGTTCTCTTTTTCAAAATTTTTCAAAAGTACTCTTGCAAAGTGTCTTGCATTTTTGGTATAATTCATATTGTTACTTAATGCTTATATACAACATATAAATTTTTTTGTATAAAAAAGCTTTCTAAACATTTTATAAGAGAGGAATTGAACAGCTAAAAAAAGTTTATTTTAATGTTGCTAACGTTTCTTTATAGCTTAACTCCATTTAAAATGTCACACTCTAAATTTAACAAAACTACAAAATAAATAATCAAAAAAGTTACTTGAAAGCTCCAAATAGTAAATACACACAAGCCGTATTAAATTTTTTTTTTAATTACTATTTAAATGTGTCTTGTGCCAAAATCCAAATAATAGAAATAAAAGTTGTATCTAGTTTTTTTTCCGATTGCTTTGCTTAAAAAAACATTTTGTACATTAAAGTTTTGTCATGCTGAGTTTAATCCAGACAAAAATAGATAAAAACATTAACATCTGAATGCAAATTTAAGAAAAAGATAAGTTGTTGTTAAAATAGAAAAACGAGCTTTTACAGTTTTTTAGTTTTTATTACTAACACTATTATTGCAAAGTCACAAAACTTTACAGAATTGTTTAAGGTATTACAGAAATTTTAAAGTTAGTTAAGAAATTTTATAAACATTTCTTTTTTAAAATTTTCTTTATCAATTAAATCTTTAGAATTTTAGATATTCCAAAAATTTTCTTTATATTCTTCTATTTGTTTCTTCTATTTGGTTTAAAATAAAAATTATTTTTCTGTTTGGTTTGTTGTATTTGGTTTCTTTTATTTGGTTTAGTTTGTTGTATTTGGTTTAGTTTCTTCTATTTTGTTTAGTTTGTTGTATTTGGTTTAGTTACAGTTTTTTTTTAGTATATATATTTGATATATATTTGACATATGAGTTTTCTTAGGTATATAGTTTAGTTTAGTTTCTTTTATTTGGTTTGTTTTATCAACAGAAATATTATTTAAGTACTGAAAGCTTTCTTGCAATGGTAGTTAAAGTGCTCTGAACTAGTACCTAATTGATAGAAGTTATTCCTTAGTCTAAACATTGTGCATCATGATATAAACTTGCAAATAATAGAATATTTACAGATTTAACTTCATGATGCACAGTGTTTAGGCTATGAAAATAATTTAAACAGTAATTTAAACGTCATATATAATTTAAATAATTTTCTTTACTAAAAATTAATTTGTCAATGAATGACATAAAGTGATTTTTACTTAAACACAACAGTACTTAAATAATACTTCTGTTGATAAAACAAACCAAATAAAAGAAACTAAACTAAACTATATACCTAAGAAAACTCATATGTCAAATATATATCAAATATATATACTAAAAAAAAAGTATAACTAAACCAAATACAACAAACTAAACAAAATAGAAGAAACTAAACCAAATACAACAAACTAAACCAAATAAAAGAAACCAAATACAACAAACCAAATAGAAAAATAATTTTTATTTTAAACCAAATAGAAGAAACAAATAGAAGAATGTAAAGAAAATTTTTAAAATATCTAAAATTCTAAAGATTTAATTGATAAAGAAAATTTTAAAAAAGAAATGTTTATAAAGTTTCTAAACTAACTTTAAAATTTCTGTAATACCTTAAACAATTCTGTAAAGTTTTGCTTAATACTACAACAAACTCGTTGTTTTTCTTGATTTAGATGATTTAATCCATTGGATTTTATAAAATTGAAGTTCGCTATTTGTTTATTAGAACAATAAATTGTGTTTGCGCATTAAAAAATTAACAAAATAGACTTAAAAAAGAGCGTCAAATTAGCAAAAAGTGTATGCTATGAAAGACATAAAAGTACTTATATTTATTAAAAGTTTAACTTTTTCAATAATAAAAATAAAATTATTATACTTAAAAACATTAGTAACACATAAATCTTTAATACAAGGGTTCAATAAGTATGGATTTTATGAAAAAAAAGTGTAAGTGTAAAAAGTAAAAACACCAACTTACCAGCTCATTTATGATTGGACCTTTGCGAGGATAGGGAAGCGATAAAAATGCAAAATAAGTTATTGTAAAATGATAAAAATGCAAAATAAATTATTGAATTATTAAAATGAGCTGATAAAAAAAAATGAACCAATAAGGAGTCAAGTTGTTGGTTCGGTAAGTCCGTAATAGTTCTTTCATACATACATACATACATACATACATACATACATACATACATACATACATACATACATACATACATACATACATACATACATACATACATACATACATACATACATACATACATACATACATACATACATACATACATACATACATACATACATACATACATACATACATACATACATACATGCATACATACATACATACATACATACATACATACATACATACATACATACATACATACATACATACATATGTGCATACATATCTACATGCATTCATACATTTATACATACTCACACACATGCATTAGGGTGTGACAGTTGCCCCAAATTTGTTGAACACTGCTGTTCATAATTTTGGTATTGTATTAAAGCATAAAAATAGCATATACAAATTTTTTTTTTTTTAAATTTATTTACAATTGAATGAGCACTGGCAAATTGAAAGTGTGAAGTTTAGCTCAAAAATCTAATCACAATCTAATACTGTTAGGCTCAGAAAAAGTTAATCTGGTTTCTCAATAAATTTATTTTAGCATTTTGTGCACAAAATGGCTTTTGCTGGTTTATAATTCTTAAAAGTTTTCATCTTAAAAGTGCTTCTCATCCTTAGTTACACCTAGAAAAAGACATGACACACCTTCACACCACCCTCTGTTGCCTCATATACCATCTGAAGTTTATTAACAACCAATTTCATTTTTAGTCTTCATACTAATCTAATTATATTCTAGAATATGGAGGAATTAATTGAGCATGTCAAAAATGCTAAAAAATCTGTATGAATCTGGCCCAATTAAGTAAAGTAGAGAAGTACCATATTTTATTGTAGGAGAATGATAAGGTTTGTATCGCGGCAGGTTAGTGAAAAAATCAGTTAATGATACAAGCACCAAACTTTGTAGGATTGTAGCTTAACTATGTTTTTGACAAAAAAGCACATTAGCCACAAAAAAAATGGCGGCTATTTTTCAAGATAGTAGACATAGACCAGAAATTCATATACAAGGATTGAATGTGTCTCTCTAAATGTTACTTTTAGCGTTGGTAAAAGTCAGAATTCCTACATTTTCAAATCCTAAACTATGTCAAAATATTCTATATCATTATCATCAATTTTATTTGCAAAATTTGCGGCCATTTTGGCAAAAAATATTGACTTTTAGGCCCTTTTCTGTTCCTTTGATCGTATGGTTTATACTTGATCTTGATGGTATTTGTTGAATTCAATTATGATTTGTTTAAGTTTTACTGCTTTTGATATCATTACAATTATTTTTTATATAATCAGTATGCATATACATTTAAGGAGTGGTCAACTTAGTACAACCAGGGCACATTGGTGACACCACTGCTGTGAGACCCAGCATGGGGCTCAGTGTCAGCTGATATATAATTTATTACTTTTCAGTGTTCTAAATACTATCAAGCATATAGTGTTATTATTTCTATTATGTATCAATACTGTAAAAAAGTGAGATAGCCGTACCTGAATTGACAGGATGCGCCAGCGCGGGAGAGCGAAGACAAGGATAACAGCGCTTCAATTGTCCGGACAGTGTACAGATCAGACAGGATTTTATTGACACTTGATGAAAGATCGGGCTAAATGTAGGATTGATGTTAAAAATCAATTCGAATCTAGTTGTATCCCATACATCAATGTGCTTTATCTAAAGTGGTAAAAGGATAAATCCTTGGCTTTATAAAAAGTTTTGAAAAATTGGAACCACCTATTTAGCACTTTCTAAAAGTTTAGCAAAAACCTAAGTGAGTTCTTTTAAAAGATTTAAATTTAATTTTAATTTAAAAGATCAGACAAAAGGAAATATAAACAATCTAGAATCAGTCACTCAAATATAATCAATCTAGAGCATTTTCTTTTTTTAACTAAAGCTAGTTCATTCAATATGTAAGTAATATGTAAGGAAGTCTCTTCAAGATTTTTTACTTCTACGACTACTATTTTCTCTTGAAACTGCTACCTCTCTACATGCTGATATCTAAATTACTTTAATTTTTTCATTGTTTGATACAACGTTTTTTTCTTATCTGTCTAATTATGTCAGATTATGTTTCTTTCTCTTGTCTTCCTAAAGTAAGTAAAAAAGTAAGTGTCTTCCTAGATAAAAATAAAAAGTATTATTTATATAATACAAAATTAAATACATTTGTTTATTTAATTTTTTTGTTTATTTATTTTATTTATTTATTTATTATTTAATTAAAATATTTTTACTTACAATAAAAAAAATTAACAAAAAATTCCACATAATCCATACAATCGTATTAAACAATCCATAAACGCATAGACTTATAAGCTTTGTAGAAAACTTGGTGCAACGAAAAGCAAATTTAAACAAAAAGAAGATATATAATAGCAACTAAATGGTTTCACCCACAATTCTAACATATTGGATAAAAAAAAAAAAAAAACAACAACTTTGAAAGGTCCTAGTTGCCATAAAAATTGTACAATCTTCATGATATTTTATGAAGAAAAAAGTGTAAGTGTAAAAAGTAAAAACACCAACTTACCAGCTCATTTATGATTGGACCTTTGCGAGGATAGGGAGGCGATAAAAATGCAAAATAAGTTATTGTAAAATGATAAAAATGCAAAATAAATTATTGAAATATTAAAATGAGCTGATAAAAAAAAATGAACCAATAAGGTATGTATGTATGTATGTATGTATGTATGTATGTATGTATGTATGTATGTATGTATGTATGTATGTATGTATGTATGTATGTATGTATGTATGTACTTATGAGTAGTAAGAGATTGCCGGTTCTAGCTTATTTTCATTTTCAACCAAATTTTCAACCATAAATTAATATTAATATTGGGTTAACATTGAACCATATTGTGTATAAATTATTTCAACAAGAAATATTTTTTTATTTTAAAAAAAATTGATTTTTTAAAATAAGTGTTAATTTTTATTTCTTGTTATGAAATATTACGAAAAATTCTTGCATGACGTCACAGGTCACGTGATTTTCTTAATAATAAATTTGATCTGGTGTTTTTAACTTTTCTTTTTTTAATCTTTCATTGTGCTTTCGCTCTGCTATCATAAGAGCGTTTGCAAATTCGTTTGCGTCGTGCTTTCGCTTTGTTATCATAAGAGAGTTTGCTAATGCACAAGTATTACATATTTTTTTTTGCTTTTTTTCAATTTCTTTTTGAATATCATTTTTGATATTTTTTAATTCTTTTTGAATATCATTTTTGATATTTTTTAATTCTTTTTGAATATCATTTTTGATATTTTTTAATTCTTCAATTTCTTTTTGAATATCATTTTTGATATTTTTTAATTCTTCAATTTCTTTTTGTTTTTTTATTTGTTTTATTATATATTTATCATCACTATATTTACTAACTTCATCTTCTTCATTAAATTTATATAATATTTCTTTTATTATTTCTATTAAATAATCTGCTTTTAACTTTATTTCAACATTTTCATCATCATATATTTTTATCAACATATCTCTTGTTGATATCATTTCACTAACTAATATTAATAATTCTAGTCTTATTAATTTTAATAATTCTTTTTTATTAATATGCTTATATATATTTTTTATTATTATATTTATGCAATCTAAATCTGATTCTAGTTCTGATTTTGTTTCTTTACTGAATTTTTCAGATTTTAATATTAAATCTTTACTCATTACTTCTAATCTTTTTTTTAAGTTTAAATATGCTGGATTAATTATTTCGTTTTGCATTTCGCTTTCCATTCTTTTTTATATACACAAGAAAATTATTTAACTCATTTTCAACTTTTTTTATTTTTTTTAATGCGCATGCGCTGGATTTGCTTACACATAGTAGCGCTTATGCGTAGTAGAATTGTATTAACAATATTATATAGAGTCTCTTATAGCATATAATTCTAGTTCAGTTGCAGTTACTAAAGTAGTTGAACTATTTTCAATGTAATTAGTATATACAGGAAAAACATTAGCAGATCCATCTGTAAAACTGCTATTTGTACACACAGGTGCCCAATATCCACCACCTGTATCTAGTGTAAGTACCGCTCCTAAATTCATCATGCTTTTTGTAGTTGTCAAATTTAATCCGCAAAATCCTTGTCCTGCGTTTGTATTACCGAATGGTGTTTCAGTTGATATGAGTTGTGCAATATTTTGATAATGCATAGACATCATTGGAAGGAATGCTTGTTTAAATATAATACTTTTCCATCCACCATTAATTTTATATTTTAAGCGATATTTATAATATCCATCTTTGTTTTTATAAAAATAGTTATTAGATAACTGACTATATTTTGTAGCTGTAGTTGGATTAGCACTATCAAAATTAAGTGATCCATAATAATTAGTTGGAAATAAATCTGTTGATACTTGTCTAACAATTAGCGTTTCTCCTGGTATGTAAATTGGATAATAAATACTATTAGCATTTAAATTATTTTTAGCTACAATTAATGCATTATAAAATTGTTGAGCTAAAAATAATTGTTGACGTGAGTCGTAATGTACGGTGTCGTCGTTTGTAATTCTCATGGAAGGTGGAAGATTAGTAACAGATATGCTTGCAGCGTATGGAATATATTCTCCAATAGTTGAAAGCGCATTTTGAACTGGTGTTGCTCTTGCTGAATTAGCTGAAACCCATCCAGTCCTCATTTGAAAAGTAAGGAATGGAATTGTATTTGATTTTGCTTGGGAATTTGTTAACGTGTAAAACTGATTAGATGAATACCCTATATAATCTCTTATGGTTTGAATAAAATTTAATAGAATATGTCTATAACTATTATTCCAACCATCTATAGAATCATTTTCTCCTTGAGCCCAAGTCATACCACAAAATTCTGCGTTATAATGTGATAAAATATATCTAATTCTACGAGTTAAATTTCTAAATCCAGTACCATATGGCATAAAATAATCATCACTAAAACCTCTTGCACCTAACATACATGGAAGTATCATTAAACTTTCATCTGAATGTATTATATTTAATGTGTTTGAAGTATCAGCATCTTGCATTATTAAACCGGCTAGTATTGAACCATATCCAGCATAACACATATTATCTGATTCATTTACTTCAAGTCTAAGAGAACAAGGAAGTAACACATCATTTTGTCCATTATCCATTGCAAATTGTACTATTCGTCTATGCATATAATTTACAGTAGTTATTGCAGCAGAATGACCCCATTCTCTACCATAATAAGTATTTGATTGTCCAGCTACAATCAAAACTTTATATTTACGAGGATAAGGAATTATTCTTTCTATATAATTTGTAATAAATTCATATGTTGAATCAATATATTTTTTTGTAGCAGCGTCCTGTGCATTAGTAGGATCAACTACATTGATCAATTTATGTGAATTCAAATTTATATTAGCACTCATACTATTAGTTCCATCTAGTTTTAGACATGCACTGCTAGAAGTTTGATTATTATCTACATAATTTTTTGTAGCTGCATCTTGTGCATCTGTAGGATCAGCTACATTGATTAATTTATGTGAATTTAAATCAACATCAGTAGTGGTTGAATTGCCAACATTAATGTTGATATTTAATCCATCTGTTGTGTAACCATATAATGAATTACTACCAGCTATATTCATACTCATTTTAAATATGCTATATTTTTTTAATTCAGTATAATGAAATTTCAATACTTTGAAAATCAACACCTTCATCAAGCTTTTTTTAATACATAAAGGCACAAGTGTCCGCAAAAAGAAGTGTCTCCAAACTGAATTCTTTTACTATTATAATAAACAGGACTGTGTAAATATTGAACAAGTTCAACTGGAGGTGGTAATGCATAAGAATCAAAACTTAATTTCTCATCTCCATCTTTATACCAACAAATCCAATGAAATCCATTCGTACTTGAATCTCCAGTATTTAATATTCCACATTCTTTGTTTTGTGTATTTTTAGGTAATTCATCTCTTACAAATACACCTCTAAAATTTTTAATTTTTAATTTTTTTGCTGCTTTTATTAATTGAAAGTTTGTTAAGGGTACATTTGGCAATATAATTCCTTCAACATTGATATGTTTGTCCATTTTTATTACTTCGTTAGATTTTTTTAGATCTCTTTAGATATAAAAAATAACTTACCTGTGTGTTTGCCTGCCTGCTTGCCTGTTTATTTCCAATCAATCTGAAATGAAAAGTTGGGTTTGGGTTCTGAAGGAACCAATGTTTTATTCTCTTTTAATTTATAATGTCCATATGCTAATGTGTGAATACCATCTTCTTGAATTACTCTTTTATCATCTTCTGCACTCAATGCTATTTTGTTTATTTCTTCTGTATAAACATCATGTAAATGAGATCTTATGACATTCATTTTTCTCATTTGATCTTTCTTATTTATAAGGCAGTCTTTATAATCTTCATGTGTAATATAATTTTTTACTACATTTCTCTTTACTCCTTTACATCTCTTTTTATCTTCTTCATCTATTTTGTAAGAATACAACTTTGATCTGAGTCCAATAAATTCCGTAATTTGTTTTCCTGCTGACTCATCTTTAAACATTCCTATTACTTTCTTATTTACACCAACTTTAAATCCATTTTGAACAGCTGGATGATCTTTATTAAATTCACTTGTATCAAATCTACTTTCAATATCATTAGAAATATCTTTATAAAAATCTTCTGTTTTTATTTCATAGATTAATGAATCTGTATCTGTATATAATAGTTTAGCTTTATCTCCATATTTATTTTTTATGTAATCATAATGAAATTCGTACATTAGTGTTTTGCTCAAATCTAAAATACACATACCCAAGTAAATAGGCTTATTATATACAAGTTTTGTTCTTTTCATATGTATTGCAATTAAATTTTCATCAAATATCGTTCTACTTTCATAATTTGGTTTTGATGATAATTTAATAGCTTCTTCTCTTTTAGAAACTAATCTTACATCAACTCTGTTTTCAATGTTCTCCATTGTCTTTCCAAATACTGAATTGTTCATAAGTTTGAAAAAGTCCTTTTCAAAGTCATTTGTTGTTTTTGTTCTTAGATTTGTATTGAGTTCAATGTATTTACTCAACCATGCACTTTCTTCAAACTTTATTCCTCTGTGAATTTTTGTTATTTTCATTCCTAATCTTTCATACAGTTTTAAGTTTTCATAGTGAATGATATAATTTTTCTTATGATTTAAATTAGGTATTAATTTATCAACTTTGTCTATTTTTAATCTTTCAGGGGCTAGAGGATAATCATTATGAACATCATGTAAATGTTCAGGATATTCTAAATCTACATCTAATATGCAAGAAGTAGATTTCCAATTTTTTAATTCTTCATCATTCATCCATTCAAACCCATGTGTAGGAAGGGGTTTGCTCATTGCCCATCCATATAAATTGTTAGCATCTAGATACTGTATGTAAGTAGATTCTTTACTTTCATCATAATTTTCCATATATTTATTGTTAGCAGTTCCTAACCTGTTGGAAACCGTACTAATTCCACCTCTTATTCCTTCTTTTATCATTAAGATCATATCATAATCACTTAATAATTCTAATTTTACTTCTGTTATTTTCAACGCAGCATCCCAAGCTAATCCTGGTGCTGTATAGTACCAAGCAGGATCTAATTTGTAATTGTTAAAACAGACATCTCTAAAATTTTCAAAGACATCAGCTAGTAGTAATACATCAGATTCGTTATATAAATTATGGTAATCTCTAAATGTTTTACATTGAAACTTTTCCCATACAGTTTGAGCATGTAAATAATCTTCATCACTTATTCCTTCATCGTTTAGTTTTGAACAAAATGATTCTTTTGGTGGTAGTTGTGTTTCATTTAATTTATCAATAGAGTCAACCCATTCATAAGGATAAACACCTTTTCTTAACAATAAATTGAGTTCATTTCCAGAATAGTATCTACTAATATTTTTACATTGATCTTTTGACAAATTTTTAGTTAAACTATCTAAACTAGCAGCCATAAATTTAAAACTATCTAGAAAACGTAGATACAGTTTAACTTCAACTTTTTTACCTTCTCTATTCATAAATTCATTTACTTTAAGTTCTTTAGAAAAGCTGATATATTTTTCTTCATTGTTGGGTATACAATTTATTTTTCCTCCTTCTGACAATTTCTTTATGAACAAGTGAGAATCATAACCAGATAAATTGTGAAATAGTACTGGAATGAATTTTGGAATTTTAAATTGTAAATTACAATCACTATGTGCAGCGTCTCTATATTTTCCAGTAATATGACAATGATCTCGTACTCTATTTTCATTAAGATCTTTTTCACAAATATGACATATTTTTGCATTATCAAAATTATTTTTGTCTTTCATAGTAAATATCATCTTTTTTGGAAATTTTAAATAATCGTTGTAAATCTTTTTTACATCCTCTTCAAGCATATTAACAAATTTTTGTGCTACATCTTCATCTTCATTACTTGCAGTGAATGTAACTAGTTTACTTTGATATACACTTTCATCAAAGCATTTAATATAGTAACAAAATGAACTAGGTGTATGCTTTTGGTACTGCTTTGTATAAGATTCATTTGGATTAGGTGTACAAGTGTTGATTGGTTTAATAAAACTTTCAAAGTCTGCATAGACTACAAATGGCACTCTCATAGATTTTTTAAAATGATTAAGTTTAATCATTGTATTTGGTTTTGGAAGTTCAATTCGTACTGAATCATGAGTATCACAATACAATTGATGCTTTAACAAAGATTCTTCAGTACAAAATCCTAACAAGCAATTTCGACAAAAAAACATTTTATGTTCATTTTTAGATATTTGTGATGAAAGTAATCTACTTAAACTTTTTATTAAACAATAATGATTAGTTTTATCATTTGAAATGAGTAATAAATCTATTTCATGTTGCCTATTTTTGTTTTCAGATATTCTTAAAGGATAAACAGAATTTTCATAACCAAATACATTAACACTGATATCTTGATTATTTTTCTCAAATTGAGTAATCTGTTGTAGTGAAACTGGGAATTTTATTTTTTCCCAATTTAAATTCTCAGCTTGTTCTTTTAAATCTTTATCTACTATTTCAGAATTTTTTTCTTTAGGATTTAAAAATCTAGCAACACACCACTTAAAGCATTCGTTGTCTTCATTCTTCATATTAATAATTGCTTTTTTAGCTGCCAACTCTTTAGGAAGAGGAATGTAAGATTTACCTTTAACAGGCTTATATTCAATGATATTTATATCAATCTTTTTAACTGAAACAAATCTCCAACTTGATCCTAATTGTTGAAATGCTGACAAGGATTCTAAAATTTTCTGTTCAGCTCTTTCATAAAGTTCGTTTAAATCTGTTGACTCTAATACAACTTCTGCTTTTGTTGAAAATGACGCAATAGTTGTTATAGTTTCTCCTGTTTTAAGATCAGTACGCTCCATTTCACATGAAAGAACAATATAGATCTTTGATCCTTTATTGCTGTTTAGTATTTTAATGACATTATTTTCAGCTGATTTCATAAAGGACAAAGCATCATATTCTTCAACACCTTCAGCTGAAAATTGTTTAGTTACATTTTTAAGAGCTGATTGTGATAATTTAAATTCTATGGGTTTCTTTTCTCTCTTTTCTATCTTTTTTTCTTTTTTAGATTCTATAGGTTCACTTTTAAATCTAAAGAAATTAGAAACAGTTGATTTTATTGATGTAAGTTTTTCATTCGCAGCCTTTTTAATAGGTTCAGGAACATAGTCTATAATCCAATTAGCAAATGAATTCACTTTGTTCTTAATAGTATTAATATAACTAATTGGAACATATTGTGTGGGTGTTAAAGGATTTTGTGTAGTGTGTTCTGGAATAGGTCTATCTAATGTAGGAGTTGGTTGCTCAATTGCTCTAATGAGATCTGCTTTTCTCATTCTACCATAATATTTAATTTTTCGCTCTCTTGCGATTTGTTTTAATTCTTTTACATTTCTATTTTCCATTTTTATATATACAAGAAAATTATTTATATCATTTTCAATTTTTTATTTTTTATGTAAAGAAAATTAAATAATACAAAAAAAACGATTTCTTTTTATATTTTTATAGAAAAGTCTATAAAAATAATTATTTTTCATTATCTATTTTATTTTTGTGATAATGCATCTTTTTCTTTACTTGCTCTAATTATTTCAATTTTTACTCCATCTACAATCTTCCCATTTCTACTAAAAATATAAGTTTTAGAGCGCTTTTCTTTTTTATTATAGTCATAAAATGATTTGTAATTTTTAACTTCACCAGTTTCCATATTAGTAAGTTTAATTCCCCATGGATCTGTTCTAATTTTTGTGAGATAATCATATTTAGGATCTCTTTCTTTTTTTTCTTTTGTTGGAAGAAATTTTGGTCTTCCAGCAGATTTTTTTTCTTTTATTACTTTTTCTTTTTTAACTCTTTTAACTCTTTCAATCTTTGGTTTTTTTTGTTTCTTAGTAATGATATTTGTTTTTACAGAATCTTTATCAATTAAGTTATTATCCATAGCAATCATAACTAATGCCATAGGATCTTTAGATGTTTGTTGTATATTATTATCTTTTAATAAATTTAATAAATACTTTTTCGTATATTTTATTTTATCACTCATTCTTTTTTATATATAAAGAAAATTTATTTAAATTATTTTCAAATAATTTAAATAATAGTATTTTTTTTTATTGCATATATATTTTTTTAAAATAATTATTTTTCTTTCAGAACCTAACGAAGTCTGAGTTCCAAAGTAACCTAATATTCAAACATGAATTTATTTCCATTAGAAATAAGTTTTCCTATTCTATCTGAAATGATGAGAGCAAATATTACAGTACCTGCTGGAACAGGTGTATTAAATTCTGCTTTAATATTAATATTTGCAATATTATTTTTCATTTTTTCTGTTTGTTTACTTACATTAAAATACATAATAGGATATAAATCTTTATAATCTGAAGGAGTGATACCGCATAGACTAATAAGATCAGTCATATTATAATAATCTTCAGCAAAATTGGATGCATTTTTATATGCTCTACTAATTTTCATATTTGGGAATGATAAATTATAATTAGTTGCAGGATATCTTTCTTCATTAAATTCAATCCACATATTTCTCAAATCACAATGATCAAATATTGAAGAATTTTGTTCTTGATTTCCACCCTTATTTGTTTGAAAACCAACAAGTACATATCTAGGTTTTTCAGTAGTTTTTGTTCCTAAGTTCCAATCAAGTGATGTAGTTTGTGAAACATTAGTTTTATTTAAGTGCCTTGATCTAAAACCCATATCAAGTGTTTCTTGTGATTTAATTATTTTAGTAAGTTCTAAATCTGCTACAGTAGATGGAGTTGCACGTTTCATCATTAATGATATTCTTGTAATATCTACTTTTCCTGCAGCTACATTAGCAGCTCTAAAAATTGCATTATCATCACTTTGTCTTAACAAAAAAAGTTCATGTTTTAATCCATAAAAAACTTTATCATAATCTTCACAAAATCCGAAAATATGCTTTAATGGAATACTAATTTCAAATTTACCTTTTGTAGTAGGTTTTTTAATGATATATTGTTGTCTTGTTGAAAATCCTATATTATTAGCTAAATCTGCTGTTGCTGTACTATCTTTATACCAGAATTGATTCATTGCTTTTGATTGTTGAAAGTCATTCGGGTATTTTAATAATCCAAGCATTGTAGTTGCTATACCTGGAAAATAAACTGATTCAACAATTGAATCAAAGAATCTATATTCAATTCTTTCAAATAAATGCATAATTCCATTGTGTGCTAGTGTTATTGCATCTGTATCTATATAAGCTGATCCATCTGCTTTTACAAGTCTTCCTTCAATTTCTAAATAGGATTCATGTGGATGAAAAAAAGAATCACTGCTTTCAATAAAAATTCTTATTTCTCCTGAATTTAAATTAGAATTAACAGAGGGTGTAAATTCATATTCTTCATATCTTTTAATTTCCTCGTCAAATCTCAATTTATCAGTAATATTAAATATATCAGATTTTACCATTTTTATATATGCAATATAATTTTTTTAAATCACTTTCTGCTATTTATAAAATTATATTATTCTAAGCCCATCGCCTTTATGTTTTTTAACTAAATCTTGTATTCTAACAGGTTTACTTTTTATTGATGATCCAAACATGATATTATTAATATCTGGCACTGCTTCATTTAATTTACTATCTAAAGTATTTATTAAATTTTTAAGTTCTTGTTTATTTTCAGGTGTTAACTTAGATGATTTATTTACATTTTCTATTAATTTTTTACCTTTATTTATTACAATTTCTTTAGCAGTAGATATTGCAGAAGTTGCAAGTTCTTTCCCTGCTGACTTTGCTGCATCTACAGCAGTTTTTCCCAAGTCTGTAGCAGCTGCTCTACTTGCAAAATTACGAGATGCATTAAATGCATTACTTAGTACTTGCTTATTGAACATACTTAAAAAAGGTGTAATTATTCCACTTCCACCTACTACATACTTGTGTGTATATTCTTTATTATTTACAACTAACATTTTATTTACACTATATATTTTTTAATTCATTTTAAATGAATCTAGGTCTCAAAGAGACTTATTTAATTATTGGCCCATTTTTATTAAAATGATTAGTTAACATTGTTTTCATACCAGATAATGCTCTAAAAAAATCAGAAGATTTTGCTTGATTATACACATTACTTATATCTGTAAATATTCCACTTCCACCTACTACATACTTGTGAGTATATGCTTTTTTATTTATATCTAACATTTTATTTACAATATATATTTTTTAATTCACTTTGGTATTATCTTAATTGTTTTTTTAAAAGTCCATTTTGTTCTTCTAAAAGATATACTTGTCTTTCTAAAAGATGTTCTGATTTACATTTTGATACAATTTCTTTTATTTCATATTCAATACTTATTGGTTCCCCTTGTAAAGTAAGTATATGCCCATCTTGATCCATTATTGTTGTTTTCATATCCCAAATTTTTTTTGATAATAATTTATAATAAGTTGGATTATTCGGTACTTCTACAATTTTATAACCCACTGGCGTAGATGGATAAAATGAATATATAACATTTGAATATGCACCATCTATAATTGATCCTGTTACAAGGCTATTTGTTACATTAATAGTATTAACATGATTTATATCTATTACTTTATCTGAAATATATACTTTTGATGAGTCAAATGTTATAAGATTACCATCACGATCTCTATTATTAAAACCTAAAAGGTCTTTTATAGAGTCATCATCAAGTTGTATTCTAATATTGCTATTTTTATTAATAATAATCTGTGATCTTTCAGTATTAAAATTTGCTTCAAATATAATAGATGTAGGATCAAGTCTTATACTATCATACTTTTGTTTTTTTTTATAATTTTCAATATCTGTGCTTGGTACATTTTTAAAAGACTCTTTATATTTAGCAAGTTGATCTTTAAGAGTAGTCATTACATATCTAGTTACAATTGTATTTATATTTCTAAGTTCATAGGATCCTGTTGGGATCTTAATTTGTTGAAAAGCAGGACTATCACTAGCTTCTATAGTAATATTTATTGTATTGTTTAATCCTTCAATTATATTTGGAAAACTATTATAAGTCATTAATTTTTTAAGAGCTATTCCATACTCTTTATCTGCATCTAGTTCAATAGGTACTACCATATTAGTATTTATAACAGTATCGTTTGAAGATATATGTATTGTTATTGACATTTTTTATATATGTCATAATTTTTTATATTGTTTTCAATATAAAAAAATTTATATATAGATCTAATTTTTTTTCTCTCTTATATGAAATTCTATGGTATAACTTTCATAAAAATCTATAGGTTTATTAAAGTTATCAATGATATCAATTTTCATTTCTGAAATGGATTTTGTTTTTAACGGAAAATATTTCTTAGATATCGGTTGTTCATTAATAACTGAATTTTTAGAAACAATAATAGGTATAAATGAATACATTACAGTCGTTTTCTTAGCATTTCCATTATTAGATACAATTTTTCCATCTACAAGATTATTTAATATATATACTTTTTTGTTTTTAGTTGAATCGCTATAGAGAATAGTTTGAAATCTATCAAGTGCCATTTCATACTCTTTATTTTCATCAAGTTTAATAATATCATCAAAATTAATTATAACTGGATTTTGTTTATTTTTTTCTATTTCAATATACATTTTTTATATTTATAATAATTATTTAGATCAAAGAGACCTTGATTGTTTTGCAATTTCATTTTATATATTATTTGCTAATATATAAAATTAATATTTACTCTTCATCTTCGCTTTCTAAGTCTACATCTTTAATATAAAATCTTTCTATCTTATACTCATTTTTAGATACAACTGCATCTAATAATTTTACTTGAATAGATTGAATCATTGATCCTATATATATACCTTCAATTGCTAAGCATCCAACAACATCACATCTTTTTTTAATAAGACTTTCTCCTAAAATATCGTCATTTTTATTTCTGAATACTTGATCCATCTTTTTACTTTTATAATCTGTTGGTATTTTTGCATATATAACTGGAGATGCCTTAAAATCATCATTTCTATACTTTAAAATATTCAAGTTGTTAATATTTAAGCTTTTCATACCCCCTTTTTTTAACGTTGCTTCATTTTCAATAACTTTATTTCTACAAAATTTTTCAATAGCTTCAATAATTGCGATAAATATATCATTTTCACATACAAAAGGAATTGAGTATCCTGTAAGTTCTTTTGTTTTCATGTCTCTATTTTCACAAACTCCATATGATAACGATTTTGGAGTTTTTACTCTTAAAGGTTCTGAAAGCTTATCATTATATTTGTATTCAATTACTATTTTTTGATATTGAACAGGTTTATTAAATTTTTTTATTTCTTTTACATATAAATTTGCTTCATCAAAATTTTCAATATCTACATATGTCATTCTTTTTATATATAAAAGAAAATTATTTATATCATTTTCAATTTTTTTAATTTTCTTGTAAAATATATAAATTTTATCTTACATCATTTGCTAGAGTTGTAATTTGAAGTTGTTGTCGTTACAGTGGTATTTGTATTAGCATTACCAGAAGTAGCTGTTACACATATATTCACATTTACATTTGAGTTGTTCATTTTTTTAATAGTAAAAAAAATTTAAATCACTATGTGAACCGGGCTTTGTCAAATATTTTTCAATTCTGTATTATCAACCCATGAGTTAAAAGTATCAGGATACCCATACCACTTTACAAATGATTTATTACCTTGTTTACGAATAACCTTTTCAATTCTAAATATCTCTTGACTTGTTTTTTGAAGTTCTTGTTCATAAAAAGTACCTTGTATTTCTTCACCATTGTAATCAGTTATTTTATAAGTAGGTGGATCAGTGTATTGAATTTGTGATACTGTAAATACTTCTTCAGTCCATCTTGGTGTGTATCCTTTTTCAAACGCTCCTTTCTTTTTAATTATTCTTACTTTATCACCTATTGTAAACTTGGGTTGAATAGGATTTGATATCACTTTACCATTTAAATTTAACCAAACTTTATTTTCATTCTTTTTATTGCTTGCTTCAGCTGGAGTCATTTTAATTGAAGAATGCTTTGTGTTGTTGTATTGATTTACCATTTCATCTAAAACATCAATGTATTTTCTAGTAGAATTAGCAGAAAAGTATTTAAACATTTTCTCTTTCATTGTTCTATTCCAAGGTTCAACTACACAGCTTTTTTCTTCATTTTCAGTTGAATAGAGATGAACACCTAATGCTTTAACATGTTTATTATAAAATTCTAAACCTTTATCAACCCATAATTTAGCACACTTTCTATCTTTAAATATTTTATTAAATGCATCAGCAACTTCAATACCAGTCTTACTTTTCAATGGGATAATCCATCCATACTTTGAAAATATATCAATGACCATTAATAAGTATTTTATACCATTATTATATTTAGAATAAGCTTGCATATCAACTAAATCAGCAGCCCATATTTCATCTATTCCATTTGCAATTACTTTTCTTTTTCTAAAATGTTTTATAACAGGTTTATGAAGTTCATTTGCAAGTTCATCAGTCCATTTCAGGTTTTTGCTTTTTTTCCTCTGCGTTTGCAGTTTTTTTGACATAATTCTTTAATACTTATTGGTTCTTTATTTCCCATACCAAACCTTACTTTAGCAGATATGATAGGTTTTATAATCTTTCTTTCTAATTTTTCACGAGGTGTAGGATTAGGTATAGCATCCATTTGTTCAAGCATTATTTTATCAGCTAAATTTCTATTCTCTTTATCTGTAAAATGTTTATAAGCAAGATCATGAATATAAGCTGTTTTATCAACTCTATCTACAGGCATACTCCATTCTTTAGGCATCTCAGTAGAAGTTAATCTTTCATCTAAATTAGTACCAGGTCCTGCAAAGTTCATACCTGGTATATGCATTTCACCTGGAAACTTTTGCAAAGGTAATTTTCTATTACTTGTAAATTTATTAATAGATTCTACTAAATCACCTCCTTTTTGTGCTCCTTTTGTAAATTGACATTTTCTTGTTCCGCAGATTGTGCAATTTCCACATTGCATATTTCTTTTGTTTTTACTCACAGCATGTTGTAAGTTGAGTGTATCTGTTTTGTTTTTACATTTAACGCAATACATTTTTTATATATGTATTTTAATTTATTTAATTTAAAAAATACTTTTCGTAAATAAAAAATGGAAATTATAGATTTATCATGGAATGTAAATAAAAGTAAACGTCAAAATAATGAGTTATTGCCTAAAAGTATAAGAGGGATTATTGTTGGAAAATCAGGTTGTGGAAAAACAACATTATTATTAAACTTGCTATTAAGACCTGGTTGGTTAGACTATAATAATTTACAAGTTTTTGGAAAATCTCTTTTTCAACCTGAATACAAAATATTAAAAAATTCTTTTGAAAATAAATTACCAAAAGAAGTTATTCTTAAACTATTTGAGTTGCAAGATCAAATAAATAAAAACAATGTAAATCCAGAGTTTGTTATTAAAGACATTTCAAGAAATTTAAAAGATAAAACAGATATAGAATGTAAATTTTTTGAAACAGCAGAGGATGTACCAGAACCTGAAAATCTTAACTGTATTAAAAATAATTTAATGATATTTGATGATTTACAATTAACAAAACAAAACAAGTGTGAAAAGTACTATATAAGAGGAAGACATAGCAATGTAGATTGTTTCTACTTGGCACAAAGTTATTTTGAATTGCCTAGGAGAACGATAAGAGAAAATGCAAATTTTATATGCTTGTTTAAACAAGATTCTAAAAATGTAAATCATATTTATAATGACCATGTTTCAAATGATATGAAATTAGATGAGTTTAAAAAGTTTTGTAATGAAGCTTGGTCAAAAAAGCATGGATTTGTTGTTATAGATTTGTCTTCTGATCTATTAAATGGAAAGTATAGAAGTGGATTAGATTTATTTTATTATCCAACTTCTTTGTGGAAACAATAAATATATATTTTTTAAAAAATATATATTATAAGATTTAGCAAAGCATTGGTTCTTTCAGAACTTAGTGAAGCCTGGATCACGAAGTGATCTAAAGAAGTGATCTATATATTGGTATATTCTTAAATGGAGAATTTTCTCCTAATAACAAACCTTTACCTACTGATGTATAATCATTTCCATTTCTTAAATAATATCCATCGTTTGAATAATTATAACTACCATTCCATGGGTTTAAAAATACTCCTTTTCCTACTTTTCTAATTTTAAATCCATAACCATTCTTTTTCATATAAATAATATCATTCTTTTTCATATAATTAATACCTTTTCCAGCAATTTTATTAACTATAGCATTTCCAGCAGCTGCAGCTGTTCCAGTCAATAATCCTGTTGCAACAGCTGGAACAACTTTTGACGCAATTACACTTCCAATTAATCCAAGTAGAGGTAGAAATCCACCATCTACTTTAGCATTATATTTAAGTTGTGCTCTACTAAGTGAAAGTGTTATACCCTTATTTTTTGAATAGGCTGCTCCCATTCTGTTTATTTGTGACTCTGTTAAAGCTAATTTGTGTTCACCACTTAAATCTTCATATGTTAGTTTTATACTAGCATTAGTACCAGATTCAATTGCGTTTTTAATTTTTTCTTTCTGACTATCTGACAGATTGATAAGAGTATCATAGTGTTTTGTCATTTTTTATATATAAAATAATTTTTTAAATCACTTTGTGATTATTGCTTTCTGTAATGCTTTATACTCATCATCATCTATTTGCCCCTGTCGTAACAACTCATCACAAATAGCAACAATCTCATTTCTTGTTCCAGTATTTCCTGCTTGTAAACCAGCTAAGCGTAATTTAAGCATATCAAATAGTGCATTTGGATCACTAGGAAGAATGACAACTCCTTTTCCAGACTTTCCAATCATCTCTTCCCAAATAGGTTTTATTACATTAGTGTACTTATAACCTTTAGATGATCTTGGTTTAGCTAAATTTAAATCAGAGCGAATTGCATCTGTTTGATTTAAAATTTCTTTATACTTATTACGATCATCGTTAGTATATCTAACAGGATGAGATTTTACTATGATTTCCCAAAGACCAGGTGTACCAATGTATTTTTTACCTTCAATGGTTATATCATCACCTTCAATAGTTATTGGTTTTTTACCAATGTAAAATTTTTTATCACTTTCATTGTAATGTATACCAAATATATCATCTGATACTTTTTTACTATTTTTAGCAGTATATAACTTTAGATATTCTGCTGCGATAGGTCCTAATCTCATGTTATCTACAACTTCAGGTGGCATGATTGCTTTAGTTTCAGAATCTAGTAAAGCAGGATAATTTGAAAAAGTATTTGCTATTTGATCAGCTTTATTTTCTAATTTAGATATACCTTCTTTTATTCCAGATTGACTATCAATTATTGGTTTGTACAACTTTTCCAAGTTAGTCTGTAAAGCATCATAGCCTAACTTTTCATTAATAGAATCTTGATATACACTTTTCTTTAAACCATCAAGTTCTTTTGCTATTTTTAATCTTGCATCAATATCTGTAGCTTTTGCATACATTTTTATATAAGCAATAATTTTTTTAAATCACAATGTGATCCCTAGATCCCTAAAGGGATTTAAATCAACATATATTATGTTTTTAATACATAATATATGTTCAAATAATACATAATATATGTTTTTTTTATTTAATTCTTAAGAGTATTATTCATCACTCCTATATTCTGATTTTTGTTAAATCTCATATTTAGCAATTCCATAGTTTCTTTCATTGCTTTCTCTTTACCTTGATTAATGAGTGAGTCTTTAGTCTGTTCATCTATATTATTTTTAGATTTTGTTCTAATTTGTTCAGTCATTGCTTGAAACTTTTCAAGTTCTGAAAGTATCATATTAAATTCTGCATCATCAATATATTGATCTGATGTAGCTTTAGAAATAAGACTACTTATTGTATTTAGTTTTGCATCAGCTAGTACTTTAATCTTTTCATGCTTTTCTGCTTTTATTGTTAATTTTTTAATAGCTTGTGATCCTATTAGTGATAATACACCCATACCTAATGCTGCACCTTCACATGCAATAGCTACTGGTGTACCAACTATTGTTGTTAAAAAACCAATACCAACAGCTCCAAGTGTCATAGTGCTTGCTAGTAATGTATTATCAACTGCTGAAATGATTCTTACAGCTCTATGATATTTTTTACTTAAAATCTCTCTTCTTTTCCTTTCACATTCTATTTTATCTTGAATTTCACTAATCTTTTGTAATCTAAAGTTATGATCTATAGATTGCGGTGGTGCAGATGGATTTTCTGAAAACTGGTTTAGATCTGGATAAAGCTGCTTACATTCATTATTATATCCATTATTACATAGCATTTCTTTTTTCTATAAAGAAAAATTTGTTTTAAATCACTTTTGTGATCAATGCTTCACTAAATCACTTTTTACCAAAATCAAATATAGTTTTATCTTCATCAATAGTTTCTTTAATTACTTCTCCTATACTTGATAATAAAGATTTTACAGATTCTTTATCACTTTTCTGTTTAGTTCCTGAGTCATTATGTGGTCTAACTTGTTCTTCTTTAACAGGTTCTAAAGCATCTCTATGTGATATATAATTTGCATTTAAAACACCATTATAAGTTGATATACAACATAACAAATCTCCTTTTTTTATGTTTATATCTTTTTTATCGTAATTATATAAAGTTATTTTAATATCATCAGTAGACTCTATTACAACAGAATTTAGTAAATTTAGTGATGGTTTATAATTTTCTGCAAGTGAAATCATTACATGTCCTTTATCTATTTCAACTCCACACATTAAAGAAATGTTTTCATATGAATTTGATTTTACTGTAAAATCTTCTTGTGCGAATACTTTAATATGTCTATCATTTATTGCTCTATGTTCTAAATCTGAATTAATATTAAAAGTTATTCTATATTGTTCATGCTTTTCATAATATAAAAACATTCTACTATTATACATTTTATAAATGTAAAGATTTTTTTTAAATCACTCTGTAATCCTCATATCTGTTTTGTTTTTAAAGTTCTAGCAATATAATTTAAAATGCTTTCACCTTGATGTAAAAAATTACACTTTTTATTATCATTAATATTTTTATATAATAATATTTTTTCTCCTTTTTTATTTTTCTTTAATTTACTCTCTACTAATTTACATGGAGTATAATGACAAATTTCTACATTTTCTTCAATTTCTTTAAAAGAATGAGCAAATTTGCAATTTATTTTTTTACATTCTTTTTTATCAAGAATATATTTACATAATTTAGTTTTAGCTTTTCTTAATTTTAATAATTCTGACTTTTTAGGATGAAACAATCTACACTTTTTATTCTTACATTTAGGGTATTCAGAACATAGAGATAAATGTCTATATTGACATGAAGATTTAGTGCATATGAGTCTTTCCTTTACAGTATTACAATAAGGAATATCATGATTGTATTTACATCTATTTTCAAAATGACAATAATTATCTTTTAAAATATTTTTACAGAAAATGGGTAGTTTCTCTACAAAATGAATTGTTGAAGGTTTTCCATCTTCAGTAAAATTAATATCTACATTAAATGGTTTTTCAAAACTAAATTTTCTGTTTTTGTAATGTTTTTTTGTTAAGAAACTATCTATAGCAGGAAAATCATCATTAATAACATTATAAGTTGGAATATAATTAATCCATTTCAGCTTATCTTTATGCAGTTCCATGATTTGAACTGTTTTTAAAGGAATTAGAACTATAGGTTTTTCTTTAACTTCATCTTCATCATCAGATGTAAAATAAGTAGCTTCATCAGATGTATAATAAGTGTCATCTTCAGAATCTGATTCTTCAAATTCAAATTTTAATATTTCTTCAAAAAGTTTAAATTCTTTTTGAAATTCAGATATTTCATTAATCTCATCATCATTCATTTTTATTTTTATTATTTGTAAAAATATTTTAAATCAAAAAAAAAATTAAAAATGAGTTAAATATTTTCTTTTATATATAAAAAGAATGGAAAACGAAATGCAAAATTCATTTTTAAGATCAATAGAACAAAGATTAAGATTAATAGAAGAAAAATTAAATATTATTAATATTCATGATATTGAAATGACTGAAGATTCTGAAGTTACTACAGTTACTACAGTTACTACTGAAGTTACTGAAATTACAGAAACTACTGAATATAGTGATGATGAAGAAGATGAAGATAATGAAGATGATGAAGAAGATGAAGATAATGAAGATGATGAAGATAATGATGATATTAAAAAAATATTAGGGTATAAAGGAATAAATGATGCAATTGATAAAGCTGCAGAAAATGGTAACTTTGAACAAGTAAAATACTTGCATGAATTAGGGTATAAAGGAACAAGTTATGCAATGGATAAAGCTGCAGAAAATAGACACTTTGAAGTAGTAAAATATTTACATGAATTAGGGTATAATTGTGACAAACGCACAATTAATTCTACTGTAGAAAATGGACACTTTGAAATGTTAAAATATTTACATGAATTAGGGTATAAAGGTGATAAATATTCGACATTTGATTTAGCTGTTAAAAGTGGACACCTTGAAGTAATTAAATATTTACATGAATTAGGGTATGAAAATAAATATTTAGCATTTAATTTAGCTGTTGAAAGTGGAAATCTTGAAGTAATTAAATATTTACATGAATTTGGATATAAAGGTGATGAATGGGTAACTGATTATGCTGTTAAACATAGAAATATTGAAATTTTTAAATATTTACATGAATTAGGGTATAAATGTACAACATGGACAATTTATTGTGTTGCTAAAAATGGTCACCTTGAAGTAATTAAATATTTACATGAATTAGGATATAAAGGTAATGAAAATTCAATTTTTGCTGCTGTTGAAAGTGGAAATCTTGAACTTATTAAATATTTACATGAATTAGGATATAAAGATGATGAATGTGCATTTAATTGTGCAGTAAATAAACAGATAAGATCACCATCAGATAGTAACCTTGAAATTATTAAATATTTACATGAATTAGGGTATAAAGGTACAGAATCGTTTTTTAATTCAGCTGTTAAAAATGGATATATTTAAACTTTTGATACATGTAGTTACTATAAATTCTAGTAGTGATAAAGTTAAGCACTGCTACTACGCATAAGCGCTACTATGCATAAATCCCAGCGCATGCGTATTAAAAAATAAAAAAATTTTGAAAATGAATTAAATAATTTTCTTGTGTATATAAAAAAGAATGGAATTAGAAAAAAAATAAATAAAAATAATGTTATTAAAATATTAAAAGCAATTATTCGCGCTATAGAAAATGGTAACCTTGAACAAGTAAAATATTTGCATAAATTAAAGTATTATTATGAAGAATTAGCAATTAATTATGCTACTGAAAATTATGACTTTGAATTAGAGCAACAATTATATAAATTTAAGTATAAATATGAAAAATGTGCAATTAGTTCTGCTGCTATAAACGGTCACTTTGAAGTAGTAAAATATTTACTTGAAATTGGATATAAAGTTGATAAATTAGCAATTAGTTATGCTGCTATAAATAACCACTTTGAAATATTAAAATATTTACATGAATTAGGGTATGAATGTTATGATTGGACAATTGATTGTGTTGCTAAAAATGGTCACCTTGAAATATTAAAATATTTACATGAATTAGGATATAAAGGTACAGAAGATGCAATAGATAAAGCTGCTCGAAATGGTCACCTTGAAATGTTAAAATATTTACATGAATTAGGGTATAAAGGAACAAAAGATGCAATAGATAAAGCTGCTGAAAATGGTTATCTTGAAATATTAAAATATTTGTATGAATTTGGGTATAAATGTGACAAATGTGTATTTTATTCTGCTGCAGAAAATGGTCACCTTGAAATGTTAAAATATTTATATGAATTAGGGTATAAATGTGACAAATGGACAATTTATATTGCAAAAGAAAATGGTCACCTTGAAATTATTAATTATTTACATGAATTAGGGCATAAATAAGAAGCAAGAAAAAAAATTGAAAATAAATTTCTTTACATAATTTATAAAAAATGGATTGTACAAGTAAAGATATTAAATTAGGAAGTTATAAAAGAAGATTAAGATTAGCTCGTTATTTGCAAAATAAAATAAAATTACATGCTGAAAAGTTAGAAAAGGAAAGATTAGAAGAAGAAAAGTTAAAAACACCAGATCAAATTTATTATTAAGAAAATCACGTGACCTGTGACGTCATGCAAGAATTTTTCGTAATATTTCATAACAAGAAATAAAAATTAACACTTATTTTAAAAAATCAATTTTTTTTAAAATAAAAAAATATTTCTTGTTGAAATAATTTATACACAATATGGTTCAATGTTAACCCAATATTAATATTAATTTATGGTTGAAAATTTGGTTGAAAATGAAAATAAGCTAGAACCGGCAATCTCTTACTACTCTTATGCAATACTAAAAATATAAACAGCTTTTTATGTTAAATTTTTTTTTTTTTAAATTTTTTTTTGGGGGGGCAGCTGTCACACTGTAACATGCATACATTTATACATAGATATTTTACATCCATACATTCAATTTAGTTTTTCTTCAAATTTAGATTGTTGTTTTTCGAAAATATATGATCCATTGGATGCTTTTATAATAAAATATTTTACTGGATTGGAAAATTTCTATTTCAGTTTAGCTGATGGTAATGCTAGCTTTAGTTGCAGCTATAATAAATCTAAAATTTATTATGCTAACTGTGTGATTATGGATTCATATGAATCTCAATATACACCAGAAATCATTTCAAACATAGCTATGTGGGTTTATTATGATGTTTATAACTGCCCTGCAGAAAATGACTTTTCTCAGTATCTTTTGGATTTAAACAAGGTTAGACAACACTTTTTATAAACTCAATTAATATTATTGTAATTGTTTGGTAATATCTAGTTAGTGTGTGTAAAATTGTAAAAATAAATTAACTTAAATGCCCTAGTATATTTTTATTAGATAATTTTTGTTATTATTATTATAGTTAATATTATTGTTATATATTACTATTATTATTATTATTATTATTATTATTATTATTATTATTATTATTATTATTATTATTATTATTATTATTATTATTATTATTATTATTGTTATTATTATTATTATTATTATTATTATTATTATTGTTATTATATATTTACTCCAGGGCAGAGGTCAATTACAAATATGTTAATTCTAGATTTCCAAGTACAATTGTAATACAAGTAACTGCAATTGACATTTTCCAAATACAAATACAAATATTTGTACTTATAGTTAAAAAAAATATAAAGAGTTTTTTTTCAAATAAAACTGATAAAATGGTCTACTAAATAGAAAATAAAATAAATTTTCCAATACATATCTTTTATAAACATTTTTTAAAACTATTTTAGTGTTAAAAATATAAAATAAAGTTTCTTGGTTTTTCTCGAAAAAAAAAAGTTTATTAAATTGCAAATACATTAGTAAATATATGCAAAGCATAAATACAGTTATGCCAAATTCGCTTCTTTTACGAAATATTTTTACAAAGGTTTATGCAAAGGTGATGACATTATTTCCCAATACTTAGAAAATAAAATAAATTGTTGTTTATTATTAAATATATTATTTAAGATTTTAAACATAGCAAGATTTTAATGTGGAAAAAAGTATTAAAATCTCATTTAAATAAACATTGAATAAAATTAATAAGCCTAAATTGTTTCATTGAATTTTTGGTAAATTAGTCTTCATCCATGGATTTACTGTATTCTTCATCTGAACCTGATGTGCTGTCATTGTTGGTACTATTATCACTGTTACTGAATCCTTGATATTGTTTATCTGAACCCGATGATTCTGAAGAACCTTTTTCGCTTTTAACTGGTTAGCTGCTTTTTAACATACTTTTCTTTCAACATCTTCTTGCTTTGGGTTTATTATCCCCTCAAGTTTAATGTTGATGCATTTTTTATTCTTTTTCTTTTTTTCTTGCCAGCAATTATATATCCATATTAAAAAGATCAAACCGTCTTCTTTGATAATAAATTTTTATGCAGAGCTACTGTACGCTTCGTCAGCTTCTTCTGCAGTCAGTGCAGTCAACTGTGTTATTGTCTGGACAATTTAAGGATCCACGTCAAAAGCAATATCTTTTTCAAAATATCTTTTTCAAAAAAAAGCGTTAAAGAGCTCACTGCCTCGAGTACATCCAGGTACGCTCCGGTTTCGCATAGAAAGGCATAAAATGTTAATTTCCTTACAAGCCCCTATATTTTGGCTCTTGTTTGGTTACCATACCTTTTGTTAGTTAGTGCATTTAGTAAGGCAAATAGATAAGATGGCTGGTTATGCATTGAACTAGTATAACCTTTAACATAATCCAATGCAAATCGGGTTCCTTAAATTTTATTTAGAGTGTAATACTCAATAGATAACACAGCAGCACCATGTTTACATGACTCCTTCAGTTTACCAGCCTTTTTTAAAAGATAAAATCAAGTCGTATAAAAATTGTTGCAATTCGTAAAGTCTTTAAACTACTTTATAGCGTCTTTTATAGCAAGCTCTAATCTGCGATTAACACAGTGTATGTTAATTAACCATGATCTTGTTTTTTTTAATTGATGCACCATTATAGATACTCAGAATAACATTCGCTCCATCAGCTGTTGCTGATACCAACTTTGTAAAATAATTTGTAATGGATAATGGGATGTTGCATATAGCTACAACGTTTTCAATGAAAACACTATCCAATGCAAATCTGCCATATTATATTATATTACCAAAATCTGCCATATTACACAATGCAACAAAAAAATAACACTGGATACCAACATTTTCAACTCGAAC
>NC_061165.1:43430633-43438133 GCF_022113875.1 Hydra vulgaris
AACCCCAAGCAACATCAAGCATTTGCATGACATCCATTATAGTAAGTTCTGGAGGAGGCTTTTTTTTCTATTGCATCTATTAATTTTTGAACAGGTAATTTATAATGCTCCAAGGTAGTGTTTGGTAGTAAAAAAATTAGTTCTATTGAATTGAGATTATCAATATTTGGATGCGCTAGACAATTATTAACTAATAAAACAATATTTAGTCCTTCTTTTGTAAATTACCAATCAATTTAACCAACACATTCCTCGAATAGTGTGCCATCCATCCAACTTTTGTTCTGACTGCGATAACAGCAGGGTAAATGCTTTACATTTTTAAAGCATCTGAGCAATTTAGCTTTACCAATAACAAACATTGGCAATTTTTTCTCTAATGCATTAACAGATACCAATCCTGTAAGATGTAGTTTGCTGTGTTTCCCACCGACACATTTTTCATTTTTAAAATGTAAAGATTGATTTGATTGGAGCCAATAAAACAAGCTAAATTCGTTAGCATAATAAATCTGGTTCAACTTATATTTTGATAAAATGGTTGGTAATGTGGTTTTCTCCCATGGTGCTAACATTTCACTTGTACAAGCATTAGCTTCACCAGAAGCCGTTTTAAATGATATGTTGTATTGTTTCTTCCAACGGTCTAACCAGCCATCTGAAGCATGAAAGTTTCTAATGTTTATTCTTTCAGCAAATTCCATGGCTTTAGTTTTGAGAATTAAAGCAGATACAGTCATACCTCTGCTACAAACAACCAGAAGCTATTTGAAAATGGTTTGATCCCAATTTGCAAATGACCCTTTCCTAATACACTGGCGTTTTGGGTTGTTTCCTTTCTCCACAGCATCAAAAACCTTTTCCTTGTTTCTCAACCAGGTAGATAAGGTGTTCTCTGGTAATTTATATTTTAAAACCACCTTTGACTTAAAGATGACAATTTATACTTTCTTCAGTGCATTGTATTTGACTTTAACAGTTTTTGAATTCAACTTTCGCTTAGTTGCAATTGTCGCAACTAAGCGAAATGTTAAAAACTTTAAGTTTAAAAAGGAAATATTCACGCTGTACGCTTAAAAATTTTTGCTAAACTTTTTTGAAATATATTTAAAAAAGTTTAGCAAAAAAATGCAAAACAATGTCTTCCTAAAAGTATTTTATGTTTTATATGGAATGACTTCTTAAAAAGCAATTTTTTATGAAGTTATTTTGATTTCATTATTACCACTAACTCGTTCACAGTTTTTCTTACTTTTGATATAATATTTAAATGTTTTATTGAAAATGAGATATGTTTTTTATTTGTTTTTTTTTTTTTTGAATATTCTTAAAAAAAATTTTTAGTTTAATTTTTCTTAAGATAAGAATTTTATTGTGAAGTGAAAGGGTTAAAATATTAGTTTCAAATTATCTTGTGTTTGTAGATTAAAGCCTTATTTTATTTGATATAAAAATTATTTTTATATCTATTTACTTTTGTTTTGTTTTTTTTTTAGACCGTAACTAGTGAAAATGCTGATACAATTGCTGCTAATTTGTCAACTGTCTTAACTAACAATACTAATATCAAAATAGCTGATTTTCAATTCATTACTGATATAATTACTGGAGTTATTCAGGCTAGCCCAATGCCAGCAAATGTGGGTTATTTTATTTTTTATAATTATACTCTTACATACACAGCTTTTATAAAATATCTTATATATACAGCTTATATATATATATATATATATATATATATATATATATATATATATATATATATATATATATATATATATATATATATATATATATATATATATATATATATATATATATATATATATATATATATATGTATATATATATATATATATATATATATAGGCTTACCATAATTTTGAAGTTATAAACTGGGACAGACCGGGGGTGAAAATATTAGAAATAATAGGTGGGGGGAGGAGTATTTTTAAAGTATGCTTTATGTGTTTTGCACCCTGTAACAAAGTTCGAGCAAACAGAACAACATTACTCTTTTTTTTTAAACGGATAACTTTGACTCAGTAAACATATTGATTTGAGAAAAGAAACTAAAATTGTTTATTTTTTTAATCCTTTCAAGAGTTCCAAATACAAACAAAAAAGTATCGACTTGTATTATAACATTCTTTTATTATTCTCTGCTATTATACCCTAGCTAGAATGCACTTTTTCCAGCAATTTACTATTTTTTTTAATTTTATCATAAAAAACCGGGCATGTAATGGCAAAGATCAATTTGCAGTACAGTAATGCCGGGACTGTAGACTCTTGCAAGAGGCCTCAGTCATCCGACCAAATGTTTTTCATAATTGAAAAAACACGCTCTACAGGTGCAGATGTTCCTGGAAGACACAAAACGCACTCAATAAGTTTAACTAGATTAGGTACAGAAATGTCTTTTTCTTGAAAATGCTGGAATAATTGAACCCATTTGTCATCATAAGCAATTTTTGTGGTTAATGAACTCTACTCTTCGTTTTTTGATGCAAAAAAAGTTTTTGCACTTGATATCTCATCAAAAAGACTGTCAATTAAAATTTTTTTCCGATCATCCAAACCATGTATTTCGTTTATTGCTTCGACAGATTGTTCAATCTCCTCCCATTTCAGTACGTGATCATGCCCAATCCACGCTAATATCTCAGCACCGCCAAAACTGTTTTCCCATAGTTCAATATAAGAAATACATCCTCTATAAAAGTTATTTATCTCTGTCATAAATGTTTTCTCAGCAGTTGTTTCGCTCCTTGTGGGAGAAAGTAACTATTCATCTTTTCCACCAGATTCGATTTTAGCTTTTTTAGTTCCAAAATAATGTCTGTAGCATTTGCTTGGCTTTTTTCCATCAGAATAGTCTTGTTAAAATTATTAAGTTGTCCGTACACAAACTAAAAATGTAATTTACCACTTTCACTTTAAAAAAAAAATGGCAAGGCACGTGGCAGTTCTTTTGTGAAAAAAAATATGACTTTAGTCCTTCAAAAATAAATAATATTCGTTCAACTGCTGGAAACAGAGAAAGAAATCTGGTACTTCCATGCTTGATTAATTTCCTATACTCCACATCTACAAATTTACAAAATTCCTTCAATTTAGTTACTCTTACCGTATTGATATGAAAATGTTTATATATTTTTACAACAAGAGCTTCAATATCGATTGGCAGACCATCCACAGCAGATTGAAATGTATTGTGCACAATATGTGCACCACATCCAATGCCAACAATACTAACACCAAGTTGTTTTAGCCGGTTGTAAACATTATTTTTTTCTCTTCTATGGACTCCACCAAAATTTGTGTTGCAGTTTTCAGGACAAAAGGCCACTATCTTTTTATCAATTGCATGAAGCTGCAATGTTGAAATTAACTTATCAGTCAATATTTCTGATGTTTTGCCATCAACAGACTCAAAATCCAGCAACTTTACACGGACACCTTCCAATGGTAAAAAGTATCTGACAACAACAGGTGACATTTTTACTTCTTTTCTATTTAAAGTGTCATTAGAAACACTAACATAATGTGTCATCTGTAAGTCAGCTTGTAATTCATTCAACGACAAAGGTGCTAGAACATTTAAAGTTATAGTTTAACATTTGGTTCTTGCACCACCAAATTTCGGTTCAAAAAATTTTGAGATTAATTTTGACAAACAATCAGAAGTTTTGAAGCTCATATTATGCATTGCCGTGTGAAAGGCAAATGTTGCTACTTTGGGCGCAATAACTAAATCATCCTCATTAAGTCCATCGTTTTTAAAAAAAGATTTAATAGATGAAGAACTTGCTGCAGCAGAGACCCCATCCTTGTGTTTGGCACACTTTAAATGATTTTTTATATCTGCTCTTTCACCATGTGCAACAGAAAATTCTGTCAAGCAATGCTGGCATATCACCTTGTTGTCCTCGCCACAAATTTTTTTTTAAAATGAGTAATCTTTTTGTAATTCTTCCGTAAATTTGCAACTCCTTTTTGGCATTTTAAACAAAAGCCAATGTTAACAGGTTTTTTTACATTAAAAAATTTTAATATAAAAAACACTTTTTAAACTCTTTTTAAATATTAGAACTTTCTAATGTTTTTCCTAACATCGGAAAAACTTCATTAAAAGAACCTTTTTTAGAGAAAAAATCGAATAAAAATTAATGAAACAAGTTCAATTAAATAAGAAACTTTAGTGTGAGAATTTGTTCTAGAACAAATTCTCATGATTAGATTCTGTTCATTTATTTTTTTTAAACAAATTTTTTTTTTTTACTTTAATCGTTTTTTTATTTTTGTTTTGATTCAATTTTTCTTTATCACTCAAGATCATTTTTTTTTTATGAAAAAAATGATTAAATCTACTTAAAAACAAAATAAAAACCCCAATCAACCCAGATATAGTAAAATAATGCACTAAGAAAAAAATTGAGTTCCGACCAATCAAACAAAAACGGGACAACATTGAAACAGTTGGGACACCAGGACAAATAGTATAAAACCGGGACAAACCCGGTCAAAACGGGACGTATGGTAAACCTATATACATATATATATATATATATATATATATATATATATATATATATATATATATATATATATATATATATATATATATATATATATATATATATATATATATATATATTGCTATTCCATTGGACAAAGAATTTTTATTACAGTTACTGGAAAAGACTGAAACACTCATAAAAAGAATGCTTTATTCTTTCTTAATAAACTTTCTGACACAACTAATTCATGGAAACCTGAAAACTATGGTATTAAATCTGCAAAATATCATCTTTATATAGATGAAATGTTTGAAAATGATTTAATTAATCTAGTTAAAAATATTAAATTTCGTTAAGTAAACGTTAAGTTTCAAAAAAGCTTTCTAGTGATATACTTTAACTCAAGCCAACAAAATTTCTAATATGTACAGAATTTCCAAAGAAGAGTATAACCACCTCCTTAAGAACGCCATTACATCTACATATAAAAAGGCTAATCAAAATCTAAAAGATTGAATAAATATTGAAAGTAAATACTTTTAACTATATTTTAACCTTTTATATTTTAAACACTTTCAACTAAACTTTAACCTTTTAATTAATCGTGATGTTTTAAACAAAATTGAATTAAATGGCATCTCTAATTGTTTTATCACTCTAAAAGACCACAAGGATAATTTTTTAAACAACCTTACAGTTCGCGTAATAATTCCTGCAAAAAACAAATTAGAAAGAATTTCAAAAGTTATTTTATCAAAAATAAATAGTGATCTTAAACAAAAAGTTTGCATCAACCAATGGCTAAACTCACAGAACTTTATAGATTGGTTTCAAAATAATAAAGAAAAACATCTATACAAATTCTTATTTTTCAATATAATTGATTTTTATCCTTTAATTAATGAAAATTTACTGAACAACGCTATAACATTTGTTGAAAAATACTCAATAATAAAACAAGATGAAAAAAAGTTTATACATCATGCCAGGAAATCATTATTATTTAACAATGGTGAAGCCTGGATTAAAAAAAGTGGAGGTTTATTTAATGTAACCATGGGAGTCTTTAATGGCGCACAAGTTTGTGAGTTAGTTGGAATATTTATCTTGTTTCAATTATTGCATTCTTACAATAAAGATGAATTCCAATTGTATAATGATGACATTCTAGCAGTATTTAAGAACCGGAGTGGTCAACAGATGGAAAAAGTTAAAAAACACTGTGAAATTTTTAAAATAATGATCTTTTTATATCCATCAGCAGTAATTTAAAGTTATTAATTATCTGGACTTAACGTTAAATCATAATGACAATTATTTTCAACCTTATTGCAAACCTGGTAATTCCATCAGTTATATTAATGTTGATTCTAACCACCCTCCTAGTATGTTAAAAAGCCTTCCTTAAACTATCGAACTAAGATTGTCAACCAGTTCTTCAAACGAAAATAGTTTTAAACAATCCATTCCTCCTTATAAAAAATGTTTTTAAGTATTGGAATAAAAATAGTTCTGGATCCATAATAACCTTTAATGTACAGTATAAAAAAAGTTATCAAAAATTTTATTGAATTAACATATGATAAAAGATACTAAATATATTTGATAAGTAGAAGAATAAATACAGTTCGTGGTTAAATTTTTTTCCTTAAGTTAACTCAATTTTAATGATTTTTTTAAAATTAATTAATTTTTTTATAAAATTGATTTCAAGTATTAACTAGAAATGATAACACTTTTTTTAAAGTGCAAGTGATAAATAAACAAACAAACAATAGGTGAGAAAAACATCCTTTGAGATAAGAAAATTTAAGCAAAATAACTTATTTTTGCTTTATATTGTTTGATGATCACGTTTTATTTTTAGGAGAATAAAAGTAGTTAAGTGGCTCATTTAACCTTTAAAGCTGTCATTTAACTCATTTAACCTTTAAAACTGTCATTTAACTCATTTAACCTTTAAAACTGTCATTTAACTCATTTAACCTTTAAAGCTGTCATTTAACTCATTTAACCTTTAAAACTGTCATTTAACTCATTTAACCTTTAAAACTGTCATTTAACTCATTTAACCTTTAAAACTGTCATTTAACTCATTTAACCTTTAAAACTGTCATTTAACTCATTTAACCTTTAAAATTGTCATTTAACTCATTTAACCTTTAAAACTGTCATTTAACTCATTTAACCTTTAAAACTGTCATTTAACTCATTTAACCTTTAAAACTGTCATTTAACTCATTTAACCTTTAAAACTGTCATTTAACTCATTTAACCTTTAAAACTGTCATTTAACTCATTTAACCTTTAAAACTGTCATTTAACTCATTTAACCTTTAAAACTGTCATTTAAACTCATTTAACCTTTAAAACTGTCATTTAACTCATTTAACCTTTAAAACTGTCATTTAACTCATTTAACCTTTAAAGCTGTCATTTAACTCATTTAACCTTTAAAACTGTCATTTAACTCATTTAACCTTTAAAACTGTCATTTAACTCATTTAACCTTTAAAACTGTCATTTAACTCATTTAACCTTTAAAACTGTCATTTAACTCATTTAACCTTTAAAACTGTCATTTAACTCATTTAACCTTTAAAACTGTCATTTAACTCATTTAACCTTTAAAACTGTCATTTAACTCATTTAACCTTTAAAGCTGTCATTTAACTCATTTAACCTTTAAAACTGTCATTTAACTCATTTAACCTTTAAAACTGTCATTTAATTACTAATTAATTAAAACTTTTTTCGAAACTCAGTTTAAAAAAATGGAACTTATGAAAAAAAAATTTGAATAAAATTTTTTGTTGCATTTTTGTAATATTGTGAATACTTATTGTTGTTATTTTACAAAGTATTTTGAATTTTCATTGAAATGGTTATAATTTTTCTTTTGCGGATACCAATTTTTTCTTTGCCAAAACAAAAGTATTCACAAATAAACTTTAGGTTTTTTGCTGAACAAAGCTAT
>NC_061165.1:43443133-43453133 GCF_022113875.1 Hydra vulgaris
GAATTAGGAACAAATAACACTGGTCTAACAAAAAAAAAAAACTCTTGCACTCTTGATTTTTTATCATTTTTAACATTCAGGTAGTACATGTGAAACTTATTATAAAGTTCAGTGAAATCTGTCCTGTTTTTTTTTTTTGAAATATTGCTTGGAAAATCACACCAGCATATATAGAATATGACAAATGTCAGAGAAAAATGTATTCAACACAAATTATAAAATAATTGAACAAAAATAAATATTAAAAACACAGATATGAAACATATGTAGAAGTTGGCGCCTCTTTATAGAGGAATAAAAACATCTGTCATTGTGCCTCATCATACCAATTGTAAATCTGTCATTGTGCCAGGGAAACCGTTATGTTTTATAAAAGAATAATTTCAGGACTAGTGAAGACTTCATTTGTTTACTTTGCTTGTGATTTTTTGTTATTTTGATTTTTAAATTTAAACAATTTCTTCCTTTGTCCAATGCTATGAAATATTCCAGAGGTACCAAAAGGATCTTTATCAAAATTATCATTAGTTTGCCAAATGTTCCAGAGGTACCAAAAGGATCTTTATCAAAATTATCATTAGTTTGCCATGTATGATTGAAATTAAAATCTAGCTGACTTTGGACTCAAGCATACTATAAAAGCAATTATATTTGGCATATCCAGACTTTAATCCAATGATGATATTTAACACATTCACATAACGCATAATGAGCAGCCATGGGAATAATACAAAGGTGGAAAAAGTAATAAAAAAAATTGTACTCAAGTAAAAGTACTGTTACTTGAGTGAAATTTTACTCAAATGCAAGTAAAAGTTACCAGTCAAAAAGTTTACTCAAGTAAAAGTAAAAAGTAGCTAATTAAAAATGTACTTAGAGTAAAAGTTACTTCCTTACTTTTTCAGATAACAAAGCTGTTGAATAAAAAAACAAGAATCACGTATTCTATTCTTTTCTGTAGAAAATTTTTTTTCACACAGAAAATTTTTTTTATGGTTGTAAAAAGTGAAAAGAAACCAAGCTAAAGTGGTTAAAAGTTGTTATAAGCGTGATCAAAGTGTCATTTTTATTAAAGTAAGCAAAACTCAAAATAACAAAAAAATTAAATCATAGAATTTGTGAAATAAACAATACATAATATATTTTTTACTCAGTAATGCATATGACTTCAAATTTTCATTTTTTGTTAAGTCTGGGTTTTTTTAAGCATGGGAAGTTGTTTATTAGGCAATGTTTGACAAATAAAAGATAACACAATTTGCTTTTCAATATCCAACATCAAAACAATTAGTTTCAAAATACTTCTTTAGGCATTTTCTGGAGTAGCAGGACAGACTTAATAATTTTTTTTTATTAGGTTTCAAACCATAATATTTTCAGACCATTCACAGCTTATTAGGACTAATTATATGAGCACATTATTAATATGAGTATCTATCATGAACACTTCCCCACAACAGCGTTTATGTTTCAAAAAAGCCCACACGTCCATTTTTTTATATAAATATGTGTGTATATATATATATATATATATATATATATATATATATATATATATATATATATATATATATATATATATATATATATATATATATATATATATATATATATATATATATATATATGTATATATATATATATATATAATAAAGTATTTGTATAGTTCATAAAATTAAAAAGATACTCACAGTTAATTTTTTGGTTAATTATTACATTATTTGTTAGTACATTATTATATAGCAATATATAATATATAGTTTATCTTATATAATTTAATATGACATAATATAAATAGATTTTAAGATATTGTATTATATAACAATGTTTATATTTGTGTATTACACAATATATAAAAATTTATATTTGTTTGATACATAATCATATATACAATATAACTAAACTTAATATAAATATATTGTATAAGTATGCTTCTTAATCTTGCTAAAAGTTAAATAAACAACATTAAGTGTTACAAATTTGCAGTAACACACTTTGATGCTTGTTATAAATGCTGTTGTATATGCAATTGAAAAGCAGACAGAATACTTTCAGTAACAGCTTAGATATTCATAAAAACATTGGTTTTACCAAACTACAACATTGATAATCCATCCTTTGCGAGTGGAATATCCAAAACCGGCAACAGAGTATTATTACTACATGGAAAACCCTACATAGAAACTACTCTTTCTTACCTTCATATACATCTACTTGTTGCATCAGGAGTAGTTCTCTCTGTCCAAACAGATGTAAAAATTTCTGCAATTGTACTATCTGCAAAAAAGTAAAATCAACAAAACCTGGATTAAAAAAAACTAAACCTGAAAGTAGACCAAGATTTCTGGAAAAATCATCCAAAAAATGTCATATTGTGGACATTTTTTGTATGGTTTTTCCAGACAACTATATGCAATCAGTGCTTTCAATCCATTGATTAATTACAAGGTCATAATTGTACAAAGGTTTTTGGTTCAACAAACCTTCCTCAGAAGATTGAAAACTCCTTGAGTCAAGAAGCATATGAAAAATTAGCTGCAGATCAAATTAGAGAAAAGTTTGAAGTATCAGAAATTGTATCCCTTAAATCAAGAGGGCAATCTTTTAAATTTTCAAAAAGATCAATAAAGCTTACTGCAGAGTCACAAAGACTTGATGACCATTAAGGATGTTAGAAAGTTATCCGGGTTTTGATATGGATGGAAAATCAAAAGCAAGTTGGGTTAGGCATAGAAAAAAATCAATACCGGGTTTAAAGAATTCATTGTATATAACAATTGGTCTTTAGTGGATTACTTCTCAGCCATAGACCTTAATTTCTATAAATAAGAAACTTTGTGTAGAGTTGAAATTACCGAACTTGATTTTAGGACTTATAGTTATAGTTCAAAGTATCCAGGAAATAAACGAATCTTTGGATCAATTAAAAAGCAAATTCTTGCTTAGAAACAAAGATCTAGCTCTGACTCATAACTGAAAGAATTTATAATTGCAAGAATCAATCACTTCTGCCAGGAGTTGATGAAACTGAAGTTATGGAAGTATACATTAATCCTGAGCTTCATTTTTATACAGGAACAATTAATCTATAAAGATTAATTGTGGAATAACCTATCAATAAAATGGTGACAAGGTGACTTTTCCTTGAAAGAAACTCCCTTGTTAGACAAAAACTTCAGGTGGAGAATTTAAAGAAAACCAGTGTAAAAAACTGTTGAGATTAAAAGTGGTAAATGACTTTCTTGAGATTTTTATTACTTTTGAGATCAAAGCAAAGAGTGCCAAACTGCATATATTATGTTGTCATGTAAAGGAGTTTTGTAAAATTAATTTTTTTTTTTTAATTGTTATTTAGGTGCTCCGAGAAGACCTAATGGTCTTGTCACAGAGCACCGCAGAAGTGCATTTAACCAGGAACTTCACGCCACCTTCCTTACCGTGACAAGAAAATATGTCTAAGGCTCATTTCGAACCTGGATCTCCTGCTTATAAAGCAAGCACTCTAACCACTGCGCCACGGCTGCAAATTAATGAATATGGACTGCCAATTTACAACAAACAGACAAAAGAAACCTTTTGCTCAAGATTCAGTGAGTTTTCCAGACACAACTTCCTAGTTATTTCTACAAAGATATATAAAAAAACAGTCTATTATGTGTTGTACTTTCACACAACGCAGAGAGAATTTGATGCTTTATTATGTTCATTCTATATCAGCTAAAAATATTTTAAATAAAATATTTATTTATTTATTTTGACATTATTATTTGATTTCCTCGTGTGAAGTCAAAATGTTATTTTAAATAAAGGTATTTATTAAAAAGTTTAATAAATACCATTGTTTAAAATAACATTCGAGTTTAACTTATTAGCTACGAGTCTATGCCTTGAATAAGTTACTTTACAAACTTCATTTTATACCAGTTGTTTTTCTATATTTGTTAATAAAAGTAAAACACACTTTTTTTATATCACAATAAATAACCTTTTTTATCACAATAAATACTTTTTTTTTCAGGACACACTTTTCAAATTTTGTGAAATATTTTTTTGTGTACACTGTAATCATACCTTGCTATTGAAACATAAACATTGTTGTGGGAAGTGTGCTTAACATCTGTTTTAAAAATAATATAGTAAGGTTTATTAATGATTGTTATCTAAATCTAAGTATATGAATTTAAAAGTAAATATTACTTTGTTTCAAATGTTTAGAGTGTTAAATGTTTTATACTTATATTTTTTCTTTAACTTTGATTTTGCTGCTTATTTTATTTAATGCTTTTTGTTATATCAATTTTTGTTATTTTTGATTGGTAATATATAAAACCCTTTTACTAAGTATTTTATTGTTTACTTTGTTTTATGCTATTCTTTTGTTTTTATTTTAAATAAAAAATGTAAGCACTGTTTTTTATTTTACCATTATTTTTTTTGAACACAGAGGAAATTTGGTCTACTGAAGGTTGTACTATAACTAATAGCTCCTTATTAGATGTTGTATGTGAATGCAATCATCTAACAAATTTTGCCTTGTTATTGAATGTTGCTCAATCAGTAAAAATAACAAATAATGTGTTCCTTGAAGTTGTTACATGGATTGGCTGTGGGTTATCAATTGCTGGATTATTTCTGACTATTGTCATTTATTCTGCTTTTTCGTAAGTTTAATAATAGTCCTTGTTAAAATCTATTTTGTATTTTCCATGTTTTGTTATGAAAATAAACCCATATTATTTAACTAAACAAAGCTTTAACATAAATTTCATAGTTAAATATAATTATAATATTATCTTAATTTCAATGCAATTTTTTTAACCCTTTAACATTCACATGTTGTTTTTAAAATATGATCGCTATTCATCCAGCTTTTTTTTTTGAAGTGGTCTCTAAATGTCCCGTATTTTAAAATCATTGTAATTTTTTACTGATAAAAAAAAAAAATTTACTATTTTTAACATATTAAACACTATAAAATTTTATTATTCATGTTTAAGAATATATAAATCATACTAGTTAAACACAAAATTTTAAAAATGTATTCACTTTTTGAATAATAATTGGAAAAGCATGGAGCTGTACAAATTCCTACATGACATTCTACACATTTATATCTTTTCGAACATTGTGTTTGTAACATACCACACACTATCTTTGAGCATTTAATTATCTTTTCTTATCATTTAATTATCATTAATTATCATTTTTAATTTTAAATATATCTTTTCCTTATTTTTTCCAATATAATTTTAAATATATCTTTTCCTTATTGATTCATCAAATGCATAATCTTTTTGTGAATAAATATTTACTTTTTGATAACTATTTTTGCACTGAAAGAACTTCTTTATTTGTCATTTTTAAAATTAAAGTGAACACATGTAAAAGTGAATTGTTGAAACAAAAGCTCTGTAATTATGTAGTAATAAAATTTGTGAGAAGTAGACAAATAATTACTGATAAACAAGAAGGAAATATAAGAAGATGCATAAAACCGTAATGATACGGCATGGACATTTTAGTACTACTTTTAGTTTGCGTAATATTATGGCATGGACATTTAGAAACCATTTTAAGTTGCGTATTATTACGACATGGACTATTAACAGGTAAATGCATCATTATTAGTCATCAAAAGTTTTGTTTTCAACAATATCTATAATAAAAACGAAGCAGATCTGCTTCATAGTTTACTTACCATAAAAATTGTCATATAACATATATTGAGAAAAAGACTGCTATGCACAGTAACATATATTGAGAAAAGTAACACAGTAACATATATTGAGAAAAGAAACACAATAGCATATATTGAGAAAAGTAACACAGTAACATATTGAGAAAAGTAACACAGTAACATATATTGAGAAAAGTAACACAGTAACATATATTGAAAAAAGTAACACAGTAAAATATATTGAGAAAAGGACTGCTATACATTACTTAAAAATTTTACAATACTCGTTAGCAGGAAATACTGTTAAAACAGTTTTTTACCCAGTCAAATTTTATTTACAATTTTGTATCTATGCAAAATTATTATGTAAATAAAATGTGACTGTGTACAAAATTGTTTCAGTTGGTTTATTGGTCAGCAGTTAAAATATTTTTTTGGGTTTTTATGTCTTACATTATCAAACTAATTTAAAAGTTAAACAGTAATAATTCTCATTACAATTTTTAAAAAGGACTTATATTTAAAAACAAAAAGAATAGTTATTAAATTTTTAAAAACAAAAAGAGTATTATTATTGTTTCAAAAACTTTTATTTTTTTTTGGTTTTCATTGCCATTCAACTTAAAAAAATAACATTCATTACAAATAAAAAGAAATATAAAAGCATAAAGTTAGAATAATTTTTTCACCATATTTTAAATTTTTGTTACATGAAAGTTATAATTATGATGTAATATAATTTTGTGAGTAACATTGTTTTCATAACTTATTTTTAATATGTTTTACACAATTAAGGGCTTGATACTTTCTCAATATGGTTCTTCAAATCTAAAATATTCTACTTTCATCTCTCTAAATTACTCAGCTACTGGTTGCGTGTTATTCAGTAAAACAAACCTCATATCCTGCTTCCTAGTAGAAATCGTTTTTTTTTTTTTTTTGTCAAAGGCTAAAAAAACGAACTCTGACTTAAAATAGCTCGACTCAAAGCATTTACTTAATTAATGGTTAGATATGGTGCCTCAATAAAATTATTGAATGCAGGCATTAACTGCATTAAACTAGTATCTTGTATGACTTATGGGATAATCAGAAGATTTTTATTAACCAGTCTTGCACCCTTTGATCACAGATTTAGCTGTTGTTGCTGTTAACCTGTGTCAATTGTTTCATTTCTAGGATGATAAACATTAGGTCTTCTGGTTTTTTTTTTTTTTTTTTTTGGATTTGAGTGTTGATTGCTTTAATTTACATAGCCTTCAATAGTCACATGTTTGACCTAGGCATTTACTTATGTATCAGTTCACCTATTTTTTTTTAAACCCAATGTAAAAAAATTTGGTTTAACTCCTGTCTATTTTTATAGATAGATTTTTTAGCATCGCTTTAGTCAATCACTTATCGATTTTTTTTTATTTTATTGTTCTTCTTCTTTCCAAGACTGAACTTTTTGTTGTTATTTTTGATATAATTAATCGATCTTATTGAATTGAATTAATCATAATAGTTGAATTATTTTTATGTAAATTGTAAAGTAATAAAGAAAAAAAAATAAGTAATAAAAAATAAAACAACCAGACCGGACAATGTCCACCCATTGATATTAAAACAATGTGCTAAAACACTATCTTTACCTCTATTATATATATTCAATAAATTACTATCAGAAAGATCGATTCCTCATGCATGGCGTAAATGTTACTCTACTATTTAAAAAAGGTCATACCAATGAACCAATTTATTATGGACCAGTTTCTCTTACATCTGTTCCATGTAAATTAATGGAAAGCTTAGTAACCAATGACATTTTAAATCATCTCTCAAAACTAAATTTATTGTCTCAATCTCAATATGGTTTTGTAAAGAATAAAGTATGTGTTACAAACTTATTAGAATCCAATGATTATGTTACAAAATGCAGTAGATGTGGTATATCTGGACTTTTCAAAAGCTTTTGACACAATCTCTTACAAATTGTTAATCATCAAGCTTAAAGCTTATGGAATAGTTGGAGATCTTCTTGATTGGATTAAAGACTTTCTCACTAATAGAAAACAGAGAGTAATACTTGGAGAACACATATCTGATTGGGTTCGCGTTACTAGCGATATCCCACAAGGCTCAGTTTTAGGCCCAATACTTTTTATAATTTACATCAATGACTTGCCAGACAATTTAAAATGTGTCAGTATTATATGCAGATGATTTGAAATTAATGAATGAGCTACAAATAAAAACCATTCTTAATGATACCACTGACATTCAAACTGATTTAGATAAAATCACTGAATGGACAAGAGTTTGGTTGAAAGCTGAACCTAGAAAAATGTAAAGTTATGCGTATGGTAAGAAACAACCCACGCTTAAACTATTCACTTCAAGATACAACCAACTATTTTTATTACGATTTAAAAAAATCAGAAGTAGAAAAAGATCTTGGTATATTTGTTTCAAGTAATGCTAAATAATTTTATCAAAAAAAACATTTATATCAAGGGATTTAATGTTATGGACCAAGTTAGACAAAGCGTATTTCAAGCCTAACCTGGAATATGCAATCAGTGCTTGGTCACCTTATTTAATGAAAGATATAAAGATTATTAAAAAGATTCAAAGGTGATCAACCAAAGTCCCAACTATATGCAAACATCTTGTTTACACAGATAGATGTATCTTATTTCAAATTCAAAAACTGGAAGATTGTAGAATAAGAGGTCACTTAATTCAAAAGTTTAAAATTGAAAAAGGTCTAACCATCATTAACTGGTACAATAAACCTATTATACGTCCAGTTCGATGTGGTCAACAAGAACAGTTAGTACGCAAATTTAACAGAAATTGCAAACCATAATATTATTTTTTTAGTAATCGTGTTGCTAAGCATTGGAATGCACTCAATGATGCAACAGTTAACTGTTCTTTGACTAATGAATTTAAACGAATGCTTGACAGTTCAAATGATAGTTGCCTATAGTCATGATATGACTTTAATTTGCAACTCATATACTATTACTATTGCTATATTATTGCTATAGAGAGCTTTTTCAAAAATAATATTCATTAATGTACTCTATAAGCAGTTCAACAAGTCATATAATATAGTATTACATAGCTAATCAATTGCAATGTTAATCTTGTTTCCATTGGGCAAAAAAATAGTATATGGAAATTCGAATTTTAAAAAACTGTGAAGAATGCACTGATCTTTTAAACTGTTACCCAATCAATCTTTTCACTATTAACAATGTCCATTAATTTTTTTTAAACAAACATTAAATGTCTCTGCATGAGTTAACACGTAACTCTCTGACAGTCAATAAATATTTCAATGTTCTACTGTTAAAATGTTAAACATTTTAACAAAAGTTTTCTGTTGTGCTTTAAAGAGAAGAAATGAGGCGAAGGTGAAGTCTTAAAGTATCAAAAGCTTTCATTAACGTTCTTTGTGCCTGTGTTTCAGTTTATATGGTGTATCTAAAAAATTTAGTTGTTCGATTTTACTTCTTTGCAAATTTTATAAAATGAATCTTGAAAAATGATAAAACTGTTAGTTTAATTTTATAAAATTTCATTCATTGTTCTTTTTGCATGTATTAAATACCAAGAGAATGTTAAATGAAATTTAATTTTCTCCCAGTTTTAAATTTATTCTATATATTTGATACCAAGTTAATAAATAAACTGTAATACAATTACTATGTTATCTTTTTTAAGAAAAGTGCGAAAGAAGCTTGCTCCAAAAATTCTCTTAAGTTTATGTGTTAGTTTGATATGTACACTAATTATATTTCTTGCATCAGAAACTCCCAGCAAACCTAGTCTTTCATGTAAAGTAGTTGCTTCATTGTTGCAGTTTTTTGTTTTGTCAACTTTCTTCTGGATGGCAATTGAAGGATTAAATTTGTACCGCATGTTTGTAAAAGTTTTTCCTGGTTCATCAAGCCCACACATATTTTTCTTAAATGCATCTGCCTTTGCTTGGGGTAAGTGTATTTCTTATATATATATATATATATATATATATATATATATATATATATATATATATATATATATATATATATATTATATATATATATATATATATATATATATATATATATATATATATAAGATATAGATATATATATATAGATATAGATATAGATATATATATATATATATATATATATATATATATATATATATATATATATATATAGATATATATATATATATATATATATATATATATATATATATATATATATATATATATATATATAGATATATATATTCCTATGTATATATATATATTCATAAATTTATATATATATATATATA
>NC_061165.1:43458133-43463133 GCF_022113875.1 Hydra vulgaris
GAAAGAGATCTTTGATTGGGGAGGCTAAATCATTTTGTTTAATATTTGATCTCGAACTCAAATATTTTAAACAGTTATTAGTCTAATAACTTAAACAATTTTGTGAAAATATGTTTTATATTCAAGCTTCAAATCATTATCTAGTATTCTTATCTTAAAACCAAAGATTTAAAACTTCGACACGTCGGTCCGCCTTTACTGTCATTGATAGTCAATTTTTTAAGTAGTTTTAACCACATTAGTATTTTTATTATATTCATGATTTTTATCAAAGCATTTTAACCAAAATAATTTTGAATTCTCTACTAGTGCAAAATAACCATATAAAATAGTTAAATGAAAAGTAGTATATTAAAAACGTAATGCCATTCGAATAATTATGAACAGTAGTGTATATATTTACTTACTTTTTTTTTATTTTAGGTATACCATTGATATTTACAGTAGCAACAGCTGCTAGTAAACCTGACTCTTTAGGTCCTTCACATGAAGATAAGAATAACACACAAGTGTAAATATTTAAAAAATCTTTTTTTTGTTTGAAACTCGGGGAAAAAATTTGCTTTGTGATTTTAGTAGTTTTTTTATTTGTTTACATTTAGATGTGTTGTTCAAGGATATCCATTTTACTTTGGAATACTTTTACCTATCTGCGTAATAATGGCAGGCAATATTTGTGTTCTTGTTTTTGTTCTCAGAGGTATTAGTGGTAATTCAAATTTAAATAACAAGATTGATAGCAAAAAAAAAGTTCGAAATGCTTTTGCATGCTCCGCCTTGCTTGGATTAACTTGGATATTTGCGATTTTAGCTGTCGGTAAAGCCACAGTTGTATTTCAATGGTTGTTTTGTATTTTTAATTCCTTACAAGGTTTTTTTATTTTTCTGTTCTATACTGTTGGAAATAAACAAGTTAAAGAAGAATTAATGCTTTTTTTGGAAAAAAAGTTTGCGTTCTTCAAGAATATATCGTGTAAGTTTTATACAATCTTGTATTTTTTAGATAATAGTTTTTATTAATTATTTTTATAAGTATTTATAAATTGACTAAATTTTAAATCTTCAATATTTTTGTTTTAGTGAATTCGCAAAGTACTACTTCCAACGCCGCTTCAACTAACACTTTGGAAACAAAGTTTGAATAAAAAGTGTTGAGCTTGAGTCTCAAGAAAAAAATAAAATATTATAATTTTTTGTTTATATTTTGAATATGCTTTTGAAAATAATTTCATATTCTTTTAAAAAACTTTTCTTACAGCCCTTGTAAATTGGATCAATACAATTTAAAAAAAAAATACTTTATGTCTTTAATTCTATTCCTTTTTCATATTTTTTTTAATGGTAGGGGAAAGGGCGCCTATGATATCATAGCGTGTATGACGGCATAGCGCCTGTGACGGCATATGAGCAGTAGTTGCCTATGATGGTATACTTGTGCTTTTTTTTAACATAAAAATAACAAATAAAAAAAATAAAACTGATTTTAACTCCTAGAGTTATCGTTTTACATGTAACAAAAAATGTATCCATATCAAATCTTTTGCTCTTGGTCTTTAGGATACTGAATATTGAAGCTTCAAAGTTAAGTATGCCATTATAGGCGACTTTCCCTTATATTTAATTTCAAATGACGAAGCTACTCTTTATAAAATAATTTTTTAATTTCAAACGATGACGCAAACTATAAATGATAATTTTTTCAACACATATTCTATATATGATGGAAATTTTCCATTCATAGAAAAAACAATAAATCTAAAAAAAAATTTAATCTCTGGATTACCAAAGATTTTAAAAAATCACCGAAGATCAAGCAGAAAGCATATAAAGTATTTAAAAACAAAGTTCCCAGAAAATGAAAAAATATACAAAGATTTTTAATATCAGTTTGAAAAAACTCAAAAAAATTTGAAAAAAAATTACTACTCTAGCTTCATTGATAAGTATAAAAATAACTCTAAACGTGAGAATAATAAAAGTAATTTGGAAATAATAAAAAAAGAGTGGAAAACAAAAAGACTACTCGGGCTTCCTTCCCCAGGCCATAAAGGTTGATAACAGAATCATCTATGAGCAAAAAGAAATGGCTTGCGAGTTTAATAATTTTTTTGTTAAAATTGATCCTGAACTGGCCAATAAGATTCCAATGACGTAGGCTAAATTTAGTGATTTTCTAGTACGATGAATGATTGAATTACTTCTGGGGAGTTGTCATCTAAATTATCATTTGAAGAATTTGAAATAGCCTTTAAAACTCTGAAAAAAATAAGGCTACTGGAGCAGATGACATTAATGATAAAATAATTCTAAACTGTTTTGAACAATTAAAAGATATTCTCTTTAAAGTTTTTAAAACGTCAATTGATTAAGGAATTTTTCCTGAACAACTAAAAATTGAAAAAATTACCCCAATTTTTAAAGAAGGCAATAGGACTATTATTAGCAACTACCGACCTATTTCTATTTTACCTATATTTTCAAAAATATTAAAAAGAAATATGTTTTAATTTTGTGTATGATTATTTTTAATGCTATAACCTACTATATAAAAACCTATTTGGCTTTAAAAAACACAACTCCTCGGAACATGCAGTCATTCAATACGTACGCGAAATTTCAAAATACTTTGAAAATTCCCACTACTTACTAGGTATCTTTATTGACCTATCCGATTCTTTTGATGCAGTAGATCACACTATCTTATTGCATAAGCTTAAATATTATAGTATAAACAAAAAAACTTTAAAGTGGTTTGAAAGCTACCTATCAAACCGTAAACAATTTGTTTTTTGTAAGGATGATTATCAAAAAAATGTATTAGTTATATCTTTCGGTGTTCCTCAAGGCTCTATATTGGGACCCCTCTTATTCTTGATTTACATTAATGACTTAAATAAAGCTTCAAACCTACTTAGCATTATGTTCGCTGATGACTAACCTATTCTTTTCTAATACTGACATCTGCAAACTGTTATGACATACGAATGACGAACTTAAAAAAAATATCTAGCTTGTTCAAGTGTAACAAATTAACTTTTACACATTTTCCACCAGCTTCAAATAAATGTTAACTACCCATAAATCTGTCTTAAATATTTGTTAACCAAATTGAGATGAAGAGGGACTCTGTCATAAAGTTTTTAAGAGTCTACCTTGATGAGCACACTACATGGAAACAGTATATTGATCACGCGTGTACCAAGATTTCTAAAAATATTGGAATTTTATATAAATCTAGATATAATTTAAATAAAAAGAGCTTGACCCAACTCTATCGTTCGTTTATTCATAATTATATAAATTATGCAAATATTGCTTGGTAAGTGCTGGAAAGAAAAAGTTGAAGCACGTCAGAAACACGCAATTCGTATTATTAATTTTTCCAAACGTTTTACTCATTCAAAACTTTTATTTAACAAAATGAGAATATTTATTATTTATGAAGTAAATTTATATAATACTCTATGTTTTGCATATATGTGGAAAAATGACTTATCTCCTGACGTTTTTAAAAATATTTTTACTTTGAAGCTGCAAAATAAGTATGCACTGAAAAATAATAATTTACTAAATCAAATTTTATGTCGAAACAAGTTTAATCAGCTTTGTATTGATTATCGTGCACTTAATCTTTGGAATAAAGTTGTTTTGCAAAATTTTGATCTACCTTCCTCGTTTTCTGTTTTTAAAACTAAGCTTAAAAATCTAATTCTTTCCACGAAGAACGTTTTTCTATATTACTAAGAGTGTTTTGGGTTTGTCTTCAAACTGAGTTTACCTAAGTATTTAGTTGCATTAAGATTGTACTGAAACTGAAAGTTATAAATAGATGTATAAATATTCATTATTTGAGTTCGTATTGTAAATTGCTTTATATTTTTTATCGCTAGTATGTATAAATTTTTCAGGTTTATTTTATTTTTTATTTAGTATTTAAAAAAAAAAAAAAAAATTTTTTTACGGTTTTTTAACACGGCTTTGTAAAAATAAAAAAATAAAAAAAATTAGTATGTGAAAAAAAAAAGTATAAAGTATGTGAATACATATGTGCATGGATATGCATGTGTATATGCATGTATATGTGTTGCGTATCTATATATGTACAGTATTGAAAAAATATTCCGACCACATCGAACAATGCTAAAAAATGTTACTAATTTTACATGTCTTAAAAACAAAACGAACTATACTACTATAGCAAACAATTTAGAAGTCTGGAGTCATAACATGCCATGACATGAGCAATTAGCTGACAGGTGACCGCACACAGGCAGAATTTCGTTGACAAGTGCCATTTTTCAGCGGACAAAACAAGTGCAACTTTTTGGTTTGTTTCATTTTCTTAAGTCTGGTCCGTGTCAACGTCACGGAAGTTTTTTAATAATTAAAGGAAATATCAAAAAGTTTCCAGAGGTTTCTAGAAGTTTCCAGAAGAAGCATCCAGAAGCATCCAGAAGTATCCAAAAACATCCAGAAGCTTCCAGAAGCATCGAAAAGAAGCATCTAGAATCTTCCAAAGCAGGTTCACACAGGTTCATTTTACTAAATAAGAGACATGTAAATCGACATGTAATTCAGTCAGTATATGGAAGTCAATCAGTCAGTATTGTCAAGATAGTTTATCGAAGTGAGTTTATCAAATTGTTTTATCGAAGAACATCAATACAAGACGTGAAATACAACAAGTGTTTCATTACATCAATACAGTCCACATCCAACCAAGACGTTGTGTTCCACAGAGCATTACTGTATCATCGCAAGGTAAATGTAACAAGGTTAGCCTTGAGAAGCGTAATTATCATCTATCTTTATTATTTTTATGAATTCAAGTGCAAAAATGGCTCCCAATAGTCTTGGATTGGAACTAAGAAAGAAAATTAATGGCGATTACGTAAGTGGAACGTCACAAAAAAGTATATCTGATAAATATCGCGTGAAAAAATGGACCGTATCAAGACTATGTTTAAAATATCGTTCCACGGGGAAGTTGGCACCAGATA
>NC_061165.1:43468133-43520269 GCF_022113875.1 Hydra vulgaris
GCGTAACTGAAACATTGTGTGAATTTGATGACGTAAAATTTAATTTTAATCTCCATCTTCCAGGTTTTAATTATATACCACTTGCGCAAAAAGTAAATAAACGGTGGCTGTGGAGTTCTTTTTTATGTAAGTAAAGGAAAACTTGAGATTTATTATCAGGCTGAGATGAATATTTTTGATGACAATAAATTGTAACAATTAAACTTTTAACAAAAAGCAATAAAAATATACTTTTAGGCTACCGCTATCGACCATCATCTGCCCATATTAAAAGCTTAATGCATATTTGCAAAGTGATATTTTAAAAATAAGTTTAAAGGAAAAAATAAATTATTTATTTCGTGATATTAATAAAAATTATTTTGAATACCACGTAAATAGCAGCATTAAAATGTTTTACAATGATTTATTTCTAAGTGGAGCTATACCACTTATTAACAAACCAACTAACCTCAATGTCAGCTATCTTAATTGACAAAATAATTTATTTTTTTTTAATTTTTCAGGTGCCCTAAGAAGTCCTTGCATTCTTATCACAGAGCACCGCGGAAGAGCATTTAATAGGACGTTCACGCCTCCTTCCCAATCGATGTCGCAAAACTTGCCCAAGATGGGGTTTGAACCACAAATCTTACATTTCTGAGGCAAGTGCACTACTACTGCTCGAAAATCGACAAAATAATAACAACCGATATTTTTAATAAATCTCTTAAAAAGATATAATTATAAATGCTCATTTCCTTTTTTCAAAAATGATCATTTCCTTTTTTATTTCCATTAACATGGAAAAAAATAATAATAAAAAAAACAAAAATAAGTAATTTACAAGCGCTCTTTTAATGATAAAAAAAATAACATCATTTAAGGATCAGCTTTCTCTAACAAATAGGAAGCATATAAACAGTTCATTTGAAGCAAATATAATGTATGACAGATTCTTTCAAACCTTTTATGAAATACGACACCATTTTATGAAATATGAAACGATGTAAATTTACCAAAACGTCAGTTTATACAAACCTATAAAAGTTTAGTCACCTTAAATCAAAATGGATCTTAAAAATCCTGCAACTAATTTATCAAATGTACATTTAATAAATTAGTTGTAGATATAGAAAATAAAGTAAAAAAAATTAATGAAATTTCAAATAGAAATCATTGAGTGAAGATTACAAGCCCATATATTTTGATTTTGAGAAAGTGAAAATATTTGAAAACAAAAATTACATGAGACAGTCACGTCATAGTCACAACTATATCGAAAAAAATGTCCAAGTTACAACAGTGGTTCTCTGTGAGAGAACCTTGTAGTCTTCTAAGAGTGTCCTCATTCTTTATATTTATCCTTAACTTTTTTGAGTGTAATTATTCTCTTTTATAATGGTATCTTAAACATTTGTATTTTAAATCATTGAGTGAAGAACAACAATAACAAAAAATACTGATTGGATTCAGGGTTGCTATTTGGCTTTTTAAAGCCAAAATTCTCAAATCATTTTTTTTTTTTTTATGATTTTGCTTGAAAAATTTCTGGTTTATTTCCGATTTATTTTTTGTTAAATTTCATTAACCTTTTTTTATTTCATAAAATAAGTGAAATACAGCGAAATAAACGAAAATTGGTGAAAATATGAATAAAAACCAAAAAAAAAAAAATAATAATAGATAAAATATTTTTTTTTTGTTAATTATGGCTTATGAAAGAAAAATAAAGAATGGAATAATTTGTTAAGGAAAAGTTTAAACAAGCTCCAACAATTTGTTTTAATTTATTCCATTCATTTATAACTTAATTGCTTTTTCTTTTAAAAGATTAATTTATTTATAAAAAACATCAGAAAATTTTAGCATTCAAAAAAATAGGGATGGCAGTTAAAGTTAGTTTTAGTCTAGCTAAAAATACTTAACTATATTTTTAGTCTAAGTAAAATTTGTCGAATAACTTTTTAGTTAGCTAAAATTACCCGACTAACATTCTAATTAATTAAAATTAGTCGACTAACATTCTAGCTAACTAAAATCACCCGACAAACTTTTTAGCTAACTAAAATTACCCAACTAATATTTTAGTTAACTTAAATTACCTGAATAACTTTTTAGTTAACTAAAATTACCCGAATAACATTCTAATTAATTAAAATTAGTCGACTAACATTCTAGCTAACTAAAATCACCCGACTAACTTTATAGCTCACTAAAATTACCCATTTAATCTTTAGTTAACTAAAACTACCTGACTAACTTTTTAGTTAACTAAAATTAGTCGACTAATATTAGTCGACTAATTTTAGTTAACTAAAAAGTTAGTTAGGTAATTTTAGTTAATTAAAACATATGTTTTAGTTAACTAAAATTAGTCGAGTAACTTTTTAGTTAACTAAAATTAGTCGACTAATGTTTTAGTTTACTAAAATTAGTCGACTAACATTCTAGCTAATTAAAATCACCCAACTAACTTTTTAGCTAACTAATATTACCCAACTAATCTTTTAGTTAACTCAAATTACCCGACAAACTTTTTAGTCTAACTAAAATTAGTCGACTAACTTTTTAGTTGACTCAAATTAATTGGCTAAATATATAGTATAACTAAGTTTAGTCGACTAATGCAAGATTTAGTGCCTGAAAAAAGAAATAATCTTTCGCATAAAAATTTTACGCACGAGGAAGCTTTATTAAGGCGATAGAAATTATTTTATCGTAATTAAACACTTTACTAATTGTGAATCCTAGAGCCCCGTCGAACTAAACTGTTATTCAAAAAAAAAATGTTTTAAGCAAAATTCGATTATTTTTATTTTTCCCAGCTCGGAGACAACTGCCTATGAGGTTGTTGCAACTGTTTATAAACACCCAAATAGCATGGAATGTACAAATAATGCCCTTTAGTCAATTAAATCAAATTTGGTACGCTTATTGAACGTTTAACTTATATTTTTTATGTGCTGCATCCTATAGGTAGTGTGTAATAATAATCGCACATCAAAAATGTTCTCCTCTGCCAAGGCCGTACCGATGGGGGTGTGGGCACCTTCCCAGGTTTACAACATTCTGTCGGTTTTGTCTGTAATTTGGAAAATTTGAGACTTGGTCGGTTAGAACTGAATTTTGGATTTTAAATATAAAAGAAAAGCCAAAAAAGAAAAAAATTTGGTGAAATTTTTATGGTAAAAAAGCTTTTTTCAATTTCACCCCCCCCCCCCTACATCTTCCTTGTTCAGTTGTTCAGTACAGCCCTATCATATTATAGAAATAGATTTAATCTCTAATTTTCACAACAAACTTGCGACTCCACCTCCCCACCCCTTCAAATATCAACCTCTCCTAACAATTGATAACCACCCTAAACACAAAAAAAAGTAAAAAAAAATAACAGAAAACAAAATATAGTAGATTGAAATTACAGTATAAAAGTATTAGAAACAATGCAGTAGAAACAGTTGGCATTCTAGTTCTTCCAAATACAGAAGATATAAAAATATTTTCCTCATTTAAAAATTATAAATGGGCATTAAATTCCCTCTCTTTATTAACCCTCCCGAAACCTATTGTAATGTTTACGTAACCACCACCACAAATACAATACGCAATATACGAACATTTATTGTTGCGTCTTTTCTCCCGACTATTATAATTCGCAAACACTACAGTTAGGCAGGCGAAAGTATTGACATAGACCCAAAAGATACTCGTTAAATAAGTTATTATGAATATATTTATTGTTTTCAGAGTATACCTTGGTTGGCGATACTTACAAAATTTAAAAGGAAGATTGGTATATGCATTTTAAAATGCAATTTCCGCAATAAAAGTTGTTGAATAGTGTATAAAATGTATTAAATAATACTTAACTGTTGAATAATAAAAACATTTTATTAACTGCGGTTGCTTTTAAAACCAGAATTTTGTTTATGACATTTTAATTACTTGACAAATGCAATACGTAGTTTTTAAGCACATACAAAACCGGGTCAAAACAATTATCAATTAAAGTTCATTAACTTTTTTATTATATTTGATAGATGTTAAAAAAAAATACTAAAAAATATATAAATCAATATTAAAAAAAAAAAAAAATAATAGTAAAAAGGTAAAAATGGTAAAAAAAAATAGTTAGCGGTTTTTAGGCAACATTATGATAAAACCGCACACTCAAAAACATTAAAATCACACATTAATTTTTTTAATTTTCAATTTTTTATTTTTTTTAAAGATTTTGTTAAACACATTTAAAATTTAAAAAACTAAATTTAATTTTTACTTTTTTGTAACCAAAAAAAAAATCAGTTTCACGCAAAAGAGTTCGAGTACTAAATATAGTAATATTTATTTAAGAACAATAAATTGTATTAAAAAATACTTATTACAAGAAAAAACTTCAGTATTAAATTTAATGAATTTAAACTAAATTAAAAAATTCCACATTTTTGTACAAAAGCATCAGCATTAGAAAATATTCAGTTGTCATTTTGTTTCACTTTGTATAGGAAGTGTTTAATGTGTCACTAGATTAGAAAAGGCGTTCACTTGTGCACTGGTAGCAGGCGTACATAAAATCATTGTTGAAATACAGTACAAAATTGGAAACATATGTTGATTTTGATGCCAAAAGTATAAAAACATTTCGCTCATTTACTGACAATTTTATTATTATTATTATTATTTTATTTATTTAACACCCAATTTACTAGGTAAAAAGAAAAAAGTAAGAAAGTTATTTCGGATGACTTTGCTTAAAAACGTTTTCTTCCAGAATTTGCTTGAAAACTCCTCTTTGCTCTTTTGCATTCCAGCACTCTATTGCATACTTCAAGTTTCGTTCAACTTCGGAAGGAATTTTACTTTTAGAAAGTGGTATTTTTATCTTCTTTTTATTTTGAATTAGGTTTTGAAAATTTAATATCTGAAGTTGGCATAGTTCCTAAATTTATATTATCACTAATTTATATAGTTCCTGAATTTATATTATCACTGAATTTATATTATCAATAATTTCTTTTTTTAAATCTAAATTTATTATTTTGTCATTATCATTTCCGGAATTATCATCTTCATCGTCAAATGATAACTTAAATCTTTTTGATTTGATTGTCACCTTTTTAACTAGAACTATATCACAAACTTTTTTTGTCAAATGAAATTCCGACAAAAATTTTCTAATGCGTTTTACGTTTTTTTTTTTTTTTTTCCTCGTACTTTTCAAAGAGTTAAAAACTTTTATAATTTAAATCCAAAAAAGTGGCACATGATAAAAACGAATTATTGTAATATGCTTTAACTTACAGGGCCAGCACAAGTAGGTAACACCTAGAGAGCACCGTTAAAATTTCAGCTGACTAGAAAAAGGAAAAAACAATCCTTGTTTTTTTAAATTTACCAAGTGACTGCAGTCACTTGGTAGTTGAACAGTACTGTTCAAAAAATCTACATTTGCCGACTTACTTATCTAAAAGAGTCAAATTGGCTTACTGAATGAGCTAAAAGTTCATTGATGGGATGTCACACAGAAAATCAAACACCCCATTCCCTCACCCCTCTGCGCTGGTCTTGGTAGCTTATTCAATTCTAAAAATATTTGTGTTTTACCATGTTTACTTTTTGGATTTTAAAGAAATATTTTCTTGAAGTATCTTGTTAAACCTTTGGCATTAAAAATTGAAAGAAAATTACTTTGATATTTTTTTATTTTTGCGGTATTATGCGGTAAAATGATAAAGCATTAGCAAACTCATTCAAAAATTCTAATAGAAATGATATCATGAACCCAAATAATTTATATTATATATTTATAAACTTCTTTAGTTGGACTAAAAACAAAGTCAGGTATATTTAGTTAACTAAAAACTTAGTCGGTTAACTAAAAAGTTTGTAGACTAGTTTTATTTAGACTATAAAGTTAGTCAGGTAATTTAAGTTAGCTAGAAAGTTAGTCGGGTAATTTTAGTTAACTAAAAAGTTAGTCGACTAATTTTAGTTAACTAAAAAGTTAATCGGGTAATTTCAGTTAACTAAAAAGTTAGTCGACTATTTTTAGTAACGGTTTTTTTAGTTTAGTTACAATTTTTAGTTTTGGTCACAACACTACAAAAAAACGTTTTCAATTGAAATCTCTTAAATTGTTCCTGCATATATTAAAAATTTACTTACTATTACTATTCAAATAACAGCAATATAATCTTTACTTTGTTCTAAAATTGCTAATTTAATATTGATCAGACCAATTTTATATGAAGTATGAAATAGCTTTACAAGATCTTTTGTTTTAGATTAGCATTTAGATGCTAATTTAAAGATATTTTTAAACTGATAACGCCAAAAGAAAAAAAAATCTTATAAAAACTCAGTCGGGTAGCCACGAATTTCCTCTACGTGACACTTAAAGAATAAGCATTTTGTTGCTCAAACGCTAACAAAAAAGGAAGTGTGAAATATTTCACACTAGAGCTCTGGTTTATGAAAGCTTGTTGGTTTTTATTTGGTTGCTTAGGACACTGGAACTACATAGATACGACTAGTTCGAATTTTATTAAATGTAATTAATACTACAATTGGGAGTTACTAACATTTCTCAATTGTAGTAATACTAATATTTCAACTAGTTTTTTCTCATTGTAATAACAATAAACAAAATTATAAGTACACCAATAAGAGTCGAATTACTTTTTTTTTTCTGAACTTTCCAAGTAGTTTGCACTCACAAGTTTTGCTTGAAGACTGGAATCCAATGAATCAATAAAACCATTAAAACCTGCTTTTATACTTTCTTTTTTTTAAAACACCATTAGTCTCACTTACAATAGCAAAATCAAAACTTAAGTAGTTGTTTTTATATTGAAATTGACGAATATAAAAATCTTCTTGGTTGAAGATTGAGCGACGTCTGAGAAATAAAAGCGTAAAAAAATGTTTTTCAAATTAAAAAAAATGTCTTGAAATATCTTTTATTATTAAACAATTTCTTAAATAAAAAAAAAAAAAAAAACAATGAGTAAATATTAAATACAATTAATTACTACAATTGAGAGTTAAGATTGTTTTTAAAGTTCTATTACGTTTTAAAAAAAATTGAATTAAAGGTTTCATAAAAAAATTTAAACAACTGGTTTCTAAGTGCCAAAAACTGAATAGCAACACTAATAAATAGTAATTTTTTGTTTGTGTTATCATTCTAATTCATAAAATAGGATTGCAGCATTAATATCAGTTTGGTTTTTAAAATTTGACATTTTAAGAAAGTCTCTTAATTTAGGTAAAGATGCAAAACGCACTTTTGCTATAGAATATAGGTATCTAAAGCAATTAAATAAACAATCAAATGGTACCATGAAATACTTGGTATGAAATATACTCCACCTGGCAAATATGGGGAAAAACTGATCAATATTTTAAAAGTTATTACTTTTGTTCAGCTATTTGAAATAAGCTGAATATAACCTCGCTGCTGTTTTTTCATTTTTTATCCTTTATATAAAATCCCATTTAGATCTGTCTGTAAATGTAAACGTCTTTAGCATATAATGAGTTATTTTATCACAGAATTTAGTTTAGTAAAAATCACATAATCTCAGACAGCATCTCCTTTCCTCACAGCCCAATTGCAAACGGCTAGTTTGCCATAGCATATTACTGCGAATATTCCAGACTCACGTTCCTTTTTTATGCGCTTTTTTAAACCCTTCTTTATTTCTACAGTTTCAGTACGAAAGTCTTCATTTATAAAATGCTTAAAATTACTTACACAGAAATGTAAATTTAACTTAAACGCTTAAAATTATTTCTGTATGATACTTTTTCATAAAAAATAGCTTACTTGCTTAAGTAAAATAAATAAATGTAAACAAGCCATCCGAAATATGCAACATTCTTATCAATATCTTTAATTGGGACTAATATTAAAATATTGGCGCATTTGCGTCGGCAAACTTATTTCGTTTTCGACGTTTAATAAAAAACTAAAAATGTTAAAATAACGTTAAAATTTTTAACGTTTATTTTGAACCTTGAATTTACGTTGAAATAACGTTAATTTATATTTAGTTCACAATACCTGCTAGCTATTTGCTGATGATAGTAAGTTAATTGCTGTATTCAAAAACCAAAAAGATTATAAAATATTACAAGATGATCTCAATAAAATCTTTGAATGGGCAAAAAATATGTATATATATATATATATATATATATATATATATATATATTATATATATATATATATATATATATATATATATATATGTATATATAATACAGATACGCATGTATATATAATACAAATACGCATGTATATATAATACAGATACGCATTTTACATACATATACCACGTCACATTGCATGCATTAAAACCAAATGCAAAATAAATTTCATGTCAAAATAACATTTATTTGAAATTAAATAAAAAGATAAATAAATATTTTTTTTTTATAATTTTTAATAATTTTTTTAATAATTTTTAATAATTTTTTTAATAATTTTTAATAACTTTTAAATATTTATAATAATTTTTAATTGCTTTTTTAATAATTTTTAAATAAATATTTTTTTTAAATTAAATTATTTATCATTTAATTAAATTTATTTGCTTACGCTCGTTTTGATTGAATGCCATTTTTATCATTTTTTTACAAACGGCCTCATATGCCTTTCAATAATTAAATTTACTTCTGATGTAAACTATACGAAGGCATAAGAAGACGAGTTTTCGTTATCGCTATCGTGTAAAATATTATTAAAGTCAATAAACAATAGAAGTGACAAAAACTAATGTAACTTTAAAACCACAAAATTATTTTTTTTTTTTTGTATGACTATTAGCGATTTAAGTTTTTTAAGAATCTCATCAGTTTTACAAAAGTAACAATAAAACAAGACCGTTATTATTCAAAACTAAAAATATAATACCAATAAAAACTATAGTAAATGAAGTTTTAATGACTAGGAAACTATTGTAAATGAAGTTTTAACAACATCCCAACTTTGACATAACAAATCTATGACAGTATTTTTTAAAAAAAATTTTATTTAATCGTAATACAAAAAGAGTTTTTCAAAACAATAAACTGATTTTAAAAACTAAACTCTGTCTTAAAAATTGGCGAATTAAGTCTTGAAAATTAACAAGTGCTGAAAATAAATTTTTTTTTTTAGAACTTAACTTTCTTGTGGAAGGCATATTTTTTATGTGATAAACGCTTAACATTAGGGTAATTTAATGCTATAGTTGATTTTGTTATTAAATCAAAAAAACACAAGCTACTTTCAAAAATATTTGGGTTATAAAATGACCTTAATTTTTGAATCAATTTATCTGTAAAAATAAAAATTCCAAAAAAATATTTTTGGTACTGTTGTTAAGCTGTGGTTCTACTTTTTGCAATAAACAAATAAAAAGTAATTGTATCTTTAAGTCATTGGTTGAACATTGGAAGAACGTACACCTCAAATATTTTTGTCATCATAAAACCTTAGATCTTTTTTCTTTAGCCGTGTTTATCGATTATCAATATTACACGATCAGATGTTAAAGAGCCTATTAATATCAAGCAAACCAAATATTATTATAAATAGCATTTGCACAAATTATATATGAGTTTAACACCAAAAAAGATTTTGACGCGCATTTTCAAATGGTATTAAGACGATGCAGATACATGCCATGATAAAATTTTTGAACAAATGAGTAATTAAGTATTGAATGATAAGCACTTATTTGTTTAAAAATGGATTTAATTTAATTTTAATAAAATACTAAAAAACTATCTCAAAGATTGCACTGATCATGACATCAGCTTCTTTTTTATTTTTTTAATAAAGACATTTTTGTAAACGATTAAAATATGAAATAATTTAAAAATGAAATTATTTTAATCCATTCACTAAATTCTAATAAACTACAAAATTTTTAAAATTATAGTTTTTTTTTTCTTATTTACATTGAGCGATTTTAGAAGAAAAAATCATATTAAAAACTAATATTATATTGATTGGTTTTATTAAAAAAATAAAAAATTCTTAAAAGACGAGAAAAACACTTGTTTGCTTATTTTAAATGTTGTTTACAAAAGATTACTTGAGTAAATGGTTAAGTTGAAAAAATAAATAAATTAAAAAGACAAGAGGTAATAACAATTCCTTTTTGTATTTTACTAAATAAAATATCGTATTTGATACAAAATACAGAAATGAAATTGTTTTAGGATTCATACGCACACATATTAAAGCATTCCAGCTTTGAGTTATGTAACTTTAAATTTTAAAAAAAGAGCATTTTCATCAACTACCATATATATATATATATATATATATATATATATATATATATATATATATATATATATATATATATATATATATATATATATATATATATATATATATATATATATATATATATATATATATATATATATATATATATATATATATATATATATATATATATATATATATATATATATATATATATATATATATATATATATATATATATATATATATATATATATATATATATATATATATGTATATATATATATATATATATATATATATATACATATATATATATATATATATATATATATATATATATATATATATATATAGGGGAGAGCGGGGATGGTTGTCACGAGGGTTGGTTGTCACAAAGTTTATTACAGGAAATGTAAATAAGATATAGAAATTTCAAATTATGCAATGGAAATGTTATATAAAAAAAACACTTTTACAGTAATTTTTATCTTTTTTTAGCGTTCAGAAGAAAAGTTATTTGTTTTTATAGGTTTTTGATATGAAAAAGTAAAGTTTCGCCTACTCAGAAGTTTTCTTTTACCAAACTAAAATTATTTTATTGTGTTTTGAATGTAGATTTATAAAGTACTTTATTCATTTGAGTAGTTACTTTATATTATAGAAAAAGGATTGGGTCAAAACAGTAGAATTAAAGTACTTTAATTCTACTGTTTTGACCCAATCCTTTTTCTATAATTATACTAAACATTGGATCGGAATCTAAAGTTATGCACGTTGAAATAAAAATAATTTAGATTACAGATATTTAGTTAAACAAATATAACACTTTGACTTTAGATTTTTAAATAATATCTTAAACACTAAAATATTCCTCAATAATGCGGAAAATAAACAAAGCCACTAAATATTCTGCAAGCAGCGTTTAATTTGCAGCGCATGGAGTCGAGGCAAGTGTGACAACCATTTACCTAAAAGGATTTTACGGATTAAGTTAACTTAATCTGTAAAAAATTATCATGAAATTCTCACGCTTTTAGGTAAATGTACAGGTGTCCAGCAACTTACTCAGAAAGGGGTTGCATGTCACAAAATATATGGGGATGGTTGTCACACTTGCCTCGACTCCATGCGCTGCAAATTAAACGCCGCTTGCAGAATATTTAGTGGCTTTGTTTATTTTCCGCATTATTGAGGAATATTTTAATGTTTAAGATATTATTTAAAAATCTAAAGTCTAAGTGTTATATTTGTTTAAGTAAATATCTGTAATCTAAATTATTTTTATTTCAACGTGCATAACTTTAGATTCCGATCCAATGTTTAGTATAATTATAGAAAAAGGATTGCAGAAGTTCAACTGTTTATTGTTTACAAACTAAACAATAAAAAAAAGCGGTTAGCTATGATTCTTACTAACACGCCTGTCAAAGCATGGCTTGCTAATTATAAAAAGAAGAAAACAAATAAAAAAAAATTTACTAATGGAAGTAAAAAAGAGTTAATAAAATCAAATCTTGCTACGAAAAAACCGTCTATAGTCTTAAATTCACCTGAAGATGAAAAGTTTTCTTAGTAAAACATAAACGAAATTAATTTGTACTTGTTTTACATTAAATTCTTATCTAAACTTGTCAAAATCCAAATGTGACAATCAACCCCGCACCATGTGACAACCTACCCCGTGAGCGGAGCTAGTTGTCACACAGAAGTGGTCTTTGAAAAATAATTTTACAGCAATAAATATTACACTCAATGTCATAAAAATATAATAATAGTTACTGGAAATAGTAAAACTAGCTTTGTGCAAAGTTTGGCATTGATTGGATGAAAATTAAAAGCTGAGCAACCTAAAATGTAAAAAGTGTGACAACCAACCCCGCTCTCCCCTATATATATATACATATATATATAGGGGATATATATATATATATATATATATATATATATATATATATATATATATATATATATATATATATATATATATATATATATATGTATAATATATATATATATATATATATATATATATATATATATATATATATATATATATATATATATATATATATATATATATATATATATATTTTAGAGTCATCAATACAATGATTCTTTAATTTGATTACTTACAAAATAGATCATCAATTATATATAAAAATTTAACTAAATGAAAAAAAAAGACTTTATGATGGAACTAAAAGTTTCATGCCGTTTCAACAATCATCAGCCTGATATATACTTTTTAATCTTTGTTGTTCAATTTAACAAAAGCATTCGATACAGTTGACCACAAGATCCTCCTGCACAAACTAGAGATGTATGGAGTAACAGGCAACAATCTAAGATGGTTCAGAAATTACATAAATAACAGGAAATAAAGAGTGTCGTACAACACAGCATGTACACGGTACAAACAATAAAATGTGGTGTACCTCAAGGCTCCATTCTTGGACCTTTACTACTTTTAATCTATGTGAACGATACTCACTTAATTTCAAACATTCTTAATTTTACTCGTTTTGCAGATGATACAAATATTTGTTTTACTCATTCAAATATAAAAACAATATTTTCTACAGTTAATCACGAGCTGCAAAGCTTAAACGAGTGGTTTAATGCTAATAAACTTTTCTTAAACATCCTCAAAACTAAATATGTTTTATTTCACAAATCATCTAATTCTGTTAATTTACCACTAAAGCTTCCCCAGATTATGATCAATAGCATTAATATAGAAAGAGACCATTCAATGAAATTCCTAGGAATAATTTTTCAAGAAAATCTTAGTTGGAAGAATCATATTTTGCACATCGAAAATAAAATCTCCAAGTCAATCGGCATCATGCATAAAATAAAACACCTTCTAAATAAAACTTGCTTAAAAAGTATATACTATTCGTTCATTCACAGTTATATCAACTATTGTAATATCGTTTGGGCAAGCACATACTCTTCAGTACTAAAAAAGATATATGTAAAACAAAAGCAAGCGTGTCGAATTGTATGCAATGCTAACAGATATACCCATGCCAAATCATTATTCAGGAAAATTGGAGCTCTAAATGTTTATGAACTGATTCCAAAATGTATTATTTATGTTTCGATCGCAAAATAATTTACTACCAAAATACTTTGAAAATCAACTTTCCACCATTGATCACAAATGAAGGGCACAGGGGAAAAAGCAGACATGTCAAAAATTTCATATATTGAGTTTTTTCCTCTGCTACATAGAGCCCGACACAAAGTTACATCCTATTATGTTGTCCAACCGAAAAACCAGCAAAGTCTCGAGCATTTAGCATTTAAAATTATAGCCATCTGGGGAAAAACCAGACATGTCCAAATTGTACAGGGGAAGAAGTAGACATGTCCCCGCTGAGTCATGTGGTGTCGATTCACATTACTAGGTCAGCCAATCAGCGTTTAGCTTTGGTATAACAACAAAGTGCGTGCAAAATGGCGGATTGCTTTGACAGACCAGTTGTGACTGTAACGCCTCGAATGCAAAAAATTAATGGAAGGAAAAAAGATGCGGCAAAGATTAAACGCATAAAAAATCACACAATAGGTGAGGATTGCAAATGCAGCCGTTTAAAATGTTTTGAACAGATAAGTGAAGCTGCAAGACAATCACTTATTGAGGGCTTCAACGCATACTCAAGCAAAGACAGCCAAGATGCTTATCTGTCTACAATGGTAGTAGTTCTCCCTGTAAAACAATGTAGGTGTAGGGAAGGTGCAGACAAAAATTCTTATAAACCTAAAGAGATGAGTGTTAAGTATGTCGTAAAGGTATCAACAGGAACATCAGTGGAACTAGTGGCAGTGTGTGTGAAAGTCTTTTGCTCGCTCTTCGGCATCACAAAAAACCGTGTAGACAGTCCGCAAAGCAATGTCATTAACAGGTGAGTAGGAATTGGAATTAGTGCTTTTAATTTGTTGTTGATTTGAATAATACAATTTATAATTTTAGTAAAGATTATTATTGTTATTATTATTATTTTTATTGTTATTATTATTGTTATTATCATTGTTGTTTTTATTACTAGATCTATTATTATTGTTGTTATTTTTTTTATTTTTTTTTATGTGATCTGTGTGTATTTGTGTGAATACACGATTTTTTTTGTATAAGCAACTCGTTTATAAGCAACTGAACTCGATGTGAAAAAATACTTAGCAACTTCAGTTCTGAAAAAATGTTAACATAAGCAACTCATATATTGCAATTTTTTTCTCTGCAATGTAATGACTTCTTTTAGATAAACAATTTCAAAAAAAATTAATCACAGTAGTGTTGTTGTGTATGTTGTTGACAACGCTGTTAAGATCATGAGTAAGAGAAAGCAGACAAATTTGTTCAACTTTGGTTTTACCAAAAAGATTTGTCATCGTGGTGAGTTGGTAGTAGGAAGGAAAAAGAAGATAATTTGCAACCATTAAGCAACTCGAGATATAGAAATTGGCTGAAAAATAAGCAACTCGAGTTCTGGCCAAAATTCTAAGTTGCTTATACAAAAAAAATCGTGTATAAGTTTTATTATTCATCTTCTTTTTAATTTATGATCTTTAATTTATGGAGGAAATAAAGATTATTATTATTATTATTATTATTATTATTATTATTATTATTATTATTATTATTATTATTAATATTATAATGGATTTAATAGTGATGTTATGTCTTGCTTATTTAGCTATGAATCCTACAGGACACTGTTTAACACGAAATTCAACATTGGATTTGGTTACCCACGGAAGGATACTTGTTCCACATGTGACGAATTCATCGTGAAGTTGCAGCATGTGGATGGTGACATCGCCGATGCCGAAAGCAATGGTAGAGATGTTGCTGGTCTGAACAGCAAAAAAACTGAACTACTCACAAACCACGAGCTGCACAAACGCAAGGCCAGCACATTCTACGCAAGGAAAGCTGCAGCTAAGGAAAGGGCAAGAAAATGTGACAAGTTTGAAGCCATCTGCTTTGACTTCGCCAAAAACCTACCAGTGCCAAACAAGTCCACCAATGACGTTTACTATCACAGACAGCTCAGCCTGTATACGTTTGTAATCTATGTATTATCAACTGATGAAGTGTATATGTATACATATGATGAAACAGTAGCAAAAAAGGGTGCTGACGACGTTTGTTCATTTCTTGCTGACTTCATCCGCAGCCACATTTCTGAAGCCGTGGACGAAATCAGTTTCTTCTGCGATGAGTGTAGTGGTCAAAATAAAAACTACACAATGATTAGGTTCTTATACAATCAGGTACATGAACGCAAGAGATTCAAGTTGGTGAAAATCACCTTTCCGATAAGAGGCCACTCCTACATGGAGTGCGATAGAGATTTTAGCAACGTCAACATGACAAAGAATGTAGACTTGCCAGAGGACTGGTTAGCAGAATTTGCAACTGCTCGATCACGTCCAACACCTTTCACGGTCATCAGGGCTACACAGGACATGTTCTTCGCCTACACAAAGTACTTTCGACCTTCCTTCAAAGCCGTATGTCCTATAAAGACAGGCCCAGTCAGGGAGATCCACATTTTGGACTCTCGTCCATTGCTTGTTCTCTACAGGGATTCCTGGAATGGTGGGTTTGTGTCTGCTGTATTAAAAAAAACACGGACTCGGCGTGGGAAGAAGCAGCCACAGATGTCTGTCCTTACAAAGTTGTATGAAAATGGTCCTCTGCCCATCAGCTCAGAAAAGTATAAAGACCTTCAAGTATTGAAAAGGTTTTGCAGCCCTACAAATCATCAGTTCTTCGATGAGCTCCCTCATAGTGGATCAGACACTGCTAGAGTGAACCCAGGTAATGAACTCAGTGATTTATCGGAGAATGAGGATTGAATTTGTTATGTTGAATCCCTTGTTTCATTTTTATGTTGCAACTGTAGCTTGTTTTATTTTTCCTACTTTGTTCTTGTCTGCTGTTTGTGTATGTTGTGCAGTTGTCATGAAATTAAGCTTTTTGTCAATTACAAAAAATGTCTCGCTATCACTTTGGAATAAAGTGTACGTGTACACACCAAAATCCCAGTACTCGCTATGATAACTTTAATTTAAAGCAGACCGATCACAAATGCATGAAAATATGTATAAGATTGATTTATATGGCTTCTAATGTCATTGTTTAAGCGTCCCATAGCATTATGAGTATATCTGGAGAATAAAGCTTAGCCTATTTTGGAATATTTTGGATTCAGGGGAAAAAACAGACATGTCACAAAATCACCTCTTGTGTGATTTTTTTAGTTTAAATCCCAACGGTCATAAAAAAACATACAAACTTTATCATTTATAGCAATGATATTGGTTCGGCTTGCTGTATGCAGAATCTCAACTTTGTATTCTGTATTTTTGATCATTGAGGAGTGTTTGAACTTTTAAAATGGGTTTTCTCAAAACTTGCAAAATGCGACATGTCTGCTTTTACCCCTTCAAATATCCAACAAAGTTCTCTTTTTTAATCTTTAAGACTCCAAAAACTTTACTTAAAATAACTGATTTCTCTATCTAATCTCGAAGACCGCGGCTATGGAATTCGATCTTTAAAGAAAAAATAAAAAACATGAAGTCATCAAATCTTTTCAAAGCAGCTGTCAAAAAGCACCTATTTAACTTAACGTCAACATACTCTCCTACTTTTAGAGATCAAATTAATAATAACTAAAACAAACTTATCCCTTTTTGATGACCACAAACGATGATTATATCACGATACAAATAGTTTTTCTTTGCTATACCCGTCTATCAGATCGTTACGTACTTTGTTTTTTACGTACAAGGCTAAGTATTTGCTTTATTTCAACTTATGAATTTTTAATGTCATGGTAAGCTCAAGTGAAACTTATTGCAGAGTCGCAATTGAAAGGGGCTTGATAATAAGACTGCAGTCTTCTACTTGTTTCTGTCATTATTTTAATTTTTATCTTATTTATAAATGTATGTATGTAAAATATACAGTGACGAAATAAATTAAAAAAAAAAAAAATCAAGAAAACCGTTAAAAATACAAAATACTAAAACAACAATAGAATGGGTTATGACGTCAAAACAAAGCAAAAAGTAACTTAGAAACTGGATTAACCACCGGTATCGAAATTACCCAGAAGAAATGTATTTCTATTTTCGAAAATTCTACTGATATGTATAACGAAGCATTATTGAAACAAAGTTTCGTTCATAAGCTTTCTTATTATCCTAACTTAAATGCAACTCATGCTAAGAACTGTAAACGCAACATTACTTTGTTTAACCCCCCTCTCAGCAAAAACTTTAACACAAATATAGGTATGTACAAATATAGGTACAAATATAGGTGCTTGATATGGGTTAAAAAACTTTTTTTTAACCCATATCAAGCAATTCCACCATATATAAGCAATTCCCTGTTAATCACAAGCTCCCTAAAAATCTCAATAGAAACACAATAAAAGTTACAGCTGCATGCCAAATATGCAATCTATCTTAAATGCACACAATCGTCATATTTTAAACAAAAACAAAATTTCCGCTAAAAACAAATGCAACTGCTTTGATAAAAAGACCTGCCCATTAGCAAATCAATTCCTAACAAATAACATTGAATACCAAGCTAATTTAACCTCCAATGATCCCGCTCAAACCTATATAAACAAATTTTGCATCGTTATAAGAAAAACACCTTTCAAAATTAGATACGCTAATCACATATAAACATTTAATATTATCAGGTATAAAAATGACACTGAATTATTAAGGGAGTTTTGGATATTAAAAGAAGCTAATTTGAATCCTATAGTTAAATAAAAAATAATTAAACAGTGTAATGCTTATAACCTTAAAAAAACGTAATGCTTATAACTACTAAAAAATCTTGTAATTTATGCTTAAATAAGAAATATGAAATTCTATTTGAAATCTATGTTTATTAAATAAAAGGGAGTGAAATAATATTTGACATAGAAATAAATTCCTTCTGGCTTACTTCGATACTAGTGAATAATTTAGTTTCTACATTACTTTTTGTCTTACTTTGACGTCAGAAACCATTCTACTGTCGTTTTTGCATTTTTTATTTCAAAGTGGCATGAAACTTTAAATTCCATCATAAAGTTGTACTATTTCACTTAGTTATATTTATATATATATATATGTAATACTTAGTTATATTTATATATATAAGAAGGAGAGAGAGCGAGAAAATATTTGAAAAAATAATATTTTGAGATATTTAAAGTTCATGCCTTTTGGTAATCATCAGCTATATTCTATTCTTTAAAACAAGAAAAAACCGTTAAAAAATACAAAATTTAGAAAATAACAGAAAAAACAATAACAAAGCAGTAGAACGAGTTTTGATGTCAAAACAAAATTATTTTTAATTAAAAAATTGCTTAATCAACCGTGTCGAAAAGGACAAGAAGAAACTTGTTTCCATGCCTAAAGTGAAAATTAAGCAATTTTCTAATTAAAAATTGTTTTGTTTTGACGTCAGAACACATTTTATTGTTTTGTTATTGTTTTTTCTGTTATTTTCTGTATTTTATATTTTTTAACGGTTTTTTCTTAATTTAGAGAATAAAATTTGGCTGACAATTGTCGAAAGGCATTAAACATTAAGTTCCACCACAAAATTGTTTTCAAATAGGCTAAATTCATATATATATATATATATATATATATATATATATATATATATATATATATATATATATATATATATATATATATATATATATATATATATATATATATATATATATATATATATATATATATATATATATATATATATATATATATATATATATATATATATATAAATCTTCATTTTTTTTCTAGGCAATATGAACTCTTTGGCATCTTTAATTATGATTTCTCTAATTCAGTTGTCAATTCAAAATGGTAATTTTATTCTGCTAATATATTAGTAATACACTTTTTTTGATTCTTTTATTTAATATATAAATAAAATATTAATTTGAAGCAGTTTGTAATCTTAAACTGTTCAAAACATTTGTCAACAAAAAGTATGAAAAACTTTAATAATAATTATATATATTTTTAAAGGCACACGTTTAAATGTTGCCTTTAAAAATACAAAGACATCTAATATGATTTGAATGAAATATATTTTATTAACTATTTAATTACAAAAAAAGGTTTAAATGTAGGTTTAAATATCTTATGTGTATTTTATTAAAAACATTTATAATATTAATGTTTTTTATTAAAAACATTTATAACATTAATTATTTTATTAAAAACTTTTATAATATTAATTCTCAAAAACTGCTCAGTTATAGCTGTCTGAGCAAATGCATTTTTAGTTTTAGATAACTCCGTCATTGTTGTTTGTTAGGGATAGTCCATAAAGTACGTACGCTCGGAGAGGAAGAGGAGGTCTGCAAATGGCGTTTCTGAGATAAGGGGGCAGTAGGTCAATTATAAATGTATGGAGACACTAAATTAAAAAAAATATCATAAAATGTTGGGTTAGTAGGTTAAAAGCGTAGGTACTTTTAGGGAGGTAGAGAGTACTCAATAAAGTATACGGCAAATTGCGGGCAAATTGCGGCAGGGGAGGGGGAAAAGGGAGGAAGGGGGAGGGGTTGGCAAAAAAATGCGTACGTACTTTATGGACGACCTCTTTTTTTGTTTTTGATCAATAAAATGAAATAATGTCAAACAAATAAGATAAAGTCTATTCACACGTGCGTGAGAATAGACTCATACTTTTATTTTACTTATTTTTTGGTTTTTCTTTTTCTTTTATTTTTTATTTGCTCGTTTGTTTTTTGTTTTATCTATTTTAATTATGGCATTACCTTTTAACTAAAACAATTTTACTTAATTGTTAATATTTTTCCAAGCATCTTTCTTATTTCTCAGTTTATACTTAATACTCTTCAAAAAAATTTCGTACCCACCTTTATAAATATATATTCCGTGACAAAATTTTGGGATTTTTTCCAAAGATATAAAAGACGGCTTTTAAGACTAAAATTACAATAAAAATGCTTTTTTATAAATAATTGGTTTGAAAAGGGTTTAGGGTAAAATATACTAACTTTCTTTTATTGCGCAACATTTCACTCTAGTTGCGCAAGTGCGTAATGCATGCAATTTTTAGTTATGCTAGTGCGTAAGGCATTGTAATAACTTAAGTTATCGTGAAGTTTTTCTAGAAAGCGCAAATTGGAAATGCTTTATTCATAATGGTCTGCAAAATATAAAAGTATATACTTTTTAAATAAAAACTTTAATAAAGCTTGCAATTAATTGCAAAGTTTAACAACAAAAATTAATAGTAAAATGTAACAAAATGCCCACCAGTTACTGCGTTCTTGTGCGCTACCAACTTTTGTTTTATGTTTTATAATTACCTTTAAACGTTTTTTCAATATTGGAACCCATTTTGTAGTCATAGCAAGCAATACAATTGAATTTACTAAAAGCTCAAAAACCAATCATCAGGTTAATTAATCTTTTCTGTGAGTATTGACAGAACAATTAATTTCAAGAATGATATATGCCAATGAAACTGTTCTTACGTTGTCAATAAACATTGATAAGAAAGCCCTCTGTCTATGCTGATAACAAATACTTTGAAGCAATCCTGATAGCTCAAACGTAAAAAAGAAAAGCTGTAACGGAAGACTGCTTTAGACAAAAAATATTCGCGCCGTCCTGATTTTCATAATATCATCTTTAATGAACTGTTTCTCTGAATATAAGTTACCATTCAAGCTATTTAGAATTCTGCCTGATATCTTAACACGTCTTCATTCTGTTGAATTCAGAAGCAGTGTGACTGCCATTAGTCGTGTGTACAATATTTATAACTTAAATCTTGAGGCGATGAAATGATTTGATTTTTGGTGTACATATGTCCAAGCACAAAGAAAAAGGACTTATAAATACCAGCTGTTCATGTTTTATTAATTGCACTAACTCTACCGGCTAAAATCATCGCTGACGTCTTTCGAGACTATTTCTGTAGAACATTCATCACAATAGCTCAAACAGCAACAAGACTGAATTATATGTAGAAAGTTATTATACCTTTGTGTGGGACCCACACCGACAGCTTTTTCTTTTTAAAGATATTTAAGAATATTTTCACTTTTGCAGCTCTGCTACCGTTTGTTATTTTGTTTATAGTACTGCAATCAAAACTCTTTAAAATTATGTTTTAAGGTTTTAAGTGAACATTTATGTCATATTATACTATAATTATAAAACACTTGAACATTTATTAATGATTTTTTTCTGACTTATTAGGGATCGACACGTTTAGCAAAAAAGACAACATAAAAAAAAAAAAAAGGAAAAAAATGATATTCAAAAAATTTAATCCCCTAATGACCCCCATCTTGCATAAAATTCTGCGCACGCCTATGCTATTAATTTCATTTTTGATTGGTTTTTTAAACTATGTCATGGTGTTAAAACCCAGCCAATACAACTCAAAAATATTTTACGTTTTTTTGCTAACCTTCTAAAAAAATTCATTATACGTGCCAAAAATAGTTTCCATTCCGTAAAATTTTTTATTACTGCTTACCAAAAACACTAGTTAAAGTAAACACTAGTTACAGAAACGTATTTTTTTAAATATTATTTTATATATTTTATTTATATATTTGTTTAACAATCACTAAACACTAATGTAAATTAAAGTCTTTTTCAGGGCAAACAAAACATCTTGGATTTTTTCTTTTATCCTTTTTTTCTTAAGATTTTCTTTCAAACATGACATCAATGAATTTCTTTTAAGAATCTCCTTGAAGATTGGTCTTTGTCCATTATAGTTTTAGCACTCAACTGCACATTTTAGAATTTGAAGATTTTAGAATTTGATTTTTTTTTTTTTAGTTTGCATTATTTTTAGTTTGTGACTATTGCACAAACTTTTAATATTATTTAAAAACGGCTATGGAGTTGTTTTGTTTTTCAACTGCGACTTAATAATATAAAATGTCATTTTATTGTTCATCAGACGAATAAATATGTTTAGGTTATTTCGCTGTGTAATTATTGATATATCCTTAATAAAAGATAAGAAATATATATAATATTTGCTAATTTTTGATATGTATTATATTATACCAAATTTCCGATAAGAATAAAAAAAACAGTGGTAAAAACGCGCTTCATTCAAAATTGCTTTTAAAACCATAAATAACTCGTTTTAAAATCTAGAGTAAAACTGCCCGGGAAATAAATTTACTTTTTCTTTAAGCCTAAATTGTGACAATCATGTGTTTATACAAGTTTTATTTCCGAAAGTAAAATAAATGTTCCGGCTGGGTAAGAACTTGGACTTTTCAATTACGACAGAGAGTGAGCAGTAACAACAACTTATAACTATATTTTCATTTTTAATTAATAATTCAATTTTAAAAAAATCTCTTTATTGCTAGCAGACATACTCATGTCACAGCTGTTTAATAATTTCAAGTATTTCATTACATTTTATGGATTTTCGCGCAAATAAGAAATATTTATTATTAGGATAACTTTAATTAGAGATAAAACAAACGTCATTAGAGTTCCTTTTTTTTTTGAATGTAGCCAAATAAACTAAATATTTTGTAGAAATTTATACTATTATATAAATTGTATATAGATGAAGCTATTTGCCTTAACACAATTTATATAATAATTAATAAATATAATTAAAAATATGTGATTTACGTTTTTACTATTCATCATCAAAAAAAAAAAAATTAATTAAAAACCCTATTAGTTTCAAGTCATAAACAACCATAAACAATATTGTTCATGATTATATTGAATATAGTAAAGACATGGAAAGTATTATTTATAGAATAGTAAAGACATGGAAAGTATTATTTATAGAAAAGTAAAGACATGGAAAGTATTATTTACAGAAAAGTAAAGGCTTTGAAAGTATTATTTATAGAAAAAAACTTGGTTAAAAATTGTTCAGTGTTTCAAGTAAATATTGTTATCATAAGTATTTTATTTAAAAGAAGAAAACTTGATTCTGTAAACTTGTTACGTAAAACCTGTATATTAGTGACGGATACAGGAGGGGGAGATGGGCTTATGCATCATCTCTAACAGATTCTGAAATAATTCCTAAAATATCTCAGATATTGACGACTTTTTTATTTTTAGGAAACGCAAATGTTATACAAAATACAAAAATATTTTTATATTGTTAACAAACGATAAATTCCTGGATCCGTCACTGCTAATATATAAACCTTTTTTGTAATCAAATTTGTTGGTTTTTGTATGTTACTAGCATATTTTAATTTAAAAAATAATTAAAGATTTTATTTTAAATAAAATAAAATATTTTTACTGTATTTTTATATGCAATTTTGCTACAAATTTAGATTGCCGTGTAAGTGGTTGTGATAAAAATGAAGTATGCGAGGAAAGTAATGATGTAAATCAACAATATCATTGCAAATGTGATTCTAATTCTCTCTTGGAAAACGGAAAATGCATAGGTTATATATTTTGATTTATTTTTACTGTTTTAAACATCATAATACATCACGCAAACTTAACCTGCTTGCAAATTATATTAAAAAAACAGGATTTACATAATGAAAAGCTGTTTATTAAGCAGTTACAAAAACTGACTTAAGTGCAAACTGGCATAACTGTGAATTGGCATAAGTGCGCCAGATGAATTTGCAAATATTGGCATAAGAACGAATTGACAAAAGTGTGAACTGACATAAGTGAGAAGCAGTTACCAAAACTGATACAAGTGCGAACTGGCAAAATTGCATATTGGCTTAGATGCGCCGAATTAATTTGCAAACATTGGCACAAGTGCGAACTGGCATAAGTGCAAATTGGTATAAGTGAAAAATACTAACTTGCACTAAGGCTAATATTGGAAAATTTTAGACTAACATTTGAAAAATATTAGCCTAAAAAATATTTGCATTAGTGCGATTTTTCAAATATAAGCAACTAGGCTAATATTTGAAAAATCGCACTTATGCAAATATTAGCAAAATCTTTTGGCACACTTATGCCAATTCGCACATATGCCAGCTCGCACTTATGCCAGTTTTTGTAACGCTTCGCAATTATGCCAGCTCGCACCTATGCCAGTCCACACATATGCCAATTTGCGTTTATGCAGCCTCCCCAAAAAAATATTCAAAAAGCTGTTGACTCTAGGTTTTAGGTTGTTTGAAATTAAAAATGTGTTTTTAATTTTTTGCAAGAGCCATTTGTATATTTTTCTTTTCAAAATTATATTCTCTTTTTAATTTTTTAAATTTCCTGATAAGTTAACTTGTGATTAAATGACTGAATTTTTTTAATTTTTTTTTGTTTTAATAAATAATATAGTTTAATTATTATATTTAACTATATTTAGTTATCTACTTAGTTTCTGTTTAATACTTAGAATCTTTAAGTGATTGGAGCTCATGGAGTGCTTGTTCAGCAACTTGTCAAAATAATGATGATGATGATGATGATGATGATGATGATGATGATGATGATGATGATCCAGTTAAAACAAGATACCGTACCTGCTTGAGGTTTGATGGTTGTTTAAATGCTGAACTTACAGAAGCATTGGCTTGTGATCTAATGGACTGCAGAGGTTTATGCTTTTTTTTATAAAAATGCCTAATCGTAGATGAAATATTTTTATTGTTCACGTTCACTTCGTTTTTTTTGTTTTTTACTATACCACCTCAGCATAATTTATTTAATTGCATATATTATAAAACCAGTATTATTATGTAAACAATTTATATATACATATATATATATATGTATATATATATATATATATATATATATATATATATATATATATATATATATATTATATATATATATATATATATATATATATATATATATATATATATATATATATATATATATATATTTGTACATAATTTATATAAATAACTTAATGAAAGTTCAATTAATTGGTGTATATCTGCAAGAGTAAGTTTAGTTCGAGTTTTTAAGTCATCAATGTCAGCGTTTAATATATTAATAATAGACGGAATTGCTTTGTCAATGGGTATGGATGGATAAAAATAAACTATATCAAGTGAAACTTGAACTTCGTTAGGATCTATTATCCATTGCTTAGCTTCATTTAAAAATCTATTAGAATTCATAAGTCTACTATAATTTTTATTCAAAATCAGTTGAATAATTTTAACAAGATAATCAGATGTTAATAAAGGTGGTGTGTTAATTGTTGAAACAACAGGGCGCATAGGGTAATCTTTTTCCGGTTTGTGAGCTTTAATCATTCCGTAAATCCTTGGTTGGTTACAATCTAATGGATACATTTTAAACTGTGTATTTGTGTCTAGTTTACCCTCTTTTCTTAATTTGCACAATTGTCTTTGAAATTTAGTAGTCAATGTGGATGTTGGATCATAATCAATAGTTTTGTTAATTTTTATTTGTCCTTAATTTGAGAGATGCATCATTTTGGTTTAATAATACGTAACCTGTGCCTTTATCAAAAGGGTATATCTTAATATTAGAAATTTTTTTTAATTTGCTTATGGAAAGAAGTTGTATATATATATATATATATATATATATATATATATATATATATATATATATATATATATATATATATATATATATATATATATATATATATATATATATATATATATATATATATATATATAATATATATATATATATATATATATTTATATATATATATATATATATATATATATATATATATATATATATATATATATATATATATATATATATATATATATATATATTTATATATATATATATATATATATATATATATATATGAATATATATATATATATATATATATATATATATATATATATATATATATATGTATATATATATATATATATATATATATATATATATATATATATATATATATATATATATATATATATATATATATATATGTATGTATATATATATACATACAAATATATATATATATATATATATATATATATATATATATATATATATATATATATATATATATGTATAACTTGAAATATGTTTATAACCAATAAGTAAAAAAATTAGTCAACAAAATAAGCAATAAAAGAAATATTTTCTTCTTTTAATTTTACAAAAATTATTCTATAAATTTTGGCACTAGAGGCTTTTCAAAAAATCATCAGTAGTGCTGTTTTTGTTATAATAACAACAAAATTTAAATTTTTTTCAATAAACAGGAAATGATAATTATTTAATGTTGCTGTTGGCAACTATTGTAATCTATATTGTAATGTCAATTAAAAGTATCATGGTTTTGGTTGTGAAAATGTTTCTCATAAGAAATTAGGTTTTTTTCATTTTTTATCTCCACAAGCACAAAAAGCTGGAAAAAAGGTTCTATAATGGAGTTATGCGCACGTTGACAATTGTATACATGGTTATCAAATCTATCTGTTGATTGCCCAGTTCTACAACTAGAAATGTGCCCATTAGTGCAAAGTCGTAGGTTGTTTGTTTTTTCGGTGTATGTAGCTTTCTTGTTACAGGACAAACATTTTAAATAATATATTACATTCTTATTATTACAAGTAATATGGCTTTTTATGTTCCATATAGTACCATTTGATGTCGTAAATGATTTAATTTCTTGAAGGTAGAATTTACATATTTTGCAACGATTAACATTGCACTTAAATAATCCTACTTCTTTAGTGGTTGATTAAATTTTTGAAGAAGTAAGTGTTCTCAGTAGATTGAGTGTAACTAAAGGAAAATTTTCTTTTGATTGATTTCGGGGAGCTCGTCCTTGGAGTTTTGCGTTGTGAAATGCTTTTTCAATAATATTATTAGGATATTTGCATTCTTTTAGCCACGTTTTTAGTTCTGCTAAACGTTGTTTTTCTTTATTGGAATCAGATGTGAAAACAATTATTCGTTTAGCAAGGCCATAAGGGATGTTCTTTTTTATATGATAAGGATGATGGCTGTTGTAGTCTACTTAATATTTAATATTATAAGTATTTGCATCTATTATAAATGCTTTGCCCATTCTGTTTTAAAACTGATTGAATTATCTATTTCGGTCAAAGAGTTTTTAAACTTAACGATATCTAAATGTTTTGGCCAGATTAAGAAACCATCATCAATATATCTATAATAAAATTCCTGTATGTCATTTACATCTTTACTGGAAAAGTATTTAGGTAAAATCTTAGGAAAAACTCTTGTTTCTTCTAAATATCCAATTGTTAGGCATGCATAATCTGGAGCGAAATTCGTACCCATGGCTGTTCTAATAATTTGATGCCGAAACATTTGGTCGTTGAATAGAAAGTTGTTGTTTTTTAAAATAAAGTATGTTGATTCAATGATAAATTCAGGAGTAAATCTTTTATCTATTAAACTTTTATGTTTTTTAATCCAGTACTTTAATGCTTCTATACCTAGGTTGTGTGGAATACTAGTATATAGATTAAAAATGTCAACTATATGAATACAACTATCCGAATTTAACGCTCTTGGTATCTTTCTTAAGAAATCCCCCGGTGGGAAATCGGCTAGCAAATAGCTAGCGATATTCGTTACAATTAAGACAGAGATTTGGCCACGAGGATCGTTAGCTTTATAAGCTAGCGATCCGTTAGCTAAACAAGCTAGCGAATAGCTAGCGATATTCGTTACGATTAAGACAGCGATTTGGCCACGAGGATCGCTAGCTTTATATGCAAGCGATCCGCTAGCTAAACAAGCTAGCGATATTCGTTACGATAAAGACAGCAATATGGCCACGAGGATCGCTAGCTAAATAAGCTAGCGAATAGCTAGCACTAAGTCGTTACGATAAAGACAGCGATTTGGCTAGAAAATCTCGGCTAGGTTAGAAGATATGCTCAAAGAATCGCGTGCTATATTTTTCAGGGGAGTGAATTATAACCATTAAAATAAGATTGCATTTATAACAAATTAAATACAAAATGTTAATACTTGTTTCCATAAAAAGTTATAAATGTTAAAGCCATTATAAAATGTTAAAAGAAAAGTTATAGATTACTTTTGAAAAATAAAAAGTCATTAACAACTAAATGATTTTGCCTAAATTAAATTAATAATTTCAAAAGATATTTAAAAAGATAATAGAATAAAATTTCTGTCAAATTTTAGTTTTTTTTTTTTAAATCTTTATTAATTTTCGAATATAACTGCTAAAAAAGTTGTAACAAATAAAAAATCTAAAAAAAAAAAGTCAATAAAAAATAATAGAACAAATAAACAAAAAAAATAAGTTAACTGGAATCACTACATGAGTCAGTGTTTAAATTTCTTTTTTTTTCTAACAGGACTGTGTATTTGTATATCACTTGTTAAAGAAGAACTTCTCTTTCTTGCAGCAAAATAACGATCTTTAGACTTTTTCAAGTGTTTCGCAATTATTATAGTCATACTGGATTCAGTGGCAGTTGGAAATAAACAGTAAGCTGCATCAAAATTCAAACTTTCGACTGGTCCTATAAACCTACACTTTTTATCTGCACCAGTTCAATTAATGCTGCAGCACAGCTTGTCTGTTAAACAAGTTTTTAAAGCATTTTTTAAAAAGTCACTTACATTTCTCCCATCAATTTGCTTTAACTTTCTGCAAATGATATCTTTATTATTAGAGTTAATTATTTTATTTTCTAGTGAGTCAAACTCTTCAACTGAATTAGCTGGTAAATAATCTATATTAATATTTTCTTTATTACCATTATTAGTGTCTAAAATTGAACGCATGGAACGCATTTCTGTTTCCAACCCACAAAGTTTTCTGTACACGGAGTTCACTATAAATTGTATGCCTTCAACAGTATTGGGTTCAAAATTTGCTTTCCGAATAAAGTTATTTATTTGGTCTATCCCAGTTTTTTGAGATGGTAAAGAAAAGGAAGAAGATGAATGCAGTAACGGTTGAACTTGTGAAACAGACTGCATTTCTGATGGAAACACTATCTGTGTAACTGGCAAGTCATCTACTTGATCCATTGAGGCAGAGACGGACAAAAAGTTCTAAACAAGATTAACAATGATTATAAATACATTCACAATATTCTGATTATATTATACTTTTTTTTTTTAATTAAAAAATGGTAACTAAAAAAAGCAAACAAACCATAAAAATGAAACAAAAAAAAATATTATTTTTACGAATGGGATAAAATTTTAAAATGTATACTGAATCAGAATCAGGAAGCTTTGGTGGCTCCCACAATGGTAACGATGGTAAAGGAGGTTCTTCAAAAATACATTTTTTTTTCTCTTTCTGTTTTGCTGACTTAAAGGAGTTTTCTTGTGTGTTTTTTTTGATGTATTAAAATCAATTTCTACTTCTGATTCTGCAGTAAGAATATGCTAAAAAAAATAACTTTTTCAATATACATACAATCATAGCTTTATACAATATACATATCATAGATTGTCCATGCAATATTTTAAAAATCCGGAAATTTGTTTGGGTAAAATACCCGGAAAAAATTTTCTCTTATTTTCCTCTTATATTTGCTTATAGCTGAGTTTTTTCTTTTTTTTTTCTTCAAACTTTTTTTTATTTTTTTATGAGTGATGAGTGAAAAAGCTTATAAAACAAATAAATGTATTTAAACTTTTAAGTATAGAAAATTTTTTAGATATCCAGCAAAAAAAAAGTTACAAAAATTTCCAGAATTCTGGAAATATCCAAAAAAGGTTAATCCTTGACATATACAAAAATCTGTTACTGAAAAAGGACAAAAGAAATCATAATAAATACAGCTCATAATCAACTCAACTTTCCCTTATGGCCTTGCTAAAAGAATAATTGTTTTCATCTGATTCCAATAAAGAAAAACAACGTTTAGCAGAACTAAAAACGTGGCTAAAAGAATGCAAATATCCTAAAAATATTATTGAAAAAGCATTTCACAACGCAAAACTCCATGGACGAGCTCCCCAAAATCAATCAAAAGAAAATTTTCCTTTAGTTACAACTTTTTACAGCAATCTGAACTGCCAACCTTTAATTACTAAAAAAAAATCTTTTGCTTAATCTATCTTCAAACAAAAGAGTGAAAGAAGTTTTTTCTAATGTCCAACCAGTAATTGCGTATAAACAACCACCCAATCTACTGAGAAAACTTACTTCTTCAAAAATTCAATCAACCACTAAGGTAGTAGGATTATTTAAATGCAATGGTAATTGTTGCAAAATATGTAAATTCTATCTTCAAGAAGTTAAATCATTTACGACATCAAATGGTACTATATGGATCATAAAAAGCCATATTACTTGTAATAATAAGAATGTAATATATTATTTAAAATGTTTGTCCTGTAACAAGAAAGCTACATACACCGGAAAAACAAACAACCTACGACTTCGCACTAATGGGCACATTTCTAGTTGTAGAACTGGGCAATCAACAGATAGATTTGATAACCATGTATACAATTTTCAACGTGCGCATGTATATATATATATACTTATACGCAGCCGTATTTATTGATTTCAATCTAAATATAAATATTATGTATTTTATAGCTAAGGCTGACGACACCGGGGTAGGGAAGGCAAGGGGTCACGTGCCCCCCTTCCACACACACTATTTCTATAGGACCTTTTTTTTTCTTTATTTTCTTGATATAGAGGACTTTTTTCTCAAATTGATGAATGTGCCCCCCCCCCCCCCTACTTCAAAATACTGATAGCTGATGATAAGTACACTTAATGATGTTGTTTTTCATTTAAAAAAAATAATTAAAGTTAAAAAAAAATTTATTGTTCTATAATATTAATATTGAGCAATGTTTTTTGCTCAAGAGTTTTTGTATTATTTTAATATAATATAATAAATAAACGACTAATCAAATATATATATATATTTGATTAGTCGTTTATATATATATATATATATATATATATATATATATATATATATATATATATATATATATATATATATATATATATATATATATATATATATATATATATATATATATATATATATATATATATATATATATATATATATATATATATATATATATATATATATATATATATATATCAAATGCTGTTTTTTTTTTTACCAAGAAAAACGAGTCTAACGACAGTAGGCGTAAAACTTTAACAACCGTTTTTTATTTAAGCGTTTTAGTTTGTTTTTAAAATCATTTACAGAAGATGCATTAATAACATCTAGATTTAAGATATTCTAAGCTTCTACCACACGGTTGGTGAAAAATTATGCTTAGAAAGTGAGTTTACATATTGCCTTCATATATACTCATATATATATACATATATATATATATATATATATTATATATATATATATATATATATATATATATATATATATATATATATATATATATATATATATATATATATATATATATATATATATATATATATATATATTCTCTAAATTATTCGTAAACGATAGAAAAATAATTGATCCAAAGCAATTGCTTTATGAGCAAAAAAAAAAAATTATGCGCACCTTTTCCTAATACGTAGAGTTTATTAAAACCCTTACCCCATTTATTTAAGGTGGTACAACACCAAATATTTTCTCAAAATCTTTAAAAAAATGAAATTTTTGATATTTAGCTAATTTGATAGGCAATTTATTGTAGATTAGTAATGTATAAAGTTAGTTGGCAAATTTTTTTTTGATATTGAGAAAAAATTTTTTTTTTAATGTTCCGTAGCAACGGCCTTCGCAAAGCAAAACATCCATAAACACAACTGGATGATTTCTAGTTTATTTTGTAATTAATAATTCATAAGCTTAAGTAAGTTTTTATTATGGTTTTACTTTATTACTTTCTCATAATAAATTGAAAACAAAATCGCTAAATGTTGCTTAATTTGTTGAATAAATAATAGTCTGACTGATTAATAAAATATTTGTTCTGAATAAAAGACTTGGGTTCTGTTAACTTAGTAGCCTTAAAATGGTCGATCCTATGCTAGAAGGAAAAAAAGACATTACCAAGGCATTAATCGTTACAATAAAGCACAAAAAATTCAATGTCAGAGCACAGTTATACCACAAGACTCTTGAGGTATAATTGTGCCCTGACATTGAATTTTTGTTAGTTACACAGTTATACCACTGACTCTTGTGGTATAACTGTGCTCTGACTGGCTATTTTTGTAAAGAAATTTAACTCTTGTCACAATGTGACAAGAGCCAAATTTCTTTACAACAATAGCCAGTGCAAAAAAAAATTTTTGCAAGGAAAAATCCAGAACTTGTTTATAATGATTTCAACTTTATAATGAACTTTGATTTACTTCATTTAATGATTCTTGAAGTTATGAAATGTCCAAGTTGCTTATCTTCAATTTTCATACAAAATTGTCCTAATAAAAGAAAGGGACTTTGACCTTAGAACTTTGCATTACTTCCAGTGATTGGTGTTATTCATTTCAAACTTCCAGACCTATTTCAAATCTTTTTAATAACTCTGTAGGAAAAGATAGCTATGAAATAAATGTTCTTTCTGTATTAGAATTTAGAGAAATAGGTGAAGGTTATGAACCAATGAAACTATACCACCAACTAATAAACATTCCTTCAATTAACTAAAATGCATATGATAAAATTAACAAAAAATTATACAATGCTTATGAAACTGTTGCTCAACAGGTTACTAAAAAAACTGCATTAGAAACTAGAAACTTGATTAATAATAATGCTTCACATGATAATACAATTCAATGTCAGGTTTCAGTTGACGGAACCTGGCAAAAAAGAGGTCACTCATCATTCAATGGTGTTGTTACAGCCGTACCTACTTTAACAGGCAAATGTATAGATGCTGTTGTGTTGTCAAAACATTGTAAAGGGTGTTGTTTTCTTTGGAAAAGCAAAAAAAGAACTCCAGAATATGAGGATTGGAAAGCCAGCCATAAATGTCTTACTAATCATCAAAGATCATTTAGTGCTATGGAAGGTGCAGGTGCAATTACTATTTTCTATCGGTCTGTCGAAAAATATAAGTTACAATATACTAGTTATTTTTGTGATGGTGATACCTCATCGTATTCTGCAGTATTAGCTTCATGTCCATACAAAGATATAGAGATCAAAAAAGCAGAATGTATTGGGCATCTCCAAAAAAAGATAGGAAGTCGTGGTCGAGGACTGCGTCAACATCTACGTGGAAAAAAATTGTGTGATGGAAAAGCAGTAGCAGGAAAAAGGAAGGTTAACCAATAAATCACTTAACCTATTACAAAGTTATTTTGGATTTGCTATTAGACAAAATTTAGGTAATATATATCAAAAAAAAAGGCTGTATGGGCAGTGCTTTTTCACAATTCTGATATTAAAGACATGAATATACGTCATCAATTTCGCCCACGAACTATTACCAGCTGGTGTAAATGGCAACGTGACCATATAAGTGGACATAAAACATATAAACCCAAGCTAAGCTTGCCATTATCAATAAAAAGTATTTTTGTCCCTGTATTCAAAGACTTAAGCAATGAAGCACTACTTGAAAAGTGCCAAAACGGTCTTACACAAAACAATAATGAAGCATTAAATGCTATAATCTGGAAACAATGCCCCAAACATATTTTTGTCATTAGAAGCATTATTTAAATCTCAGTAAATTCTGCAATCATTAATTTTAATGAAGGTACCCATGGAATTATTGATGTTTTAAAAAATTTGGGAATACGTATTGGAAATTTTATTCATATCGGATTGATTAACCGTGATAAATGCAGAATTAAAAAATGTACAATCAAGTCTTCACTAACTGCAAAATCCCAACGACAGATTATTGAGCCACCAAAACAAAGAGTTTAATGATAGGGAAGCTCAATAATCTTAAAATCCCTATGTCAATATCTTAGTTTTTATGTCTAGAACATTTGCAAAAAATTTCATAGGTTTAGTATTAATAAATTTCAAGATAATGTGTTTTGAATAGACCCATCAAAAAACGGTTGTTGATATAAGCGAGGCAAAATAAGCGGGACAAAATAAAGTTAAGTATAAAAAAAGCATTCTCAAATTTTATATGTTGTATTAATATCAAATTAGTTTTTTTTTTTCAAGTTTTAAAGAATTTAGAATATATGGTGGTGTACCACCTTAAAAGAAAAGTTTTGAACTTTATTAAAAAATAAAAAAAAATTGTCTCTTCACGGTGTTAGATACACAGATTTATCCAACTGAATACGCTAAGCTATCGACATAAAAAGTTTTAAACTGACAATTGCAAAAAAAAAATTAAGTCTATAGTAAAAACTTTTACCCTCTCATTAAAGTAACATTTTTTTGCAAAGCATATGAGTACGAGTAAAATAAGTCACGGGGAGCTAAACATATCAAATGAAATATCTTGATCTGTTTTTCTGCATAACTCAAGACTATTAGAAACTTGCCTAAAATTTGAACGTTCAAAACTCGCAAACAAATATTATTCTGCAGTTCAAAGTTAAATATATTTACTAGAAATTCTTATTTCAGAACCCGATACTGATTTTGGCAATAAAAAATTATATAAATATAATGGATGGAATCAAAAAAAACGAGATACAAAAGCTTATTGGAAACTTCTATATAGATAACATAGACAAAGGAAAAACATTTACAGTGAATAGTTTTATGCAAATAAAAGTTGCAAGGCGAACAATTTATAATATTGGGTAATTCCGCGTCAAAACAACAACAAAAATTCAAAAAAATAACCCACTATCTCTAAATGACTTGATTTTTGCAACAAAGATACTTAACTAGGCTAAATAGAATTCCCCAAAGTTGTTTTAAACAAATCGGAATATTTTAGAAGTTATGCTCGTTTAAAATTCAAAACTTAGTAACATTTTTACTCATGATGCTCCCCTAACAACGTCCTTAGTAACAAGTAAATGCTAATACATACGTTGTTACCTTAACTATATTGTTTCATAAATTGAAATTTTCCACATATTATTAGATGCTAAACTATAAAATTATACCAAGAAATAATATTTTTATTTATTTATTAATAAGAGTAAATCGGCGTTTTTAATAAAATTGAAAAGTAAACATGCTTACTATAAAAAGAATTACAGAAAATGTTATGATCTATATATTTCCAAACTTCATAATCTTAAAGTATATATAAACATCTAAAAAAAAAAAAAAACTGAGCTGTTTTTTGACTTACTAATCTAAACAATTTAATTTTTAATTTTGATTGAAAGTATATTAAGATTGAGACACAAGATTGATTGGTTCTTATGTTTAGGCACAACCAGAAAGTAAGAATTCTTACTTATGTGTAAAACTACAATATGCATATTTAATAAACTCAATTAAAAATATTTAAATACTAAAAACAGGTGTTTTGACTCAAAGCTAGTCAAAAATTAAGAGGTATTTTCACTTAGGTATAAAACTGCAATATCCATGACATGTCCATAAATAAACTCAATTTTAAATATCAAAACACATTAACTCTTTGAATTGTTTGTGCTTTTATGAATTGATAAATTTTTATACAAATTATTGAACTTCAAATATTCCTTTATTTATCTTTGGACTGTAAAACAAAACAAAATTAGGTAATATTTTTTAATAAATGCAAAATATTGTCATATACATAATCATAGACATAAGCAAACTGTCGATTCAAAGTAATAATTGATAAAAGGAAGCAAGAAAATGTCTTTAAGATTCAAGGCCATGTTGGTGCATAAATTAAAATTCCATGTCAACTTTGCACATCACTTTGTATCTCGCAATTTTTAAACTTGTAGGTCAAGATAGGGATAGTGTCATCACTGCAGTATTTCATCTTAACTTCATTATGACATACAGGAATAAATTCATGAAAGTCTCTTGTTCCTGGTATTGTTTTTACATTTTTAAATTGTTCAGATTGTAATAATCTTGTTTCTATCAAACTTTCACTTAAAACAAAAATAAAGTTTATACCTTTGATGTTGTTAGTGCAATATGTAAACATATCACGTGAGTTTAATATTTGATTTGAAGAAATTCTCCTCAAACTAGCATTAGCTACAAGCCGTTTAACTGTTCCTCCTATCTCATCACAAGGTTGCTTTCCATGTCTGGTTGCAAAGAAAACCCATTTTGCATCTATTCCAAAGTCTGATTTATGCTGACATAGGTTAAATATATTTTTGCAGTTTTTATATTGAGATAAACAGCCATCAGAAAAGTAGACCACGTTTACAATGCTGGGTATTTTTTGCTTCAGGTTATTGATAGTTGATTTTTGTACCTCGTAAACCATTGGTACATCATGAGTGTTATCATCTGATATAATGCAATATGAAGTGGAATACAACACTTGATTTTCTTTATAGTACACAACCACTAGATGAAGTGTGCATTGAAGATTATTCCAATGGAAACCTTGTACTTCATTCTGCACAATAAAACTATAGTTTTCTGCAAAATCTCCCAGAATTATTGCGCTACCTGATGGCAGTTCTTCTTTAAGATTTTTTAAATATTTAGATTGGCATTTAGAAATATATGAATGCGTTGTTAGCTTGACTAGTTTTTCCATCACCATATTTACATAATCTGGTATGGTTACAAGCTGTATAACTAAATCTGATCTATCAATAGTAACCCATTGGTTAAATTCAATAGTATCTTCTTCCTCAAACTGCCCTATTAGTTTGAATAGCTTTTCTTCTAATTTAGATGTATTTTTTGGACATTGTGTACATCGATGTAACATGCATTCTTTGTTTTGCATATCACAAACAATAAATTTATATAGTTCGTGGTAATCAATTTTAATTGGTAGGAGAATTAACTTCATGTTATGATTGTAGATCACAGAATGCACAAAGAATGGGTTCCTGATGAGTTTGGCAAAACACACCATTTAGGTCTTAAAACACAAAACTTGGAAAAACCTAACTTTACATTTGGATATAGAATTTTTAATGAGACAAATAACTCTTTTAAGCTTGACAAAAGTAGTCGCTTTTGCATATGGACTATCCAACTAACACTTACAAAATCGTTTTGACCAGGCATCTGGCGAAAGTTTTCATCATTTTCATAAAAATTTTCACAAAAGTATTTATTTGATCAGGGAACATTTTACCTCGCTTAGTTTGTGGAACTGCAAGAACTCCTTCCTTCTTTGCTAAAGATTTTATTATTAGATAATTTTATTATTAGATAATTTGAAACACTAAAATACTCACTAGCTGCTTCAATTGACCATTCTTGTGGGCACAAAGTCAATACTTGAATTTTATCCCTAAATGAACTGCATTTTTCAAGTTTATCTTTGATCAAAACTAACATTTTTTCGAACTGGACAACTTTTTTTTTTAAATCAAGAACATATTCATTATCAAAAACTTCAACTTCTGTCAATGGAATTTTTAAAGAACTTGATAACTTTTGTTTGAAAACTTTTGCAATAGTTTTAATTTTTTTTTTCCCAATACTCATACGATTTGCAAATGGCTTTCCGTGAAGCTTGACTGGTGACACACCAATTATACTGAGACAATCAGAAAGTTCTTGTCTGTTTTTATTTATATCAGCTTCTTATTGAACACTAAATATGTTTTCTTTATTTATACTTTCATTTGTGTAATCATCAGCAATATTAATGTTATCAGTATTAATTTCAGTGGAAGCTTTTAATTTGACTAAGCAATTTGTACAAATATTTTGACCAGGTACAATATTGATCCTGTTGTTTAAAGCTATGGTTCTTAACGTGACTTCTCTGAGAGATGCTAAATTAAAAAATATAACTTAATAAAGTAAAATGTGCCTACTATTAACAAACATAAAGAACTTAAAATTATGACAAATTTACTATTATAAAGTTTATGACAAGCTTTACTAATTTATGACAAATTTACTATTATAAAATTTATGACAAGCTTTACTAACCTTTGCACGGTCTTTTGTGAACTAACAGTGGATCGCAGCATTTATTCTGAAACACAGGGAACTTCTCAAGATAGAACTTTTGATGATGAAAACATTAGTCAATAATCAAAACAGAAGAAACACCAGTCCTTAGCGCAACTAAATTTTGCTCATCTGGAGCTAAAACTTGAAAAAAGTTTATTCCAATGTGGTTAGTAAATGTTAACTTGTGACAATTTGATTTTAAAATCAATCCAACTGAGCATTGTGATGTTCCAGCCATTATAAAAATATTTAATTTCAATATTTTATTTTTCTAAAACTATTATTAAATAAATAATAAATTCTCGGATGAGTATTATAATCAAAATTCAAATGTTAGAATCAATTGCTTCATTTAATTAATACAAGAAGAAACCAGAAATTCATTTTTATTTTAAACTAAATAAGTATAATCATATGATTAGACTTATTTAGTTTAAAATAAAAATGAATTTCTGGGTTTCTCGTTTAATTAATTAAACGGAGCAACTGGTTCTAACATTTAAGTATAACACTTATGTGAGAAATCATTATTTTTTTGTGAGAAATTATCTTAGTTATAATCTTTAAATGGAGATTATAACCAAAACGGTAAATAAAAATGCAAAAAGAAAATTGCAAAAATAAAACAATAGTAAAATAAATATGTGCATCAAAAAACATTGAAATAATTTTTGCCTCTTACAGGTATTTATATATAAATTATTTTTGTAAAGATTTAAAGTGAATAGATCAATTTTCTGCAATTAATCTTAAACTAGACATGTTTACTAAAAAATTATTGTTAAAAACCCGGTTTGCATTGCAAAGTTTTTTATCAAATATAAGATCTAATAACTTTAAGTAATGATTTTTGATTTCTTTATTCAAAAGTTTCTATACCTATTAAACTTTGTAAACGAATGATTAACGTAACTGTGTATACTTTAACATTTTAGTGTTGCTAAAGACGTTGCTAAGAGAGCGGAGAATAAAAAAAATTTAAAATTCTTAAACTTCAAAGACCCATAACTCTTAAAATAATGAAATTGACTCCAAATTATTTATGATTATTACTAACGACATTATTAACTGCATTTGTGCCAAAAATCAAGTATTTCTGAGATGGTGGGTTATTTCGACTTGTTGTTTTGACATGGAATTACCCTATTGTTAAAAGAGTTGACGACAAAATTGATTTTAAAAGAAAATCGGGAAGCGACAGAAAAACCATACAAAATGGATATAAGAAAAATTACTTCACTCATTAGCAAGGCTGAAAATAAAGTTGGAATCTCCCAGAGGAAACTTGCATTAAAACATGGAATTCATGAAAGTTATGTTTATGAAAATTTTAATATACATGGACTTAAATAGCTCAAAAGGAAAAAAGCCCCAGAAAGCTCTGAAATTCAAATAATTAAACGAAAACAATGACTGTTAAAACTTTTAAAAACTTTTTTCCGATCGTCAAATGAGTTTGAAACTACCATGGATCACAAGTCTTACTTCAGCAAAAACGCACCAGGAAATGATGGCTTTTATAGCTAAGGTAGCCAAAATAATGTTAAATATGAGTTTAAACCAAACTTTTAAGCGATAGTTTTATTATGGAATGCAACAAGTAGATTTGATTATCAAACCTACTTGTTGCATTCCAACCAAAGCCTTTATTTGCAATAAGAATAAACCGATTGATGCAAAAATATTTTGAAAAGATTGCATTGAAAAGAAACTTGTTCCCTTCATCAAAACGGATCACGAAAATATAAAATATATATTTTGGTCTGTCTTTATGCAAGGCTAACAATTAAAACTTATAAGAAGTTTAATATAACCTATATTTCTAATGATGTAACCCACCAAAAGAACTGCAATTAGGGCTCATTGAGACATTTTGGGCCAACCTAAAACAGAGAGTCTATTCCAATGATTTTAAAGCAAAAAATCATAACCACCTGAATAAGAGAATTCAACTTAAGTTACGAGATATTAGTCCAGATTATTTTGAAAACCTTCCTTGCTCGCTTAAGACTATACCCAAACAGCCACCCGCTAGCGACCCAATGCTAGCCCAGTTCTGCTTGCGACTACGGCGCGATGACGGCTGTCGATCACGGGCCTGCATTGAAACGGCCATTGGGCCAGCACTGGCCCCCTGCCATGGATCAGAATTGGCCCGCAATCGCTTGTCAACACTGTCTGTGATTGTTTGCCAGCACTGGCCCGGGATCATTTGCCAGCACTGGCCCGCAATTGCTATTACCAGGTACTAATCCTTGATCATTTTCCAACATTTGTTCGTGCTCGCGTGTGATTACTAAAGCGATACTTTTTACTAATACATTAGGACGTTATTATTAGCTGTTTCTGTACAAATGTATTATCCCACATGAATCAAACAAATAAATACTTTTCGAAATGTATTCCAACTTAAACGAAAGAAATAAATAAGTATTTTTGAAATTTATTCCTAACCAATAGTGTGTAAAAAAATAATAAAATCAAAAATAAAAAAATGTTATTAAAAGTTCATATTGTTATTTATGTAAATAACTTTTTATACAAAGAACGTGCCTCTCGTGCTTATCGCCTGCAATTTCAATCCCCAAAAAGCAAAAAATATCTCTTCAGTTAATGTTTAAACTCTTCTCCTGATGCTCCTGAGGTTAAAGCTTTTATTTTCACAGCATCTAAATAACACAAAGTTAAACTGTGTGAAGAATAGTAAACAATTAAACTAAAATGTATGATTAAAATGCACATTACACTCACATATATAAACGTTAGGATAATTAAAAAAACTTTTTTTAAAATATTCTGCACCTCAACCCTATTGTATTTAACAAAACAACACTAGATACAAAACTTAAAACAATATTTAAACATAAGACAAGTTCATATTATTATCGAAAAAAAAAGTTGTATGAAAATAACTCCAAGAATAAATTGCGAGATTACTATTAATCAATGCAATGAAGTGTTTTGAAACCATCTAACTGATAAACATCCATTGGATGTCACTTAAGACCCCAAAAACTAAAATAACAAAAAGTTAACAATAATAAAACAGTTAAATTCAGTTTACTAATGCTTACTATGAGCTTCAATTTTAGCATTAGATGCAACTGATGATGCAAGACTGATTTATGGAGCTATGAAAGCTTTAATTCATCAAACAACTGATCAGCACGCAACTAAGTTGATATCATCTCACTAGGCAACAATAAAATATTTTCATTTTTCTTCAGTCAAAGCACAGTTTTTAGAATTAAAGCGCTAAAAATAAATTAAGAAATTGTCACCTTAAAAAGCACTTTTTTAAATTAATTATTCATTAAAAAAAAACTTTCTTGTCAATAAAATACAATACCATAGAAGTAAATGGGTCTCCATCCCATCAGTTGTCTAACTAATTGCTTTTGAAAAAATTATGTCCATCAATTTAACTTGATAAATTTTCATGCATATTTGTTTCCTATTTACATAAAATAACTAAAAGATTGTTTCAGAGCATTTTGGAATTTAGTTACAAAAAGAAAAAAGAATATTCAAATGAAAAAATTTTAAAAACACATCCTCTTCTAAAACTTCAGAAACAGAGCCTTGTTTAAAAAAGTTATTTATTTTAAATGATCTGAAAAAGTCAAATTTTCAATACATAAAAATGTTAAAGGAGGAATAGCATGGGCTGGAGCAAGTGTCTTTTTTTATTATATACAACTTTCTATTTTTTTCAGTAACTGTGGAGTGTTAGTTTCTAAACTTAAATATACAATTTAGTGATAATATACATTTTTATAAAATACTGAAAATGAATCAACATCATGATATGATGATCACCATCTAAATTACATATGCTCATCATTATCACGTACATCATATCATCATCACAATCATCATGATCATACCTGATAGGACAAAGGCTTTTCTGAAACCTGTTTACTTCTAAATTTTTCAGGTCTTACTGTTGTTAATTGAAAAAAAGTCTGAATAAACTTTTGCCATAGGTAATTTTTCTCTTATTTAGTCATATGTAACTAAAAAAATCAAAATAGTAAAAAAATGTTAGAAAAATGCTTCATAATAATAAACAAACAAAAAAGTATACTATAGAAAAAATATATATTTGTAAAAATATACATAAAACCAGAGTTAATCTAATCAATCTAATCATTCATATAATCTTTACATTTTTTAATGGTAAATGTGGTGAGTCTTAAAGGACCATCCACAAATACCATTTTGTTATCTAATTAAAAAACAAATTAACAAAAGAAAAAAAACGAGAAAAGAAAAAGGGAAAAAAAAAAAAAAAGAAAAAATACATTTGAAAATGAAAAGTAATTAAAAAGGAATTAAAATAAAATATAAAAAGTGCTCCATTTTGGGAAAAAAAATATATATATATATATTTTTTAATCTTATTTAAAAAAAGTTTTTAAATACATTCAATACAATTTTTAGATACATTCAATTTTTAAATACATGACAATCATCGAAAGCAATTTTGATGATCTTATTTATATGATCAAAGTCATCTTTTTAAATTATTATGTATGGAATGTATTATTACAAATAATATTAATTTTAATAATGTTATTATTAAAAGAAAACACTTGAGACATAAAATAATAATTAATAAAATAAATAATAAAGCACTTTTGTTATCAAGATCAAAAATAAACAATGTACAAACTTCAACAAACTATAACAAGTGCAGCAAGATACACTGGAGAAAATTCTCATTTAAAATTGCAACATGTTCAACTTTTTCTAAACTTAATGCTAAATATCACGAAATATTGTAAGAAAATTTGATTTTGTCAAAAATTACTAGTACACAATATAGGTAGTCTTGTTAAAGATATAAATACTTTATATAAATACTAACACAAATATTGCCACATGTTGCTTTAAGATAAAAATTTAGTAAGTAAACATCATTATATGATATACACTATATTAGCCATTCCAGACGATTTTTTTATAATTTGAATATTCAAATAAAATGCTAATGTTTAGAGCTTGGTTTGACTTAAAAAATGAGGGGTTATTTGGTCTTTGAAGTTAAGCGGATCAAAAGTTACTGAAGTTTTTGTAGTAAAAAAACAGGTAATTTTTTGACTAAAGGTATAGGGCTTAAGTATAGAAAATTTGCTGCGAAATGGCACCGAAAATGAGAGTATTATTGACATTTGAATAACTTTCGAAACAATGATACATTTGACTTGAAATTTTCGATAGTGATCAACTAACTATAAGGCAATAAAATTCCAAAATTTTTTTAAAAAATCTGTCGGGATTAATCAGAATCATCTATTTACCAGACCGAGGGTTTTTTCTAATTTTGACTTTAAATTTTTCATAGTGATCAAACTACTATAAGAATATGAAAATCCAAAATTTTTTCTTTAAAAAGTGTGTCGCCATTGTCCAGAATCATCTATTTTACAGCCTGAAGGGTTTTATATTATTTTCTTAATTTTGGAGAATAAAATTTGGGGTCATGTTATAATTATGCGAATATGCATAAAGGAATCTCGGAATCTAGCAAATACATTATTTGGAAACTAGTGCATCATTTACAAACTGGTCAGTGAAATAATCACATAAATTACTGTTTGGTCTGTAAATTGCTGAAAACGGGCAGTTCAAACAAATTAAACATATCATTTGAAATAGTTTGTAATTTTTTTTTAACTTTTTGGTATTCTTACACCATTATTACATTTGACTTAAAATTTTAAATAGTGATCTAGTTTTAATTAAATCTGTCGGGATTATCCGGAATCGATTATTTTACAGACTAAAAGGTTTCTACTTATTCAATTGTGTTATGAAGAAAACAAATTAGGGTTGCACTGTGCAAATATGCATAAAGGATATATTATATTGATACTCATCAAATAAATTCTTACACATTTCCATTTTTGTGAACTTTTGTTGATTATTCATAGATTTTTGTTTAAAAAAAAACAGTTTAAAGAATCTATAGTTAATAGACAATCAATCAGCTTGCAATTTTGTAGAAGAATTTAAAAAAAATACCTTAAAAACAAAATAAAACATTTTTAATAGCTTGAAATCTAAAGAGTTTCACTTTCACTTTCAATATCATTCTCAGAATGAAAATTTTATTCTAATTTGAAAAAAAAACAAAAATGATGGAAGGAACAAAAGCAAGAGTTTTATGCTATATAAAGCAGTTATGTAATATTTTCAAATTTTTTTTTTTTTTATTTAACTACTTCTTAAGTGTATAAATAAGTTTAAGATTAGAAAGTGAAAAGTAAACATCAAAAATACATTAATAAATTGCGAATGTCAAAAAAAAATTATAAACAAAAACAAACGCAAAAACCATAAGAAAAAAAGGCGAATTGAAAAAAAGCTAATTATACATAATTTATAAATATATTTCCTAAGTATCAAATCTTTAAGAAATCATAAATAAATACTTGATTTAGAAAGAGGAAATGCTATACTTGTCTTTTCCACCTGGACCTTTTTGAAAAAAGGTTTTTTTTTCCAAAAAAAAACTAACAATAAACTTTTACAACACTGAAAACTAAACAAATAAGAGCATATACAAAAAAGGTCCACATTCCATCAAATTCCTCATCCTTTTTTTAATCTATATGGAAAATTTCATGCAAATTGGATGTGTCTTGGTACTTAGGAATCCTTACCTGAAAAACCTTCGTTTAAAAAAATGTTCCTGCGGCTAGTTTTTTTCTCTCTCAGGATATTGATAATATTTAAGTGAAGCCATATAAAACACAGTACTTTCTATATATGGCTAAAAAGAAGTTGAGTAACACTAATTGATACAAAAAACCTCAAGGTGATTGCTTAACCCTACAAAAAGATATAAGAGAGTAAAGTTTATGAAAAATCGGCGTTTTTCGTCAAACGTCAAATGTTTTTCGCTGAGCCGTGGAATTGCTAACTATACACATACACATGTATATCATATACACTATACGCATACACATATATAATATACACATATACTTATACATATAATATATTAAATATATTATTGTGATAGGACAGTGTAAATAGTACAAGACTAATTCAAACCAGAGAGCTTTTAAAAAAAAAAAAAAAAAAAAATACCAACATATATATACACACATATATATATATATATATATATATATATATATATATATATATATATATATATATATATATATATATATATATATATATATATATATATATATATATATATATATATATATATATATATATATATATATATATCGACTAAATAAAGGACTTTAATATATATTAAAATTCTATATTTAGTCGCTGAAATTGCAATTTTTGAGATTAAAATGTTTTATGTATTATAATAAATAAAAAAGTTTTTGTCAAAGTTAGATATATCAAACATTATAAAAAAAATTTCATTTTTTACGTGAAAAATGAATGTTTTTTTATAAGGTTAGCTATATCTAACATTATTACCAACCGTGTTTTTTTTATTAATAAGTATCTTTTGCATATCTTTTGCATAAAAGTTATGCTGATATGATATCAAGATAACATTTATACAAACCAAAGTATAATAACCAAACGTTTATACAAACCGAAATATAATAAAATTTAGTTGAACAAACTATATTATTTATTAAACTATACCTTGTAAACATTTAGTTTTGCTTTTATAGTACCATTATGGATAACGAAAAAAATATTTAAATAATGGCAAAATTGACATTCGGCCAAAACTTAGTATCCACCGCAATCGGGCCAGTGCTGGCCCGAATTCAAATGCCGTCGTAGTGGATATTCGCCAGAGCTCTGGCTTTTCGTCGCACGCCGCTGCGACTTCTTGCGATGATTTACCATACATAAAAAGTTGCTTGAATCGCTTGCCAGACTCGCGCCAGTAATGGCCCGTTACTAATATAGACGCAACGGCGTGCGATGATTCGCCAGAGTGCTAGCCCGGAGTCGTGTGCTGTCTAGGTAATTTGCTACGCTGTTAATCATGGGACACTTTCAGTAAAAGATGATCTGTTATTGCTATCCTTACTTGTTTAATCAGTTTTGAAACAATAATATAGTTTAAATGAAAATTATAAGCAATTCTTTTTTGTGCAAACTTTTAGTAGTCTTGTACTAAAACACATACAGAAAAAACGTATATATGTACTTGATATAAGGACCGACAATATTGGATTTTGATAATTCAATGCAAATCGATAGGAAACTGAAAAATATGGTAACAAATGAATGTTATTCAAAATACTAACTCCAACAATTTAAATTGCATTTAATTTAAATTGCTTTTAGTAAATGGTATGAAGATAGATGATTACTTTTCTTTGTCTATAGAAATTTATTAACGATTTAAAGACTTTTAAATTAATTATAAAAGCATAAAGTCTACATAAAAATGGAGTAAATTTATTATTGAGAACGCTGAATGAAAAACTCTAGTATTATATTGGAAATCTGAAAATACTTTTTTTTTTTTAAATCAGTTTTATCAGCAATGCTAAAGAGGAAAAATAACACTGAGATAAAAAAAACAAGCACCCCGACGGGCATTTGTTTTTAAAAGTTACGATCTAAATGTATTTTAAATGTCTTTTAAACGTCTTTTAAACATTAATGTTTAAAAGACGTTTAAAAGACGTTTAAAACACATTTAGAACGTAACTTTTAAAAACAAATGCCCGTCGGGACTTATTTGAAAAATATTTCTCGGGCTTTAGTGAATGATTAAGAGTAAGTTTCAATAATAAAAATACCTAATAATCATTTTAACGATAGACACCAACGTGAAGGTAATACAAGCCGTCTATAAACACAAAACATCAAAAAAACATTACACGATGGCAAATGATAACGCCACTGGTGTAGGCAGGGTTTTTGTTGTTTCAGATATATATATATAGTTTCAGATATATATATATATATATATATATATATATATATATATATATATATATATATATATATATATATATATATATATATATATATATATATATATATATATATATATATATATATATATATATATGTATATATATATATATATATATATATATATATATATATATATATATATATATATATATATATATATATATATATATATTTATATATATATATATATATATATATTTATATATATATATATATATATATATATATATATATATATATATATATATATATATATATATATATATATATATATATATATATATATATATATATATATATATATATAAAAACCTGTTAAAGAGTTTAACTATAGTATTAAATATAAAAATATTGAGGATAGGAAAAATTTTTTTTTTTTTAAACATGGTTGTTACTAAGCTCTAATAACAACCATTTTTTGCAAAATGTTTTAATTTGATGAAACTAAACACATTTAAGTTTGGTTAAAAGTGCAATCTAAAGCATCAAAAAATTTATCTTAAGCTAATTTTTTTTTATTTTTTCATTTTATATTTAGCTGTTAAGATAAATTACAAATCACTTTTACATGGTTAATATCAATAATTAAAAAATTTTAAAAACAAACGAGGTCTCTAAGAAGATATGGATAATGCAATATCACCTCAATCTTTTCATAAAGAATATAATAAAATATTAACATTTCAAATTACAAAATATTCAAAAAATTTGCTATTAAATATACTAAATTTGTTACTAAATATTCTAAAATTTGTTACTAAATATACATAGCAAATAATATTTGTAAGTAAACATAACAAAAATTTATCAGACATGTTATTTCAGAATAATTAAAAAAGCTACAACACAACCTAGCTATGCACTTGTAACACCGCTTGGCACTAAACGCTGCCAAGTAACATCGCACTTTAGTAACACCGCTTGGCATTAAGTGCTATGGAACACCACAAATAGTAATATCCCTTGGGTGGATAGGACACAACCTTGCTCTATATGTTGCCAAATATCACCACTTTTCAAACATCGAAACAAAATAGTATAAACTTATATAAACTTAAGCATATACAAACATTTATAAACACATCTATAAACACAACCATATAAATACACATAAATACATGTATATAAACACATATAGCAAAAAAAAAACAACATCAAAATCACATAAAAATACTTGTCCAAATTATAAATTAAGAGCATTTGTAAACTTAGCATTATCAACTGATGCCAATGGTGCAACTGTGGAAGCAAAAATAAATAAATAATAATTTGTAAATGAACATAAACTTAACAGTCATGAAACTGCATACAAACGTCAAAAAATGTAATTTTTAACATATAAAACATATTAAAACAACATAAGTGTGCCAAACACACCTGAAATAACTGCTAGGGTTGCTGTTGTAGAGACAAAAAATAATTAATTTATAACAAACTTAACAGTCGCGAAACTGCGTACAAATATCAAAAATGCAATGTTTAAGGTTAATAGGCACTTCACTTTAACTTTCCTATTATTTTTATCTCTTGTTATAATTAAAACTAAAGTATGCAAATGGTAAAGACGTTTTCAGAATGAGTTTGTTTTTAACATTTGGATAACTAGTTCCCTAGTTATGACAGTTTATGTTAGGCTCAATAACGCCTAGTTTGCGACTAGATTTGTTAAGTTTTCCTTAAGGATTTATGGCACCAAATTTTGAAAAAAAAAAAGATTTTTAAAATGCTATCAATGAGAAGGAGATTTATTGAAGTACTTATGGTAAATTATTTTTATTGTTTTCTTTTTTACTAAAGAATCAAAGCATTCAATTTTAAAAGTTGTTATTCTCATATTAGGGGCCCCTAGGTAAGGATTCCACTGCTTGTTTTCCCCATTTGGGGCAATTGGATCACAAGCTATAAAAGCTTTCTTAAAACCGTAAAAATTAAGTTGAAATAAAAAAATTGAGTTTTGAAAATATCAAACAGTTTACAGAATATAATATTTATCAAATTTTTAAAAAATGTTCTCAAAACAGTTAACGAGTCAATAAGTACTTTAAACTACATGTTTATAAACTATAAAGTTCAAATATTGTGTTTTTACTCTAAAGCAATCAATATAACCCTGCATTAAAGATTTTTTTGAAAATCGCCCAGAATAAGGACGCAGATATAAGTTTATCCTAAATAACTAGCTATGTAGGTTTAACGGAGTACCATGTTGTCAAGAAAAGTATCGAAAAAATAACAAAAAGTGATTTTTTTAAACTGTTAAGTTCAGATATAAAAAACAAATTATTATAAAAACAAGTATCAAAAGAACCCAAAAAAAGCAAGTTATAACAGTATATGTTCTTACCAAAAAGTGTAAATAAAATAAACTATAGAAAAAACAACTTGAAAAATTTCTAGCTTCTTTTTTAAGAAACTTTGAATTATAATCAATCACAGATCAACATTTTTGTTTTAACCTTTGCTAGTGAAATATAACAGGCAAATGGGTTTGAAATTAGATACTATGAAAATAATTCCCGAGAAAGTTGCCGAAAAGTTTGCTAATATTTATATTCTAAACTTGTCACACTGATAAAGTCACGTGACTGAAGTGCCTAAGTTTAAATACACATAAAACCCATAAATTGTAGAAGTATAAAAAACACATTACCTGATACTGGTACAAATCGAATTGTTGTAGCATTAAAAAAAAAAAATGTTTAAGTTAATATAGCTAACATGGTTAATTTAACATTTATGAAACTGTATATAAACATTGAAAATGTAATGTTTAAATTTAAATACGCATAACACCCAAAAAATGCATAAGTATGCAAAATGCACTATTTGATGCTGATAAAAATGTTGCTTCGGTGGAGGAAAGTAAAAAAAAAGAAATCATTTAGTTAATAAAACATAATAACAGTCAATAGTTTTCAATTGTATGTCTATATTGAACAAACAAGTCATCCCTAAAAATCTGTTTTATTTACACATAATATATACTGGAATAGAAATATACTGGAAATCAATTTATTTATACATTATAACAAAGCAAAGTAAATTTAAAAAAGTTTTATTTACAAAAAAAATCTAACTACATATGCATTATCAACTACTAATTAGTAGATTACCAAACTACAAAAATACTAGTTATAGATATAGCGTATTACTATCTGACTGCTCCCAATTAAAAAAAAGAAAAAAGATAATAAACTGATGAATGGAATAAACTAAATAAAAGGCATTTCATAAATTTGACCAAGCGTTTTTGCTTTAAATTCTAAAAAGTTCAACTCAAAGAAAAATTAAATAGAGTCAGAAAAAGTGACCACTTTTCTTTTTTCCTGTACGTTTTTGTTGCTAAAGCTCAAGATTTGGGGATCAGAGCGGACAGCAGAACAAACGATTTGTCACTAACGGTAACATTGAAACATCTAAAGCTTCAGCAGTACATAGAGGGTTCAAACTTTTTTTTCCAAGGAGTTAAAATCTGTCCGCTATTTCTTTAGAAAAATAAAATTGTTTGAAAAAGCAAGCGGTTCAGTGATCAACGTCTCAAAAATCAAGAGCCTTGCACTTAGGAGTTTGTACTTGAATTATGGATATGTACGTATAAGTGAGATAAAAATTCAATTTTCACTTAGGAATTTATTTCAAAATACTGAGAATTAGGCAACATATAGTGAAACAAGAAAACCTGTATTAAAATAATAGGTGTTGCCTTTTATACCAGATTCAGCAAAAATATGAATTTCTTCAGGACAGTAGTTCCAAACAAATAAGAGAAAAAATTAAAGTATCAGGGAGTGTCAATTTTGTCACTTAAGAGAAAGAGTATTTTGATAAATATGTTTGCAATTTTAAAAGTATGGTTTCTGGCAAACGCTTTGCTCATTTTTGATCGGGTAATAGAGTGTCTGCATTGAGCCATTTTTAAAAATCTGTGGCAAAAGACTAACTTCAATCCAATCAAACAACAGACACTTTTCTTGCCTGATAAAAGATATTATTCCAATACCCCCGGTATTGTAGTAGTATCACGGAAGAAGCAAAGTCTTGCTCTTCATTATAAAACGCTCTTTTAATTAAAAGAATGCAAAGAGAACATAACTCACAACTCCTACTTATTTTCAAGGTGTTAGTTGTCAGGTTCACCTATAAAATTCACAAAGCTAAACAAAAGCTTTAATTATTTAAGGCAACACATTTTTTAAAAACACTAGGAAAACAAAATGTCTAAGTACTTCAAAATAACAATTACAAAACTAGGCAAAAAAGGGTCCCTATTTAACATTTGCCTTAAATCATCAAATTTTTTTACTAAGAAGTGAAAAAAAAACAAACAAACTGTCGTGACAGCAAAACAGTTCAACAAAAACTACAATGCCGACAATAAGGAAAATTTTCACATCTTTGGCTACAGTACTCCTTCGGTTGAAATTTGCAAATATTTTTCAAATTCCATGATGAACCCAAATAAATTGTTTTCCAATATATTTCAATTTTTTTTTCTTGAAAATGCATTTTTATTCGAAATAACCCCGACCTTGCATCTGTTGTTGACGCTCACTTAAACCATCTAAGATCTGCATGTTTAGTAAGAATTTCACATTTCCTGCCAATATTTTATAATAAAAGTATTGTTAATTATGTTTTAAAGTTACTTAGTGTAAATCCTAACTTATAGTATATAATTTTATATATATATATATATATATATATATATATATATATATATATATATATATATATATATATATATATATATATATATATATATATATATATATATATATATATATATATATAAATATATATATATATATTGTTATGGCTCTCAAAATTTTTCCATTTGTACTTGTTAGCGTTGTATGTCTAAGTGTGTTAAGTATAATTTTTTTCGTATCAAATTTCCCAATTCCAAACGCTTTAATTTGATTTTAAAATATTTTTTTTTTGAATTTTTTCTACTTAATAATTTTTCTTCTCGCACAAAGGCTTAAAATATAAAAATTAAAAACACA
>NC_061165.1:43521269-43553769 GCF_022113875.1 Hydra vulgaris
ATTTAAAATTGTAGTCGAAAGAGACTTTTTTTTACATTAAAAGACTCTTTATATATATATATATATATATATATATATATATATATATATATATATATATATATATATATATATATATATATATATATATATATATATATATATATATATATATATGTATATATATGCATATATATATATGTATATATATGCATATATATAAATATATATATATTTATATATATATATATATATATATATATATATATATATATATATATATATATATATATATATATATATATATATATATATATATATATATATATATATATATATATATATATATATATATATATATATATATATACATGTGCTTGTAACTGGGTGCATTTGATGTTCAATAAATATTCTTGGATTTCGGGTGCCCCATATTCTGCAATCATGTTTATTGACGTTGCCATTAAGGTGAAAATGAGCTCCATTACTCATTATAAGTTTCTGAAAAAATTTGTTGTTTTCTTAGCACAATTCCTAAAGTATTGACTCTTTTGAATTTGTATTTGTGCATTATTTGTTTTTAACGTGTGAATAAATTGAATCCTATATGAGAAAAGGTGCAGCTCAACCAAAATTATTTGCAAAGACCACCTAGATATCCCTAACTGATGAAAAGGTTTTCTGGTAGATGCTTTAGTGTTTTCCTCAACTTGCAATGATCACATAATTTTGAACTACATAATTTCTTTTAAACAGTATAAATTTTATTTATACAAACAGGATATATATATATATATATATATATATATATATATATATATATATATATATATATATATATATATATATATATACATACATATATATTTATATAAATGTATATATATATATATATATATATATATATATATATATATATATATATATATATATATATATATATATATATATATATATATATATATATATATATATATATATGTATATATGTTTATATATATATATATATAAATATATATATATATATGTTTATATATATATTTATATATATATATATCTATATATATTTCTATATATATCTATATATATTTCTATATATATCTATATATATATATATATATATTTATATATATATATATATATATATATATATATATATATATATATATATATATATATATATATATATATACACAGTATAGGACAAAATATTTGCAACCAACATTAAACAATGCTAAAAAGTGTTCCTAATTTTACATGCTTTAAAAACAAAACGAACTATACTACCACAGCAAACAGTTCAGAACTCTGGAGTCATAGCATGCCTTAACATGAGCAATCAGCTGAGTGGTGACAGCACACAGACAGAATTTCGTTGACAAGTGCCATTTTGCAACTGATAAAACAAGTGCATCTCTTTTGGTTTGTTTCATTTTCTTTTGTCTGGTCTGTGTCAATGTCACGGAAGTTTTTTAATATATAAAAGAAGTATATAAAGGTATTCAGAAGCACACAGAAGCTTCCAGAACTTTTTAGAAGAAGCATCTGGAAGCACCCAGAAGTATTCAGAAACATTTAAAAGTATCCAGACGCATCCAGAAGCTTCTAGAAGCATTGAAAAGAAGCATCTAGATACTTCCAGAACAGGTTCACACAGGTTAATTTTACTATATTAGAGACATGTAAACTGACATGTAATTCAGTCAGTATATGGAATCAATCAGTCAGTATTATCAAGACATTTTATCAAAGTGAGTTTTATCAAATTTTTTTATCGAAGAACATCAATGCAGGAAGTGAAATACAAGAAGTGTTTATTACATCAATACAGTCCACATTCAACCAAGACATTGTGTTCCACAGAGAATTATTGTATCATCACAAGGTAAATGTAACATGTAAGCCTTGAGAAGCATGATCATTTATTTTTGTTATTTTTATGACTTCAAGTGCAAAAGTGGCCCCCAACAGTCTTAGATTGGAACTAAGAAAGAAAATTATTGACTATAACATAAGTGGAATGTCAAAAAAAAAGTATTTGTGATAAATATTTCGTGAAAAAATGGACCGTATCAAGACTATGCTCCAAATATTGTTCTATGGGGAAGTTGGCAGCAGATAACATAGATAGTTGGCAGCAGATAACATATTCTATGATCGTCAGTTCCGTCAAGGTCCCTGGATATCTTCAGTCGAGATACAAAAGCAATTGAAGCTGCCTGTATTAGACAGATCAATCAGATGACATGCTGTTGAAGCCAGATTGTTTTCTTGATGCCCTGCATAGAAACCGCTGATTACACTAAAGATCCAGAAGAAAAAACTCCTGTTTACTACATCTCATATTGACTGAAATGTGCAGAAATAGGGAACTGTCCTCTTCAGTGATGAATCGAAATTTAACATCATTGGGAGCAATGGCAAATCCCGTGTACATCAACCAGCTAGATAACGCCTCGATTTACGTTACTACAATAAGACCGTGAGTCATGGTAGAGGCAATGTAATGGTCTGAGGATGTTTTTCTGCTAACTGTCTAGGTCCAATACATTGAATCGATGGAATAATGGACCGTTTTATTTATAAAAATATCCTGGAAAATGTTATGTTACCTCATGCTGAATGGAATATGCAAATAAATATTTTTCAGCAAGACAACAATCCAAAACACACTTCAAAAGTAGTCAAGCAGTGGTTTCAAGACAGCCACTTATCGGTAATGGATTGGCTGCCTCTATCTCCGGATCTCAACCCTATCGAGAACCTGTAGGAGATCATCAACTACAGAATTAATCGTGAAGGTGTTCGTGACAAGGATCAACTGTTTGAACAAATCCAAAAGGCCTGGGCAGCAATTCCACAAAGTTTCTTTGATCACCTAATTGAATCTATGCCTTGAAGTTGCTAGGCTGTGATCAACAACAAAGGATTCGTTTCGAAATATTGATAGCTTAATACAGCTTGGTCAACATTTTGTGGAGTTATACTTGTTTTGTCCGCTGCAAAATGGCACTTGTCAATGAAATTCTGCCTGTGTGCTGTCACCTGTCAGCTGATTGCTCTTGTCATGGCATGCTTTGACTCCAGACTTCTGAACTGTTTGCTGTGGTAGTATAGTTCGTTTTGTTTTTAAGGCATGTAAAATTAGAAACACTTTTTAGCATTGTTTAATGTTGCTTGCAAATGTTATGTCCTATACTGTATATATGCATATGTATGTATATATATATATATATATATATATATATATATATATATATATATATATATATATATATATATATACATATATATATATATATATATATATATATATATATATATATATATATATATATATATATATATATATATATATATATATATATATATATATATATATATATATATATATATATATATATATATATGTATATATATATTTATAAATATATATATATATATATATATATATATATATATATATATATATATATATATATATATATATATATATATATATATATATATATATATATATATATATATATATATGTATATATGTATATATATATGTATATATATATATCTATAGAAATATATATATCTATTCAAATATATATATATATATATATATATATATATATATATATATATATATATATATATGCATTATTTTGCTTAGTTTAAAAAGTGGTTTGAAAGGTTTACACCAAATCTCTTAATTGAAAGTAATTTGTTTATGTAAGTTTAATTTAAAACTTTTCCTTTTTGTTTAAAAGTTACATGTTTATTTAGTTTTATTACTAATTGATTTTTAAAGAAGTTTTTACAAAAGAAATAAAATATTGATATAGAATTTTGCTAAATAACCAATTTCAATTCTTTAAAGTGTGAGTTAAAGATAAAATTTTTACAATTGTATTTTTTTAGAACAAAAACTCATGATGAGCATTTATAGTTAATGCTATGTGTTAATGTTTTTTAATATACAACTTATTTATTGTTAAATGTTTTTACTATTTAGTCAGAAATACTTTGTTTTTGGATCTTTTTACATTTGGTACTCAGTTGACACAAAAAACCTTACTAGAAGTTGCAAGGATATAGAAAGCTCATTAGCCAGTCAGGATCAAATATTTGACTGTAATATATCTCTTGTGTTTATGGGACATAGTGGTAAGCTTTTTTTCTGTTTAACATATATTTTTAAAAGTATTGAAATTAAAATTAGAAGTTTTTACAAATAAGATTTTAAAATAAAATAAAAAGACAAAAATACATTTTTACATAAAATTGTCATTTAGAGAATTTATAATCTTAAATCTGCAACTAATATTTATGATGGCAGTAATAATTATAACAAAAAAAACTATATTTTTAAAATTGCTAACAATACTTGTATTGATAAATATAATAGTCAATAATAAAGGATTTGGAACATTTGGAAACCGTTAAAAACTATTTGCTTTTAAAATATAAAAATTATAATAACTAAAAGTATGTGATTACACAATATAGGGTTCCCATTAGTCCTCATTTTATGTTAGAGAGCACAATATATAAATATTATAAAAATAAATCAGGAATTATCTGACTCCTGCATAATATAAAAATAATGCACTATTATTAATTACTAGCTGAGATCGGACCAGTAAAATTACGGGTCTTTGTAACTCTATTCCAAACCGAGCTTTTAAATACATTTTCCTTATATATCCTAGCTTTTCGAATCCGTAAAATATGGGTCTTTACCGAACCTACTATTTCTATACATACCTATTCCACACTAAATATTTCTATACCTATTCCTTATTTACTTCAATACTTTTAAGTAAAATAATTTTGTTCTAATAAACTACTTTAAGAGCAAAAAAATAGATAAACTATAAAATGCTATGGAATCGCCTACAAATTACTCAACGCTAAATTTATATTTCAAAAAGTAGAAGAGATCAGTTATTTAGGATGACGATTTTCATTAAACTTAATGAGCTCTATAGATTTTTTATTTAACATACGACTCTGCGAGGAAAAATTTAGATCATTTTTGTTTTCTTCAACTGATTAATTTTTGGAGGATCCCTTATTTTAAAGTTTAGATAAAGGATAAGCCTAAAAATAATAAAGTATAATACTATTTTAATGGTTATCTAAATTGTGTTGTCATTGCGCAATCGGTTTTGTATGTTTAACGGGGGTGTGAATTAATAACTGTATGTAATAACTCTAAATTTTCTTATTATATCAATATTAAATATAAAAGTTAAACTTGAACTTTTATTTGTTTTTAAAAGTAATTAGTTTAGTAAAATAGTTTCATTTAAATATAAAATTAGATTTTTTTTATTTATGTTTTTATAAAAAACATACTTTTTTAACCCCTGTACTGTTTTATAAAACTTAAGGTCGCCACATGGCAAGTTCAAATTATCAGCTTGCTTTATTTTTAATTTTTGTCGTCGTGACCCATAAAATATGGGTCTTGCAAATGTATTCCAAACCGACCTTTTCTATATAAAATCTATACCTCAATATATTTGAGTAAGAAGTAGGAAAATAACTATAAAAAAACTATACTCATTGTTTTCATTTTATGAAATGATTTAAATATGTCAAAAAATGTTAAATATTACAAAAATATGAAATGATTTAAATATGTCAAACAACGAACTTACCATGACCAGTTTAATACTGGTCATCGTCAGTCTATTCCACACCAACCAAAATAACTTCTCTTTATTTCAATAATTTTTAAAGAGATAAATATAAAAATCTTTGTTTTGATATAACCATAAATGTTCAATAATTCATAAATTCAATAAATTTCTATAATGAAATATAAAATTTAAAAAAAAAAAAACATCTCAGCGGTTATTTTTTTCTTTAATAAACTTTTATTTTTTTTTCGAATCTGAAGCTTATTAGGACTCTTGGCGTTTTAATTTTAAAGTAAAATCATTTTTTTCTTTAAAATTAACAGGGCATGTAAAATATTTTCCTATAAGAAATAAAGTTGTCCCTTTAATGCACAGACTTAACTAATTAGTAAACACTTAACAACTTAAGTACTGTGACATATGCTCAACAAATTTTTAAAATGTAATCATGTTTTTAGAAATTTTAAAAAGCTTTGCAAAAAATTCTCTCCCTTATGTAAAAATACAGGTCTTAGTATATCTATCCCAAAACGAACTTTTCTATACTTTTTCCTTATATATTCTAGCTTTCCAGATCCGTAAAATACAGGTCTTTACCAATTTACATATCTATTTCTAGCCAAAAATATATATACTTATTCCTTATTTACGTAATATTTTTTAGTAAAATAATTTATTCTGAAAAAAATATTAAGAGCAAAAAACTAAACATGCGCACCTTTTCCGGATATGTAGAGCTTATAAGATACTTATAATTACCTTTGTTTTTCTGCTAAATGCATTTCATTGATAGGTCAGTGATTAAGTGCGCTGTCATCAGTGTTGTTTTGGAGGGTTTAAGACCTCTTAGCATAATAAGTTTTGAAATTTTTTCAATCTTGCTTATATATTTATAGCAAAAAAATAATAATATAGCAAAAAAGATTTCTAAAATTTAAAATAAAATTTTAAAGTTTTCTTATTTTATAGATATATAGATAGACATAATTATTCCATATAATGTCTGGAAACTCAACATATGCTATAAACATTTACACTTACAGACGTTTGTATGTCATTATAAAAAAAAATTTATTCTTATGATTATGATTAAGAGGTAAAGAATATTATTAAAATATTATTAAAACGCTAATCTAAAAGTTAAGCCAAAAAGATTTTGCGCATTTGAATCAGTTTGTGGCAAAATAAACCTTTATGGGTCAAGTTTCCTTTTGCATTTATCTTACATTTTTATTATTAATTTTTATTATGTTGCGTACAAATGCATTAAATTATATAAAACTGGTACAGAAATATCATTTTCACTGATAAAAGATTGTATTTATTACAATAGTAATAAATAAATAGTTTTAGAGCCATCCGTAAAGGAGGTCTTCATTTTTAGCCAATTTTTGACCCCCTCCACCCTTTATCACCAGTTGTTCTTTTCCCCTATACCCCCTTGAAAAAGACATCATAAAATCTTGCCCCCAACCAAACTAAACCCCCCAAAAAATTATTTGATCTCCCAATGATGTTTGAATCTGCTGCTACACCTTTAAAAAATAAAATTAAAAGTATTCTTATACATTATCTTCTTAAAATTACATATTTACATATTTTTTCATCTTAATTAAACTAAAATAAAAAATCTATAAAGCGATGTTCTTTTCTGCCATACTCCCCCCTCTCCTTGTTCTTTTTTGTCCTTTTTATCTCAAACCCCTCCCCTCTTTTTCTATTTGGATGATGTCCTTTATGGATGGCACCTTTTGGTTTTATTAGAATATATCCCATAAAAATATATTCCATATATCTTTAATAGATTAAATTTTTATAAAAAAATGAAATAAATCTTATTTAAATGACTATCATTTTTAAAGGTCTAAGAAGCAGATGACATAACTTTAGAAATCATAAATTATCGAGAGAGGAGCAAATCTTAAGTTGAAGTTTCAAATTTTCCAATCAAAAGTGACAATATATTTTGTGTTTTTTTAATCTTGTCATTTTTTTTCAATGTAATAACATAACTACAAAAACCAAAAAACAAAACAGCTTAAGCTGAAAAGACTTGTAATTAATAGAATCGTATGTAACATAAGTTTAATAATATTACATTCGATCCTGAATAAAACGATATATAAGTGGATTTTTTACATTTTATAAACAATATATATATATATATATATATATATATATATATATATATATATATATATATATATATATATATATATATATATATATATATATATATATAATATATATATATATATATATATATATATATATATATATATATATATATATATATATATATATATATATATATATATATATAAACAAATAGCATATATGTTTATATATACATTGTTTATATTGAGACGGTTAAGCGCAACAAAGATAAAAAAAAGTTAGTTTGTATTAAAATTAAAAAATGATTTTTATAGCATTTCTTTTCAAAAACCAACGCAATATAATAAAATTTTTAAGTGCTATAATAAAACTTTGAACTACAATTATTATATTCACTAAAATAAAATTTTTCACTATAATAAAATTTTTAAGCAATTATATTTAATTTTTTTGGTTTAGTGGCTTTTGTTAAGAGCTTTTAAATTTTGCGTCAAATTATTTCTATTTAACATATTCGTTGTATCATCCATACTGCAGCCGTTTTTCAAAACGCCTTACTGTTAAAAATATCATTTTTGACATTATTTACAAAATAAACTAGTTTATATGTTTACAAACATTATTGAATATATTTTTTCAATGGGTTATAAAAAAACTCATAAAAATTATTAGTTTTAAAAAACGTTTAACAAAGAGTTAATTTTAAATAACTTTTTTTTAATTACGTTTTTCTCGAAATGCGTAATAAGCATATTAAGGTGTTTTGAAAACCAGCTACAGCATATATTTATAGTAAAAAAATAAATATAGCAAAAAAAGCTTTTTATTATCAAAAGTAAGTTTTAATTTTTTTTTCCAGCTACGAGGTTTTTTTTTTGCCTCCATAGCAGCGCCTTCTTGATAGAAGGAGTTTCTTATTTATTTAATATAGTTTTTTCTTCATTTAGATTCAAAAAACTTTTTTTTCAGACCATCCACAGCTTGTTAGGACTAATTACCTGAGCACGATAATAACATAAGTTCTCAATCATCATACGTACGCAACAAATTTTTTCTCCTGGCGATGTTTTTTTTTTTAGCTGTCTTAAAATCTTTTCTTTTGTGAGTGCATAATATTGTTACGTTACATATGTTTGTATATAATCTTTATAAAACTTCAAAAGTATTTCGTATTTTAAAATGATATAAAAAAATTTAAAATAATAGCTGCAAAATGGAGTCGAACCTCTAGTTTCTTGTTCAGAAGTTCAATGCCTTATCCACTCGAGCTACACCAGCATACAACTTGGTGTAGATTTTTTAAAATAATGTAATAATTTTTTTGAGGAGAAAAATGTTATAGATCAAAATTAAGGAGAGCTTGACACAATGTAATTTTCAAGTGAAAATCAAACTGTAAAACTTGATGACTGTTTTAGTATGTTTTAACATATGCTTCAACATTACTTAGTTTGAAGTTTTTGTACGTTAGATATTCGTTCCTGTTTTCTTATAGTGCTGTGACTCTTTCTTGCCAATACCTCGGTTGCAATTGCTGCCAAGGGTTTCGTGTCAAATACGCTCCAAGGGACACTACTAATACTACTACTTCTATTAAAACTATTAAGTTCGGCAATATTATATAGAAGTATAGATAATAATAACAATTAGCAATAATAATTGCAAATATGCATACAAACATAATGCATACACACATAAAATACATACATACATGCATACATACATACATACATACATACATACATACATACATACATACATACATACATACATACATACATACATACATACATACATACATACATACATACATACATAAATACATACATACATACATACATACATACATACATACATACATACATACATACATACATACATACATACATACATACATACATACATACATACATACATACATACATACATACATACATGCATACATACAACCCGGGATAATTTTATTATAATTCAATTAATTAAATTTTTTATAGGCTAATATGATATAGTAAACTTTGTTTACGAATTTGTTTTGTGTTTTTATAGTTTAATTCTTGCATTTGTCTCAGGCCGATAAGTTGGTAAAATTGAATCATATAAGTATAACTTCCCCATTACCGTTTCAAGGAACTGTCTTATTTGCCAAATCAATAATACTAAAAGTTTTAATAGAATTTAAAATTAGAAAAGTTTCTTAATTATTATTAAAAATGATTATATGATTTATAAATTTTTTTATTTATTATTATTTTTATGTATGCTTTTATTACTAATCTTTATGAAAGCCGTCACATGTTTTTCAAGAAATATGAACGAAGAGATAACCATTTTAACTAAGGAAGGTTGGCATTGGCAGTGCTGTGAAAAGAGTGTTGGAGGCTTTCCCCCCAAAAAAGCTGGTTAGCAAGGCCTTTGAACACTGAATTTTAAAAACCCTTTACCCTAAGCCCTGAAAACCCACAACCCTGAATTCTAAAAACCTTTCACAATTTGGTATTACTAATAAAAAAATAAAAGAAAGCTTCAATTTGAAAAATGGTCATTAAAATTATTGGACATCCTTATTTTAAGGGTTTGAGGAAGGCTAACATTTTTGTGTTAAAAAGCCAACATCAAAAGGGTATTTAGGGTGTTAGCATATTGAGGCCTTCTGTATAAGGCCCACTCTTTATTTAAATGCTAATTAAATATTTGAACAAATCTATAAATGTTCAATGTTTTAGTCTGGAAAATGTGTTACGTTTGTTCATCATGGTATACATACAGAATGCTTACTATGCAACTTATAAATAATATGAGTCCAAAATAGACTTTAGTTCAAAATTAAAGATCTTTAACAATGCAATGAGTCTAAAAAGACTCTGCATGAAAAACATAACAATAAAGCAAAAAAAATGGACCCCAAAGTATTATTAATAAAATAAATCCTAAATAAAAGAAAACTCTTTAGGCCTTATGCATATAGCCGTCCCTTCAATTTTTACTGCACGTCTAAACCTACTTTGTTGTCTTTTTTTTTTATTTGATTATGCGGGTCTAGTTGTAAAATCTTAAGGTTTTCAGAGACACTCACGCAATAAGATGTCACCCTTTATATTAATTGTTTCTTGTTTTAAAGTTAAAGTTGTTTAAAATAAAATCTAAAAGTTAAATTGTGAATTTGTTTTTACCTGTTACTTACAAAATAGAATTTGTTTATCAAACCAGGTAAGGAGGTTCTACTATTGTTACAATCAATAAAAGAATGGAAAAGTTTTTAATAAAAGTACTATTTTATGCAGGATTCTTCATCAAATTACATAAGGCGTCTATCTTGGGATACTAGTGACTAAACAAAAAATTGTTTTAGCAGCAGTTTTCTTAAATATTTTTGAATAAATAAAGCTCAAATATAGTTAGCCTATGGCTATTAGCCTCATTAGAAAGTTTTGATTATTTTTAAATGGGAATAATTAATTGCAAAGTACCACATACCCATGTGTGTCAGTAATGCAACAAAATTGACACCAAAGGTAAACTAATGCGTACAAAATATAGTTAATAACAATCGTTCATAAGCAAGGTTCGGTAATGCATCGAAATTGTTAGTTTAATAAAAAGTAGTTCTAACAGTAGTTTTTGTAATAATTTTCAAATGAATAAAGCTCTATGATAGTTAGCCTATTGCTTTTAACCTTATTAAGAAGTTTTGATCCTTTCTAAACGCTAAAAATTAATTTCAAATTAACACGTACCTATGTGTGTCAGAAATACATTAAAATTGATACCAATTGTAATCTAACACGTACAAAATATAATTTACAAATTAAAAACAATTTGTTAGAAAAACAACAAAAATATTTTCATAGCAATTGTCCTGAATGTCAAATGAAAAAAACTTGATGATATTTAGTCTCTGGTCTTCAACCTTATTTTGGTAGTTCTTAATTAACTAATGACCTTGTTAAAATATGTTTAATGTTTCTAAATGTTCTGCTGTTAACAGTTACTTGGTTAATTAAACACAAGTAGTGGTTAATAATATAGTGTAACTTTTAGATCACTTTCTCAAAGAAAATTCAATGGTGCATGATAACGTTAAAGTTTTATTATTCACCTATTGTCATCAGATAAATAAGCTGTGATCTGCTAAGAGTCTTCACACCGCCTAGGATAGGAACCTTGAAAGGCGACCCTGTTTTTTCAAATTTACCTATATTATTAGTGAAAAATATTTTCACATACCTTCTTTTTCTTTGACACTCCTTTGGTGCACACTGTCTCTTACCCTCTTCATCTTGGCGCCCCTTAAGCTCAGATGCTTATGTTTTATTACTTTAGAACAAACTATTAAAAACTATTAAACTATTAAAAAATCTGCCGGAAACTTGGTTAAATACATATTGCGATTAAGGAACGCAAATTACAATGCCAAAATATTAGGGGCAATGGAAAAACTTTACGTTGTTAAACAACCAACTTTATTTAAAAATTAAATTAAACTTACTAATTGCATTTTTTTGTTCTAAGTTGTCTTTGTTCCTTCTCACTTGAGAGTCTTTTTTTATAGCTATTAGTTTATGATATAAAAGGTGAAAATCAGAGTTTCAATGAGTTTCACTGAATGAAATCATTTCTAAAATACGCGTCTCAATTATGTAGAAAATTCCCTTAAAAAAAACAATTTGGTCTTAAAATTTATTAACATAAAATGTAAAAATACCAAAATAAATAGCAATAGATAAATACTTGCGAGGTGAAAATTCTAACTACCTTATTTAAAGTATATTTTTCTAACATGTTTTGTTTGTAGTTGTTATGTTAGGAAATCAATTGCAGACATGCATACAGATTGCCATTTTTAATAATGCACCATAATGACAATAGATAGTATCAGGATTCTTTTTCAATGAAAATTCTAAATGATCAATTCATTTTACTTATTTTATTTTGAAGTAATCAAATAAATAATTAAAATAAAACAAAAACAAGAAAGACTGATTCTTTTGATGGGCCTTATATAATAATTATCTAATTTTCAATATAATCTGATAAATTTGATAAATAACTCTAGCCTTGAAATTAATCTAATAAATTACTCTAGTCTTGAAATTAATCTAATAAATAACTCTAGTCCTGAAATTAATAAAATAAATAACTCTAGTCTTGAAATTAATCTAGTAAATAACTCTCTAGTAAATAACTCTAGTAAATAACTCTAGTGTTGAAATTAATTTAAAAAGTAACTCTAGTCATAAAATTAATCTAATAAATAACTCTAGTCTGGAAATAAATTTAATAGACAACTCTAGCCTTGAAATTAGTCTTATAGATTACTCTGGTCTAGGAGTTTATCTAAAAATTAACTCTCCAAACTTAGATAACTGAAATTATTTAAGCAAGTTATTACTAATTACTAACTATTTTGGCTTATTTAAGTGAAATTCTTTCAAATATTTTAGATGCAATCTTTATTTAACAGTATAATTACTATAGTAAACTACTTTTTACATTCTTAAAATATTGTTTTTAACTTTATCTTTAATTTTTTTATGTCCTCTTTTTTCCAATATTGAAAAGTTTTTAATTGCAAACAACACCTCATGCAATTGAGGTATCTTTTTTTGTAAAAAAATAGCATGAAAAGCTTTATTAATTTCTTCATTTTCCTCCTCAGTCCATGTTTCCCATGTCTTTTTCTATAAATTAATAAACATATTTTAATAAGCTGAAACATTTTAAAAATTTACAAACTTTAAAAATATTTTAAAAAAATTACATTTAAACCAGTTACGATATCAATAAATACCTTTTTATGAGGTTTTAACATGTCCTCACAGTTATTAATTAGTGTGTGCTGTTTTCTTTTTTCTATAGAAAAACATTTATCAAATAAAATAAGAAAACAGATTATTACTGCATAAAGTGTTTGTATTTTTAAACTCTTTAGCCATATAATCATTTAAAAACAATTCAAAATTTTGTTTATTGTTAAATATTACCATTTACTATTACCTGACTGTTTACCCATTGGAACACTAACACCATGAGAGTTATTTTCCAAAACTCCAATATTTTCATCAAGAACTGTGTTGATCTTCTTGTTCTTAACAGATTTTCGATCATTAATTGCTACAAGAACTTTTGTTACTTAGGTTAGCTCTATGGTAGCGTCTTCCTTTCTATACCAATTCATGTGAACATCTTTAGTATGACCAAAATGGTTTGTAAGCCATGATAATTCAGTATTGTTCATATCTAGTAGCTGCATCATAGTTGCCAAAAGTTTGTGTGATCTTGTAGGTGTTAAAAGTCTTGGCTGTTGAAGATTTGAAACACTCTTAGTTATGTTTTGAAGAGTAGTTCAACCTTTTAATTAAAACTCACTGTATGCAAAAACGTAAGGGTTATTATCATGAGGATCTAGATATGACCTATGCTTTACAATTAACCTAATAGCATCAATCATTTCGCTTGTAAAAAGTTTAGGCACTAAAGTATTTTTACTTTTACCTTTTTTATTTTTCTCTTCAGTATAGCAAACCTGCATACGGTTGGCAAGAATTTTTTCTACAGGATCATCAAGGTTGTCAATATCGGTTTGCCTTTTCCACCTTCCATCCTAAACACCTTGCCTCAATTTTTTGGCAAAAGTTTCAATTTTGATACTTCGCTACCATTAGCATACCCTAACATTAAAAGTTAGTACTCGTGTCAAAGTTAATTTAGCAAGTTGTTTTACATCTTTATTTGAAAAACTGGAAGACTTAATGCGATAAACACTGTCTCTCATTTCATCCAAAATGCGTTTTCCTAAAATCATTATGTCACCCTCCAATGGCAGTTCTTCAGGCTGATTTGGTTTATCAGATTTATAAGTTGACCTTGCATTTCCTACCATAACTTGCCAGTCACTATCATATAACTCTAAAAAGTTTCTTATTTTTTCTACTTTAATAGTGCAATTTTCTCTCAAAGCAAGTGCTCTGACAGTAAGTGCTAGATTGCGTAAACAAAAACCTGTCTGAAAAGTATTAGGTTTTTCTATATCTCTAGGGCCATTATATTTAGAGAGAATTTTGGCTGCTGAAGTAATAAGATAAAAATTTTCAGGTAATACCAACAAACTTGCAACAGCATTTTTTTGCTTATCGTTCCTTCGAAATATTTGCAAGATTCGAGCAAGGCAACACAAAGAATACATCACCAAATTTCTTATCACCAACATCAACACCAAGCATAGCTTGACTTGAAGATAAATTTTTATTTGAAGATATTTCCATAAATTTTGCTTAAATTTTACAGTTTTTAGTATGTTTGCAAAGAGTTTTAGCATTTAACATGCCATGCCAATTTATGCAAGGTACAAGCTCCATTAATTTGGCTGATGACTCCTTACAACAAAATGATTGTTTTGATTTGCTTTTAGAAGATTTATATTAATTACATAATGGTCTTGCCTGTTAATTAGTTTCCACGCCTGAAAATTTTCTTTACTTCTCAATGGATAAGATAGAGCTTCCTTAATATCATCTTCTGTTTTATGAATATTCAAAAAATGTTGAGGAGGGTTCCGAACAAGTTTTTTACAATACAAACTAAAGTGCATTTTATGACCACTTTTTTGTTTCGTAATTCCTAGAATTAGTTTTTAAATTTTATTTTATTGTATTAACCCTTATATGTATAATATAAGGGTTAATACAATAAAATAAAAGTGAAATGAATTTTAAGTTAACTATAATTATATATAATTATTTATCTATAATTAAACAGTTTATAACAAAACAATAAATTATTTACCAACAGCATCACCCTTACTTTTGCAGACAACTGTATCAGTTAAATTTTCAATAGATTTTTCAGTAGAAATCTGCTCATAGTTATTCAATTTGGATGTCATAGAACTGCTCAGAATAGCTACAAGAAGCTTGACAATCTTGCAGTATGGGATTTATCTTTGGAATTTCTTTATCCAACATTGATACATTAACATCAACCTTTTCTATTGAAACAATTGCTTCCTCAATTTCATCAAGATCACTACTTTCATCACTACTTAGGTTGCTTAATTGATAATTGCCATCACTACTGTCATTCTTGAATAAATTGAATAATATAAATATAAAACCTTTATACTTTTATAAAAAAATAAAGCTGTTGTTATAAATTATGAGAAAGTAGAAATACTTCATACATCAACCTCATCTACATCATGCTCAACATCAACAAAACTCTAAAGAAAGATAAAAAAATCCTTTAACTGAATAAAAATGTAAAATATGTAAAATTAATAATTTCATTTCATTATAATTTCAATAAGGTTTAATATGCCAATATAAGTTTTATACTTTGCTAAGTATAAAACTAATATTCAGCATATTAAATCCTATATTTAAAACAAAAGCTTTGTTGAGAATTATTAAGTTTAAGGCCGATTTTAACTGAATTTTTTTTTTTTACTTTTGACAATTTTTTTGTTGACAACAAGTAAAAATTAATAAACGAGGGAGAAGGGGTCTTAATAAGCTTAGGGTGGGTGAGAAAAATATCCAAAAATTAATTAACGGAGGGAAGGGGGGGGGACGTTTATTAGGAACTCGAGAGTACATACATACAAAAATACATACATACATACATACATTCATACATAAATATATACATACATTTATACATATATAAAAACATACTTACATATTTTACATACATAATACATATAAAAACATACATGCATACATTATTTACATACATACATTCATTTTTACCTATATAGTTTTTTTTCTTATTTAGATTGTTGTTTTTCAAAAATATATGATCCGTTAGATGCTTTTATAATAAATTATTTCACTGGATTGGATTATTTTAATCTCAGTTTAGCTGATGGTTATACTTCTATTAGTTGCAATTATAATAAATCTGAAATTTATAATGTTTCTTGTGTGATTATGGATTCATATGAATCTCAATATGCAACCAAAACCTTTTCAGACATAGCTATGTGGGTTTATTATGAAATTTATAATTGCCCTGCAGAAAATGAGTTCTCTCAGTTTCTTTTGGATTTAAACCAGGTCAGATAAAACTTTTTTTTAAACTTTATTATTTTAAGTGTTGTAATTACTTGGTAATATCTAATGAGTGTGTGTAAAGTTGTTAAAATGAATTATCTTAAATGCCTCATGATAGTTTTATTGGATCATTGTTCTTATTATTGTTATTACTTTTATTACTGTTATTATTATTATACATATGCACCAGGATGTGGTCAAATACAAATACAATTATCTTAATTCTAGATTTCCAAATACATTTTCAAATACAAATATATGCATTTTGCATTTTAAAAATACAAATACAAATATTTGTATTTGTGAAGATTAATTTTTTTTTTTTTTTTTTATTTGCATTCACTCCCAACAAGGCTGCAAGCAACCACTATAAAGTTGGGAGTTACTAGGAAAAAAAAGGACAGAGTTATAGAGCAAGGAAAGGGTTGACAGAAGACTTGAAAAGTTGAAGGTTGTATGAGTCAGGAAAACATGAAGATGGGAGAGAGTTCCAAAGGATTGAAGTGCGGGGAAAAAAACTAGATGAATAAAAGTTTTTAGAGCATGCAGGGACAGATACAGTAAACGAATGAGACTTAGCTGAATGACGAGTGAAATTAGAATGAATTTTAGTTGATGGAACTAGAGATGATAACTCCTTTGAGCAGTGACCATGATAGTATTTGTAGAAAAGAGAAAGAGATGCAACTTTACGATGATGGGAAAGAGGTTCAAGCTTAGCAGATAGTCCAGGTCCAACAACATTTACAATGCGTTTCTGGACCTTGTCAAGAAGAGAAAGTGAATTATTAGAAGAACCAGCCCAAATATGACTAAAGTATTCCATACAGGGACGAATACGAGATTTGTAGAGGTAGAATGGAATCAGAAGTAAGGAAATGGTGAGCACGATAAAGAGAAGCAACCTTAGCAGAAGCTAATTGAGCAATTGATTGTATATATGGTTTCCATGAAAGGTCAGTAGTAAGCTATAATCCAAGAAGACGTAAAGAGGAGGACTCAGTAAGAGGATTGCCATTCATTAATATAGGAATGTTGACCATATTACGGTAGTTGTTTGCAGTAAACAACTGGGTTTTGTTAGAGTTGAAATTCACAAGCCACTGTGAACCCCAATTTATTACTGAAGTGAGATCAGATTCATAATCAGCTGCTTGTTCTACGCGATCGAAAAGAGAAGACTTTTTGTCAAGACAGGAGTATAAAGTTGAGTCATCAGCAAAAAGAGCTACTTTAGATGAAAGGTTGTCAGGAAGATCATTTATGTAAATAAGAAACAAAACAGGGCCCCGGATGAAACCTTGGGGAACCCCAGAAATTACTGGGAATAAAGAAGAGTTTTGGCCTTCAAGGATGACTTTAATAAATCTGTTAAAAAGAAATGATTTGATAATCTCAAAAACTTTCCCAGAAACACTATATGAAGCAAGCTTATGGAGAAGACCAGCATGCCAAACTTTGTCGAAAGCTTTAGATATGTCGAGAGCAATAGCCCTAGTCTCACCGCCCCCATCTAATGTACAATAAAATCTTTCAGTTACAGCAGTTAGCAAGTCAACCGTAGAGCGAGAGGATCGAAAACCGTATTGATTGTCTGACAGTAGTTTATTTGACTCAAGATAAGATGTGAGGAATTTGTTGATGAAAGACTCAAAGACCTTGCTAATAACAGAAAGGAGACTGATCGGACAATAATTTAAAGAGTCAGAATTTTCTCCAGAGTTTTTGAATATTGGAACCACAGATGCCATTTTCCAACAAGCAGGAAAACAAGACTCAGTCAAACACTTGTTAAATAGTTTAGAGAGAATTAAAGAAAGTTCTGGAGAACAATTCTTCAAGACTGTGACAGGAATGTTGTCTGGACCATAAGCTGTAGACGAGTTTAATTGAGATATGACTTTAGCAACAGAAGCCGGAGTGATTTGAATGTCTAACAATGGGTCAACCTGTTTGATTGGAATGGAAGGAAGAGAATGTCCATAAGATTCAAGAGTGGAATTAGAGAAAAAGTTCTTTGCAATTAGTTCTGCCTTATCCTTGGGACAGGTAATAAGATCAGTCCCATGAATGAGAGTTGGAATGTTAGATCTACCCTTGTTAATAATGCTGTTGAAGATTTTCCAGAAGTTTTTAGAGCCTAACTTCTGCGATAAGATGGGAGATTTAGTGAACTGAGAATAATGGAGTTTAGCATCAGAAAGCACCTTTTTACATCAATTTCTTGCAATAATAAATAGCCGTTTGTTCTCAAGAGAGTTGTTCTTTTGAAAAAGATGAAAAAAATGATTACGATTGGATATAGCAGCTGCACAAGAGGGAGAAAACCATGGGTAGAATGAGGTATGACTTGAAACCGACGCGAAGGAACAAAAGCTTCCATTCCAGCCTGAATCCAGGAGGTTACATAGAGGCGCATTTGTCAGCTGAGAGAGAAAAAACATCAGCCCAAGGACCATCACCAAGAAAATCACGAAAGGAATCCCAGTCAGCTTTAGGGTAGTAGTAGATGGTGCGATGATAAGGTGAGCCCAAAAAAGAAGTATGAGAAGAAAGATTTATAGAGATCATTGCATGGTCAGAACCATCTAAGGGAGAAAAGGGAGAAGCTAGGGTCAGAGACAAGACATAAGTCAAGGAGTGAAGGTAAATGATTAGGGTTGTCAGGAAAACGAGTCACAAAGTTAACTATCTGAGTAAGAGATTGAAAAACGAAGAAGTTAAGGGCTTTAGTGCCAGCAGGATCAGTGGTGTTAGAGCCAAGCCATTCAGTGTGATGGGCATTAAAATCACCAACAACAATATTTACAGAGGGGTAAAGAAAGAGGGCATGGTCAATTTGATCAGAGATAACATTTCAGAGAGTGCAATCATGGGAAGAAGGAGAATGATAAAGAAAAAAGAGAAAGGTGATAGAGTGAGGAGGTGCTAGGCGAAAGCACATAAAAGAATGGTCAAAGGATTTGAACCTGATTTCACGACAAATAGGGGAATTAATGCATATATATACCCCTAAACCTAGCATGTGACTGTTTGAATCTTTACAAATCAAAGGATAGTAGCCATCAACACTGACATCTAAAAAAGGAATTGCAGAATTTAAATTTGTTTCACTAAGTGCAAGCAAGTCTGGTGAATTTGGCAGGAGGTAAGACTCAACTGATGGAAAGTTGCTTTGTAGACCGCGAATATTTGTAAAAGATATATTAAAATATTTAGGTGGTGGGGATGGTTTTTTAGGTTTTATATTTTTGGTTACTTTGGTCATGATTTGGGTTTAATGAGAACTTGACTCTTTCATAGATAGAGCACAGCCTCCTAATCAATGAGCTATGCAGTTGTCTCAGTCCTGTTAATTAACCCTAAGCCGTGACATAGGGCTCATTATGTGGCCTTGACAATGCACACCAAAAGCATTAACAGGGACACGATCCATGCGCAACATGGCACTATTAATACTCTGATTTTTTGCAGCTGTTGATGGAATCAGCCTCTCTGAGAGCTACCACAGAGTTCAGGAAACCTTACTACCAGCCGGCCTCAGAACCATTAAACTGAGTTTTAGAGCTGTACCCTCATATGGAGATAACAGGAAGAGTTGCATAGCCATTATCAAGGAGGCATAAGCAAAATTCTATGAGTAGAGTCAAGGAGATCCAGCATTCATCATCCTAGGCAGGAAACAATGTAACACAGGTTACATCTACGCCAGCCTAATAGATGAAGAAGGGGTTCGAAGCTGGTTAGCAGAATTTTTCTGCTTACCCCTAAAGTCTTTGCCTAGGAGGCCTTCTACAAGACAGTAGCTGGATGCAGTTAACATCTGCCCAAGATGAGTATTTTTATCAAGACACCATCTCTAGCCTTTACTTAACCAAGAGCCCCAAGGCAGGGGATGTTTAGCTGGATGCAGTTAACATCTGCCCAAGATGAGTGTTTTTATCGAGACACCAGCCTTTACTCAACTGAGAGCCCCAAGGCAGGGGAATTTTTAGTCGGAGTTTATTTCTCCTAGCCTTCGCCTAAGAAGAGCACATTCTGCAAGGCAGCAGGGCTTGTGGCAGGTGGTACTGAGTTACGTGATACCAGTAGCAAGATTGATCTCAATTATCCATAAATATAACGATTAATTCAAGGCAAGAATTAAAAAAAGATAAAAGGTAAAGATAAAATTGTCTACTATATAGAATAATAAAAACAATGTGTTTCACTCCCAACAAGGCTGCAAACAACATCTATTAAGTTGGTATTTTACTTTAAAAAAAAAGATTAGAGTTTTAGAGCAAGGAAACGGTTGACAGAAAACTTGAAATGTTCTAGCTTGTATGAGTGAGGAAAGCATGAGATCGGGAAGAGTTCTGGAGGGTTTTGGTGCGGGGGAAAAAAACTAGATAAAATAAAATTTATCTAGTTTTCAAAACTTTGCTGAATGACAAGCGAGAATGAATTCTACCTGAGATCCAATTTAAGATTGGCTGCTTGTTCTAGGCAATAGAATAAAGTTTTTATCAACTCAGGAGTATAAAATTAGGTCATCAAAAAAAATTTTAAATGTAAAGTTATCAGGAAGATCAATAATGTAGATAATACACGAAACAAGATTAAGAATAGAACCTTAAAGAGATCCCCAACTGCCGAGACAAGTTGTGTTTATATTTTGAAAAATGTTTAAAAAAACGATTTAGGCTTAATTTTTTTGATTAAAACTATAATGAATGAATATAATGAATGTACACCATTAAATTTCAAGTTCAAGTTTTAGTCGAAGCTCGCCATTTCCATTTTTTTTTAGTTCTCAGATTCTGTATAATGTTAGCTGCAATCTGTAGACTTTATAATTTATACCATGCGTGTTTAATTTACAGTTTCGGTATATGACATCATCGTATAAATTTGCCACAATCACCAAATCATGTTAATTGTATAACTTTTTACTAAATCGCCAAAAAAAGTTTATGATGAAATTAAGAATTAAATTTATAAAATTTATAAAAATAAAAATTTAATTTATAGCAAATGTTTACAGTAAACGAACTAGTTTAAACTAAATATAAACTAGATACTAAAAGAATAATTCTACAAAGCGTATAAGTTAATTTTAAGTATAAACTGAATAAAAAACGAGTGACTTGAATAAAACATATAATCTGAACTAAGTAGAAAATAAATATTAAACGAATTATTTTACTAATATCCGTTCAAATCAAACTAAATTAAAGTTAAAACAAATATTTGTACTAAAATATAAAAAAAATAGTTATAATATAAATATAAAAACAAAGAATCGCATTAATTTATTAGCTACCAGCCGAACAAAAATCTTTTTGTAGCAACTGCACATTTTTTTGAATAAAATTTGAATAGCATAACATTGACAATTATTTAAATTTTGATAATAATAGTTTTTAACACGCATCATTAAACAATAAAAAATGCAAAGTGCTTAAAACTATTTTTAAACAAACCTCATTTAATGAATAAATATAATATTTTTTTCTTCAAAATAATTTGGTAATTACTTAACTAAATACTTCAAACTTAAACTTAAGTGTTAATTAAATCCTTCAAACTTCTACAAGTTTTACAGTGTTAATGCTGTTTTATTTTATAACTAAATTTAAAGGTTTTTTTTTATGAAGGATTATTCAAGATTTTTTAACTTTGTGATAACTTTTTTATAATTACACAATATAGCTCTTATTTTTTCTTGATTATATAGAGTATTTATTAAACGTTTAGAACAAACAAATTCTATGTGTCTAGAATGGAAATTTATGTACTAAAAAAGATGAATTGTAATATACTCGAAAGCTGCTACCAGTGGCTTGCAGTAGAGAAAGAGTTAAACCATAACTAAATGTAAATTAAACATAAAACGAACAACTTTATTAAACCATATGAACTAAATATAAAACGAGAAACCGCATCATATTGCCTTTATTTTTTCTCTGCCTGAGAACTCTATTAGTCACAAAATATGTATAATTGTGTCATGATTTTGGCTTGCTTTTAAAACAAAGTAATACTAAAGCAAAAATAAAAAAATATATGTATTTGTATAATTTTTTAATAAATCACAAATATTTTTTGCGATTTAGTAATAACTTATACAAATATTTGATTTTCTGATTGTAGTAGAGTAAAAAATACTTATATCTTTAAAAAAAACAACAACTAAAAAACGCTATCTTAAAAAGATATTACAATGACACCATATACCAAAACTGTTATGAATTAAATGCGCATGGAAAAAATGATCAAGTCTGCAAATTGCGACTAACATTATACAGATGTTTGTTTACTAACATTATAAAAATTTTTTTTTTAAACATTTTCTTTAATATGAACACAACTTGTCTCCACAGTTAGGGATTCCTTTAAGGTACCCCAGAAGTTACTGAGAATGAAGTTAAGTGTTCGACTTAAACAGGATAGAAAGAAGCAATTTAATAATCTAAAAAACATTTCTAGATTCATCATATGTAGCAAGCTTACCGAGAAGACCAGCATGCCAAGTAAGTTGTTTTACTCAAGATGGAATATGAGAAATTTTTTTTATTGAACACTCAAAGACCTTGCTATTAATAGAAAGAATATTGATGTGATGATAATTTATGGGGTCAAAATGTTCCTTAAAGTTTTTTTTTTTTTAATTGGATCCACATATGTCATTGGAAAGAGTTCTGAAGAACAAGTTTGTAAGACTATGACAGGAATGTTGTCTGGACCACGAGCCATAGAAGAGTTTTATTAAGATATGAAATTAGCAATGGATGCTTGAGTAATTTTAAATGTCTAACAACGGGTTAAACTGTTTAATTAAAATGGAAAGAAAGGAATGGCCATAATATTTAAAAATCGAATAGGGTATAAGAGGTATAAGATAAAAGGTTTTTAGAGATCACTGCATGGTCAAAGCCATCTAAGAAAGATGTTAGAGTAAAGTCATTTAGTGTGATTAGCATTCAAGTTTTTTTTTTTTTTTTTTTTTTTATTTGCATTCACTCCCAACAAGGCTGCAAGCAACCACTATTAAGTTGAAAGTTACTAGGAAAAAAAAGAACAGAGTTATAGAGCAAGGAAACGGTTGACAGAAGACTTGAAAAGTTGAAGGTTGTATGAGTCAGGAAAACATGAAGATGGGAGAGAGTTCCAAAGGATTGAAGTGCGGGGAAAAAAACTAGATGAATAAAAGTTTTTAGAGCATGCAGGGACAGATACAGTAAACGAATGAGACTTAGCTGAATGACGAGTAAAACGAGAATGAATTTTAGTTGATGAAACTAGAGATGATAACTCCTTTGAGCAGTGACCATGATAGTTACCAATAACAACAGTATTGGCAGAGGGGTAAAGAGAAAGGTCATGATCAATTCGATTAGAAATTACTAAAAGAGTGTAATCTTAGGAACAAGGAGAACAATAAAGAACAATGACAAAGGTGATGGAGTGAAAAAGTGAAAAAGTGCTTGGTAGAAGCACTTAAAAAAATTGTTAAAGAGTTCAAACCTGATTCTACAACAAATAGGTAAACTGATGTGTATGTATACCCTCTTGCTAAACATTTAACTGTTGGAGTCTTAATGAAACAAAGGATAGTATCTATTAATATTGATATCATAAAAAAGAACAGCTTTATTTAAATTAGTTCCACTAAGTACAAGCAAATCTGAAGAGGTAAGATTCAACTTCCTTTATCTTGCTTTCCTGATTCGTATAATTTGCCATCTTTTAATTCATCTGTCAATCAAATTTATATTAAAATGGTTAGGTGGTTGGAATAGATTTTTTGTTAATACTTTTGGTTACTTCTGGTGTGATTCAAGTTTAAAGAGAAGTTTACTCATTTCTTGATAGAGCACGACCTTCTAAGCAATGAACTACGCAGTAGTCTCTGTCCTGGTAATTAACCTAAAGTTGTAAATCAGGGCTCCCCATGTAACTCTGACAATGTGTGCTAAAAACAGTAGCTGAAACACCTTCTATGCACAACATGGCACTGTTAATACTCTGAAAGAAAAATCTTTCTATCAGCTGGCCTCAGAACCATTAAAATAAGATATTAAAGGAGATAACAGAGAGAGTAGCATCGTCACTATCAGACAGGCACTAGCAACAAATATCATTAGTTATGGGTATAATGTTTTGGCTGTTATAACAGAAAGAAAAAAAATTTGGATTTTTTTCTTTCTGTTATGAAAGGGGTAATGATTAATTGATTATAAAAGGATTGCTTTATAATAGCATAGCTTCAGACAATATTATTTTAAAGAATGTAGCATTTAAATTTTGTTTAGTAAATTATAAAAAAAGTATATGTCAAATTTATAAATTAGTGATTTTTTAGTTTTGAATTTTTTTTTTTATTACAAAAAAAATGGTCATAGTTAATTTATTATATTTTAATTACAGTTTTTTAGATTGCTCATCAAAAGAACGTCGTTTAAAAATACAAATTTAGTTTATGTGCTTTAGGCGAAACTTTTGCTTAAAACGGCAAATTGTTTAACAAAATGAGTAGACAGTTTCCGCTTGTTTAACCTCTACGAGAAATAAGCATTTAATTCTCCAATAGTAGGGGTGTTTTTCAATATTTAATTGTAGTATAGTATGAACTACACAAAACTATACAAACGTTTCTGTTGCTAGTTTTGCACAGCCTTTATTTTTATTATGGCAATTTTTTAAAAGCTCTGAATACTCTCTGCAAGTTTTACACAATATTGAAATTACTTCACTTGAATCATCAGTTTGAAATCCGCATGATTTAAACCCCTATTTTTCAATGACAGTTCTGTTTGGCATTATGACTTATTTTGAGTTTGCTAACTGTATTTTTGTTGCGATTTAATGGAAGCTTTAACTTCTATCAAATTAAAAAAAAGTTTTGTAATTAATGTTTCTTCTCTGCATGTGTTTAACATAACTTTACCAAGGCTAAACTTTTCTAATATACTTTCTAATCTTAAATAATAACTAAAAAAACCGTAAACATGTAAATAAGTTATTTTATTAGTTAAATGGTTTGAATTTATAAAATAAATTAAAATTAAATTTTATAACATAATAAAATAATAATTGCGCCTAAAAAAGTTTGAGAACATCAGGCATTTAAAAAGTTATATTTTTTAACCTTGCTATGCTTGAATAAATTTAAGAATAAAAGAAAAAATAAATTGAAAAAAAATGAATGAATTATTGTTTTAATAAAACATGTCAAACTTGAAAAGCAAGTTATTACAATAAAAACTTTACAAAATAATATTTAAAGAATACTACATATTTTCTACATGTATTTCAATTTGCATGCTGACACTTTAGGATATTCAGGTCGGCAGTTGTATGCCGTCCTAAAGCAAAAATAAGTTGGCTTTTGCATCGGAATTACGCTGACTATATATATATATATATATATATATATATATATATATATATATATATATATATATATATATATATATATATATATATATATATATATATATATTTTTTTTTTTTTTTTTTTTTTTTTTAACATCTTTACTTCCAACAAGGCTGCAAGCAACCACTATAAGAGTTGGAAGTTACTGGAAGAGAAAAGACTAAATCTGTAGAGCAAGATAACGATTGACTGATGACTTAAAAGAATGTAAATTATATGAATCAGGAAAGCAAGATGAAGGAAGCGAATTCCAAAGAACTGATGTTCGATGAAAAAAAACTAAAAGAATAAGAGTTTTTGAAGCACTTAGGAACAGTCACAGAAAAAGGATGAGACTTAAATGAATGGCGAGTAACACGAGAATGAATTTTAGTAGATGGCACAAGGGACGCTAGCTCTTTAGAGCAGTGCCCATTATAGTATTTGTAGAAAAGAGAAAGAGAAGCAACATTACGACGATGTGACAAAGGTTGGAGATTGGCTGCCAGAGCAGGTCCAACTATGTTTACAATTCGTTTTTGCACCTTGTCTAAAAGAGAAAGAGCATCATTAGAAGATCCGCCCCAGATGTGGCAACAGTATTCCATACAGGGACGGATTTGAGATTTATAGAGATAGAGAATAGAATCTGGAGTAAGAAAGTGTCGAGCTCGATAAAGAGATGCAACCTTAGCAGATGCTAATTTTGCAATGGATTTGATATACGGTTTAAAAGAAAGATCAGAAGTAAGAGTTAATCCTAGAAGATGAATGGTAGATGACTCATCTAGTACATTACCATTCATAAATATAGGAAGATCTAAATTATTACGATAACGATTGGCCGAATAAAATTGAGTTTTATCTGAATTAAAGTTCACCAGCCACTGTGAGCCCCATGCTGTAGCAGAAGTGAGATCCTTTTCAAGCTCAGATACCCCCTCCAAGCAATCAGAGAGTGTAGGCTTCTTATCATGACAAGAGTAAATGGTAGTGTCGTCAGCGAATAATGCCACCTTAGATGTGAGAATATCTGGAAGATCGTTAATGTAAATTAAAAAGAGTATAGGGCCAAGGATTGAACCTTGAGGAACCCCTGAAGTTACAGGATGTGAAGAAGAGTGTTGTCCATCGAGGACAACTTTTATACTACGATTGGAAAGAAAGGACTCAATAATCTTAAAGACGTTACCAGCTACACCATAAGAAGAAAGCTTATGGAGAAGACCAGCATGCCAAACTTTATCAAAAGCTTTAGAAATGTCAAGTGCGATAGCCTTAACCTCTCCACCTCTATCTAATGCACGGTAAAACCTATCGGTTATTACTGTTAGCACATCAGCTGTAGAACGAGAAGACCGAAATCCATATTGATGGTCAGAAAGTAAGTTATTTGATTCAAGATGAGAGATTAAGTGTTTGTTAATTAAAGATTCAAAAACCTTGCTTATGACAGGAAGAAGACTAATGGGACGGTAGTTGGATGAATCAGATCGCTCTCCGGAATTTTTGAAAATAGGGATAACAGATGCTGCTTTCCAGCATGATGGAAAACAAGACTCTGATAAGCACTTGTTAAATAGTTTAGAAAATATGGATGAAAGCTCCGGAGAACACCTCTGCAAAACTACAACAGGAATGTTGTCAGGACCACAAGCTGTTGAAGAGTCTAAGCAGGAAATTACTTTAGATACAGAAGCTGAAGTGATGCGAATGTCAAGCAAGGGATCAACCTGTTTGACGGCTATGTCAGGTAAAACGCAACTAGTGGAATCAAGAGATGATATTGATGAAAAGTTCTTAGCAAACAATTCAGCTTTGTCTTTAGGTGAGGTGACAAAGTCTGAACCATACAAGAGAGAAGGAATAACAGATTTGCCCTTATTATTGATACTGTTAAAGATTCTCCAGAAGTCTCGAGAGCCTAATTTTTGTGATGAGATACGAGATTTAATGACCTGGGAATAGCGAGTTTTGGCGTCAGACAAAACCTTTTTACAATAGTTTCTGGCGATAGTGAACAGATGTCTGTTTTCTGGAGAATTGTTTTGCTGATAGATATGGAAGTAACGGTTTCGATTAGAAATTGCTGCAGCGCAATGTGAGGAAAACCAAGGAGAAGAGTGAGGCTTAACCTGGAATCGTCGAGAGGGAATAAAAGATTCCATGCCAGCCTGAATCCACGAAGTTATGTAAGAAGCACATTTGTCAGCGGGAAGACGAAAGATTTCTACCCAAGGGCCATCACGAAGAAAATCACGGAAAGAGTCCCAGTTAGTTGTATGTGGTACGATGATAGGGGGATTCTGATGAAGTAGAAGAATTTGATAATAGTTTTAGAGAGATCAAACCGTGATCAGAAGTACCTAAGGGTGAATGTGGAGAAATTGAGCACTGACTAGGATCCAAAACAAGACATAAGTCGAGTAGAGAAGGTAAATGATTAGGGTTGTCTGGAAAACGAGTTGGAAAGTTGACTATTTGAGTTAGAGATTGAGAAAGGCAAAAGTTGAGGGCCTTATCGCCAGCAGAGTCACTGACACTAGAGCCAAGCCAATCGGTGTGATGGGCATTAAAGTCACCAACAACGACGATATTGGCCGATGGATAAAGAGAGAGGGCTTGGTCAATTTGATCAGAAATAACATCAAGAATAGTGCAATCTTGGGATGAAGGAGAGCGATATAGAACAAAGAGAAAGGCGATAGAGTGAAGTTGTGCTAAACGAAAGCACATAAATGAATAGTCTGTAGATTCAAACCTAGTTTCACGACAAATGGGTGAGTTCTTACGAATGTAGATGCCTAGGCCAAGCATGTGATTATTGGAGTCTTTACGAATTAAAGGAAGATAACCATCAACACTAAGATCACAAGATGGGACAGCCGAACTCAAATTAGTCTCACAAAGAGCAAGTAGGTCTGGTGAACTTTGCAAGAGATAAGACTCAACAGAAGAAAAGTTACTTCGAAGACCACGAATATTAGTAAATGATAGGTTTAGAGAACTTGGTGATGACAATGGTTTTTTGTGTTTTTTAGTTTTAGGTACTTTAGTCATTTTAAATTTATAAAGAACTTGACTCAGGTATAGATAGTACTCAGTACACTATTTAACAACTAAGCAATAGCCTCATTACTCTTGATAAACCCTAAGCCGTAACAAAGGGCTCCAAATGTGGCCTCTGCAATGCACACCAAAAGTACAAACAGGGACACCATCCATGCGCAACATGGCACTGTTAGTACTCTGATATTTTTCGGCTGTTGATGGAATCAGCCTCTCTGAGAGCTACCACAGAGTTCGGGAAACCTGACTACCAGCCGGCCTCAGAACCATAAAACTGAGTTTTAGAGCTGTACCCTCATTAGGAGATAATAGAATGAGTTGCCCAGTCATAAAAATAGAGACACAAACAATACCCACGCATTGAGTCAAGAAGATCCAGCGTTCAACATCCTAAACTGGAAACAATGTATTAAGAATACATCTGCACCAGCCTAATAGATGAGGAAGGGGTGCGAGGCTGGTCAACAGATAGAATCTGTTTACCCCTTAAGTCTTTGCCTAGGAGGCCTTCTACAAGACAGCAGCTGGATGCATGTAACATCTGCCCAAGATGAGTATTTTTATCGAGACACCATCTCTAGCCTTTACTCAACCAAGAGCCCCAAGGCAGGGGGTGTTTTAATTCGGAGTTAACTTCTCCTAGCCTTTGCCTAAAAAAGCGTATCCTACAAGGCAGCAGGACATGGAGCAGGTTGTACTGGGTTACATGTTACCAGTAGCAGGAAAACCTGACCTGACCTTGATATGGAAGTACAATGTCCTTCAATATAGTTATAATAAACAAATCTTTTGTTGGTCTTCCTATAAAATAAAACTATAAAATATATATATATATTTGAATATATATTTGAATATACATTTATATATATATATATATTTATATTTATCTATCTATATATATATATATATATATATATATATATATATATATATATATATATATATATATATATAATATATATATATATATATATATATATATATATATATATATATATATATATATATATATATATATATATATATATATATATATATATAACTATATATATATATATATATCTACTACAGCATATTTATATGCGCAATTGCTCACTTTTTTTGCTAGCCAAAATTAAGTGAGCGTTTTTAGAAAACGATGATGGAAAACGAAGAATAATGAATGAAAAGGTTGCTGACCCATTCCAAACCCTCAGTCGATGTAGCAGCACTCCACTGCGAGTCAGGCTATTTGTCAGTCGATGTATGTACTGAAGCCCCCGGCAGCAGGCTATTTGACGTTAGGTAAGTATGACATCACCACTCATGCTCACCTAACTCAGCAGTATAAGATATATAACTATATATATATATATATATATATATATATATATATATATATATATATATATATATATATATATATATATATATATATATATATATATATAGTGCACAACATTTACTTTTTTTTTGATATATTATGTATATAAGTTTTACTGAGAAAATAAGTGATCGGTTTTTGTTTTTTTTTTGGTAAATTTTTCTTAAAAATATTTTTTAGTTAAGTTTTTTAAATTTTTTACATTTTTATTGTGCAGTCAAAGGGTTATATTTTTATTTGCAAAAACCTTAAGTTGGTTATTAAAGCCCTTTTTGTTGAATATAAAATTTGTTTTTATATAAATATATATTTTTATTTTTGTTTTAGACCATAACTAGTAAAAATGCTGATATTATTGCTGCAAATTTATCAACTGCTTTAAATAACAATACCAATATCAAAATAGCTGATTTTCATTTCATTACAGATATAATTACTGGAGTTATTCATTCTAGCCCAATGCCAGAAAATGTGGGTTAATATATTTTTATATTTATATATACAACTTTTAGAAAAGTAAATAATACATGCATTAATTAACAATTAGGAGAACTCATCAAAAAGTGCTGCTTGATTTATAATAAGTTTATGGTGCAGCATAGTTATGGTTAACGAATAAGTGTAAATATTGTTATATTTCTATGATTTTTTTATTTTTGTAAATAAATGAATATAAATGTTAAATACAATATATAATTATTATTTAAAAAAAAAAAAAAAAAATAGACAAAAAAAATAATAATTTTAAATTGGTATAGTTAAAGAAGATGAAACTATAAACAAAAAAAGTTTAGGAAACTATATTAATGTTTAAATCTCCTATTATCTATATTTATGTTTAAATATATTAATGTTTAAATCTCCTATTATCTATTCTTGATAATAAATTCGAGGCAAACTTTACTAGAAAAAGTTTAAATAATTAAAATAACGTCGTAAAAAGTATTATGTTAGTAACTAAAGTAGTATGTTTATGTTTGTAACTAAATGTTTTTGATTATCTGAGTAAAAATAGTTTTAACACCATAGCAACCTTTAGTTTACAGTATGGAAAAGCACAAAAATTTTATTGAATCAGCAAAACTACAGAATGATATTAAGTACCCAATTTATTGAATAAGTGCTATAATAAATATAATTTAAAATAGGGTCATGTCTTGCCCTACCATGACTTTGAGAAAACTTTTAACTTTAAAACTTCTTTGAAAAACTTTTATCTTTAAAACTCTAAAACTGTAACAGATTTTAATATAGAGTTTTTAGATTAATGATTTATTCTTCATCTACCGTAAATGAAAAAATCAGATAAATAGTTTTTGGCAATAAAAGAATTTCTTAAGAGAGCAATAAAAAATCATTCGCCGATAAAAGCATCTCAAAACTATAAAAATAAATCTTTTTAAAAATGTATTGTTACTGAAATAGTTTAGTTTTGTATAAAACAGTTCTAAAAGATATATTTAAAAAACAACAACTGGTATATTAAAAAATTAACTTATTTATTAAAAAATGGTAAGGGCTTCTTCACATCGAGGGAAAACTCAATCCTAATAAAAATATTTTTTAATTTTAAGTTTAAAAGTTAACTCAATGTTAATGATTTTTATAATTGATATAGATTTTTTCTTTTTTTTTTTTTTTTCATTTATTATTTCAAATAATAAATACAATTTTTTATTTTAAAAAATAAACTTAAATTATTTTAAATAGTAAATGCAATTGTTAACACTTCCTTTAAAATCCAATTAATAAATAACGTAAACATTTGATAGGTGATGATCTCAAAAGTTTGAGATCAAATGCTTAAATAATGTTATTGTTTTTTGTTATAAATATTACAATTGATATATAAAACAGAAAGTATAAGAATATCAGAATCATAAAG
>NC_061165.1:43558769-43568769 GCF_022113875.1 Hydra vulgaris
CATCTATTCTTTCATCTCTCCACAGCTCTCCTGTCATGCATTTTTTTTTGGCTACTCGCTTTTCTTTAATTTTAGTTTCTACATCTAGTTCGGCACATTTTCCGCTAATAAATGACTTGACTGCTAAATGTAGAACTTCAAAAGCTGCATCGTTTCTCATATTGACAAATTTTTTTTTTGTAACATCAATCAACTGTTTTGCAAATAAAACGTCTATATCTTTTCGTTGCAAATAGTTAGATAACACAAAAAGATTATTTAACAACTTTTGCAGAAATATCATTAGAAAAACAAATGAATGTTTTTTTATTAAAACTAATAGTCCAATAGCTTCTGCTCTAACATTTCCTGTATGTTGTTTGGATTCTCCTAGATTTATATCTTCTAGAGTGGCTAAAATAGCAGAAAAAGATTCAACAACAGCATCAACTGCATGCTTCCTACTTGCCCATCTTGTATCAGAAAGTAGTTTCAGAGTGTCTACTGTTGATTCATAGAGACGTTTCTGGTGTTCTTGGAGAATATGAAGTCGTGGTAAACTAGACGTAAGGTACGTATACAATTTTTCAGTTGTGCCAAAAAATAACTGGACTTCGTTGTTTACAGACATTGCTTCAATGGTCACCAAATTTAAAACATGAGCACAGCAATGAACATAGATGGCATTTGGTGAAAGCGCTTTTATCCGAGTTTGAAGACCACTTTTAATTCCAGACATTACAGAAGCACCATCATATGCTTGTCCTCTGCAGAGTTTAATATCAATGTTTCGTTTTTCAAGCTCAGATAAAATTAACTCAGCAAATGCTTCAGTGTTGCTGTTTTCTAAAGTATAGAAGCCTATGAATCTTTCCACAACATTACCTGATTTTAAAACCATTCGTAACGAAACTGACATCTGATCAATTTTGGAAATATCAATAGTTGAATCAATAATTAACAAAAAAAACTGGGCTAATTTAACCTCATTGTTGATTGTGGATGAAATTTCAGAAGCAAGCGATTGAATTAAATCATTTTGTACATCATGACTTAAATACAGCTGATTTCTCTTTTCACACATAAGATGATTTTCCAAAGTAAGATCATATTTGGATAATAGAGTTAACAGTTCAAGAAAATTGCCAGCGTTATTAGCTGTACCTTTATTACCAATTTTGAAATGTTGATGTTCTCTGTGTCCTCTAAATGATAAACCTTGTTTTGCTAAGAACAACGTTACGTCTATCATTCGTTTTAAAACTTCTCTATTCTTTTCTACTTGGCGACACTCTTGACTAATTAAACCAGATATAACAGTTTTATCATTTGAAATACGATATTTAGTGAGCAAATATTGGCGTATTGCGTTTTGATGCTGGTGAGAAGTTTCGTGTTTAACTATTTTTTCCATGCCTTTTTTCCACTTATAAACTCCTGCAGATGTATCAGACCATTCTTTGCTATAATTTTCAGCTTTATAATCAGCAAATAACCAGCAAGCGTGGCAGTACATTTTTTGATTGCTAGGTGAAAATACAAGCCAATTTCTTTCCTTTTTTATACTTCCCTTTCCAATAGTTTTTGTATACCAAGATGTTTGGAACTTATGGCCGGCTTCATCAGTTGGAAATTAGTTCAATTACTTAATTGTGTTATTTTGATTTTTCAAACTTATGCATTTTTGCATAACCTAATTTTTAAAATATATATATTAATTCAGACAATTTTTTTAAAATAAAAAAGCAGAATTATAAAACAAAAATAAAAAAGCAGAAATATAAAAACATAAGCAAAAGCTGGTTCTTGTATCCCTTGTGAGGGTTTTTGTAATGTCAGGTCAGGTTTTCCTGCTACTGGTAACATGTAACCCAGTACAACCTGCTCCATGTCCTGCTGCCTTGTAGGATACGCTTTTTTAGGCAAAGGCTAGAAGAAGTTAACTCCGAATTAAAACACCCCCTGCCTTGGTGCTCTTGGTTGAGTAAAGGCTAGAGATAGTGTCTCGATAAAAATACTCATCTTGGGCAGATGTTATATGCATCCAGCTGCTGTCTTGTAGAAGGCCTCCTAGGCAAAGACTTAAGGGGTAAACAGATTCTATCTGTTGACCAGCCTCGCACCCCTTCCTCATCTATTAGGCTGGCGCAGATGTATTTTTAATACATTGTTTCCAGTTTAGGATGTTGAACGCTGGATCTTCTTGACTCAATGCGTGGGTATTGCTTGTGTCTCTATTTTTATGACTGGGCAACTCATTCTATTATCTCCTAATGAGGGTACAGCTCTAAAACTCAGTTTTATGGTTCTGAGGCCGGCTGGTAGTCAGGTTTCCCGAACTCTGTGGTAGCTCTCAGAGAGGCTGATTCCATCAACAGCCGAAAAATATCAGAGTACTAACAGTGCCATGTTGCGCATGGATGATGTCTCTGTTTGTACTTTTGGTGTGCATTGCAGAGGCCACATTTGGAGCCCTTTGTTACGGCTTAGGGTTTATTAATAGTAATGAGGCTATTGCTTAGTTGTTAAATAGTGTTCTGAGTACTATCTATACTTGAGTCAAGTTCTTTATAAATTTAAAATGACTAAAGTACCTAAAACTAAAAAACACAAAAAACCATCGTCATCACCAAGTTCTCTAAACCTATCATTTACTAATATTCGTGGTCTTCGAAGTAACTTTTCTTCTGTTGAGTCTTATCTCTTGCAAAGTTCACCAGACCTACTTGCTCTTTGTGAGACTAATTTGAGTTCGCCTGTCCCATCTTGTGATCTTAGTGTTGATGGTTATCTTCCTTTAATTCGTAAAGACTCCAATAATCACATGCTTGGCCTGGGCATCTACATTCGTAAGAACTCACCCATTTGTCGTGAAACTAGGTTTGAATCTACAGACTATTCATTTATGTGCTTTCGTTTAGCACAACTTCACTCTATCGCCTTTCTCTTTGTTCTATATCGCTCTCCTTCATCCCAAGATTGCACTATTCTTGATGTTATTTCTGATCAAATTGACCAAGCCCTCTCTCTTTATCCATCGGCCAATATCGTCGTTGTTGGTGACTTTAATGCCCATCACACCGATTGGCTTGGCTCTAGTGTCAGTGACTCTGCTGGCGATAAGGCCCTCAACTTTTGCCTTTCTCAATCTCTAACTCAAATAGTCAACTTTCCAACTCGTTTTCCAGACAACCCTAATCATTTACCTTCTCTACTCGACTTATGTCTTGTTTTGGATCCTAGTCAGTGCTCAATTTCTCCACATTCACCCTTAGGTACTTCTGATCACGGTTTGATCTCTCTAAAACTATTATCAAATTCTTCTACTTCATCAGAATCCCCCTATTATCGTACCACATTTAATTACCTTAAAGCTGACTGGGACTCTTTCCGTGATTTTCTTCGTGATGGCCCTTGGGTAGAAATCTTTCGTCTTCCTGCTGACAAATGTGCTTCTTACATAACTTCGTGGATTCAGGCTGGCATGGAATCTTTTATTCCCTCTCGACGATTCCAGGTTAAGCCTCACTCTTCTCCTTGGTTTTCCTCACATTGCGCTGCAGCAATTTCTAATCGAAACCGTTACTTCCATATCTATCAGCAAAACAATTCTCCAGAAAACAGACATCTGTTCACTATCGCCAGAAACTATTGTAAAAAGGTTTTGTCTGACGCCAAAGCTCGCTATTCCCAGGTCATTAAATCTCGTATCTCATCACAAAAATTAGGCTCTCGAGACTTCTGGACAATCTTTAACAGTATCAATAATAAGGGCAAATCTGTTATTCCTTCTCTCTTGTATGGTTCAGACTTTGTCACCTCACCTAAAGACAAAGCTGAATTGTTTGCTAAGAACTTTTCATCAATATCATCTCTTGATTCCACTAGTTGCGTTTTACCTGACATAGCCGTCAAACAGGTTGATCCCTTGCTTGACATTCGCATCACTTCAGCTTCTGTATCTAAAGTAATTTCCTGCTTAGACTCTTCAACAGCTTGTGGTCCTGACAACATTCCTGTTGTAGTTTTGCAGAGGTGTTCTCCGGAGCTTTCATCCATATTTTCTAAACTATTTAACAAGTGCTTATCAGAGTCTTGTTTTCCATCATGCTGGAAAGCAGCATCTGTTATCCCTATTTTCAAAAATTCCGGAGAGCGATCTGATTCATCCAACTACCGTCCCATTAGTCTTCTTCCTGTCATAAGCAAGGTTTTTGAATCTTTAATTAACAAACACTTAATCTCTCATCTTGAATCAAATAACTTACTTTCTGACCATCAATATGGATTTCGGTCTTCTCGTTCTACAGCTGATGTGCTAACAGTAATAACCGATAGGTTTTACCGTGCATTAGATAGAGGTGGAGAGGTTAAGGCTATCGCACTCGACATTTCTAAAGCTTTTGATAAAGTTTGGCATGCTGGTCTTCTCCATAAGCTTTCTTCTTATGGTGTAGCTGGTAACGTCTTTAAGATTATTGAGTCCTTTCTTTCCAATCGTAGTATAAAAGTTGTCCTCGATGGACAACACTCTTCTTCACATCCTGTAACTTCAGGGGTTCCTCAAGGTTCAATCCTTGGCCCTATACTCTTTTTAATTTACATTAACGATCTTCCAGATATTCTCACATCTAAGGTGGCATTATTCGCTGACGACACTACCATTTACTCTTGTCATGATAAGAAGCCTACACTCTCTGATTGCTTGGAGGGGGTATCTGAGCTTGAAAAGGATCTCACTTCTGCTACAGCATGGGGCTCACAGTGGCTGGTGAACTTTAATTCAGATAAAACTCAATTTTATTTGGCCAATCGTTATCGTAATAATTTAGATCTTCCTATATTTATGAATGGTAATGTACTAGATGAGTCATCTACCATTCATCTTCTAGGATTAACTCTTACTTCTGATCTTTCTTTTAAACCGTATATCAAATCCATTGCAAAATTAGCATCTGCTAAGGTTGCATCTCTTTATCGAGCTCGACACTTTCTTACTCCAGATTCTATTCTCTATCTCTATAAATCTCAAATCCGTCCCTGTATGGAATACTGTTGCCACATCTGGGGCGGATCTTCTAATGATGCTCTTTCTCTTTTAGACAAGGTGCAAAAACGAATTGTAAACATAGTTGGACCTGCTCTGGCAGCCAATCTCTAACCTTTGTCTCATCGTCGTAATGTTGCTTCTCTTTCTCTTTTCTACAAATACTATAATGGGCACTGCTCTAAAGAGCTAGCGTCCCTTGTGCCATCTACTAAAATTCATTCTCGTGTTACTCGCCATTCAATTAAGTCTCATCCTTTTTCTGTGACTGTTCCTAAGTGCTTCAAAAACTCTTATTCTTCTAGTTTTTTTCCTCGAACATCAGTTCTTTGGAATTCGCTTCCTTCATCTTGCTTTCCTGATTCATATAATTTACATTCTTTTAAGTCATCAGTCAATCGTTATCTTGCTCTACAGATTTAGTCTTTTCTCTTCCAGTAACTTCCAACTCTTATAGTGGTTGCTTGCAGCCTTGTTGGAAGTAAAGATGTTAAAAAAAAAAAAAAAAAAAAAAAAAATTGGAAAGATTTCTGTAGACCTGGCTGACATGGTACTATTTCACATAACTTCCTTATTAGCTTTGCGCTCAAACTTGTATTGTTATATAGTCTGGGATCTGAAGGGAACTCCGATTGAGGAAGAAGTGGTTCTTGAACAGTTGTAACTAGTACCGGGATATATGGGGTAAGTTCTTTTTTATTAAATGCTTTATTATTGTTTGTCTGCTCGAAGCAGTGTTAAAAACTTTCAGCAGGCGTATCAGTTTCACAACTTTCTGTATGGACACTTTTAGAAAGGTGTTGATCTTCAGACACAAGCGTATTTACAGAAGTTGTAACTGACTCAGTATCCGACAATTTAGTTAAATATGATGTTAGTTTGTGACACTTACTTGCATCCATGTTCAAACGAACCTTCTTAGCTAACTTACGGGTAGCTGCTCCACGTAACTTTCGTTTTTTGCTTTCATTTCTAAACTCGTGGTTGTTATCATCCATAGTAGTTAACGTAACAATACTATTGCTAAGATTTACGACTATTGCTAAACTGTTCTTCCGATAAATTATAATCGATCTCTCATATATACTCTGTAAAAAATATTTTAATAACTCTTACAGATAGCAATGCTGATTATCTTAAGCAAACACCTAAGTCACTTATTTTTAACATCTAATTAAATAAGAATAATAAATAGTTAATAATATATAATAATAATAAAAATTTTTAGAATTTGTTTAAATGGCAACAATAGAATTACGAGAACCGAAAAGCTGACAACAGATACTGATTTCCAATACAAAGACAATCAGAAATCATAAAAAAAAAAATTAGTTATAAAAAACAAAATCTTAAGATCAAAACAATTAAATTCAAATAAAATTCCTTTTAAAAAGAAATTTTAGTACGTTGATTGATTAATTTTACGTCGGCAATGGTTTGATGATTTATTTGTTCTTATTTATTCAAGTGTTTTAATCGTTTTTAATGTTTTGATCTTAGACTTTTTTTTTCCCTCTGTTTTAAACTATTTTCTCTCTCTCTTTACTTTTACTTTTTAGTTTTGTTTTGATTTTTATTCTTTTTTATTTTAATTTTCATTGATAGTTTGAACTTATAATAATTTTTTTGTGAATGTTTTAGGGGGCGCTGTTTAACCGTTCTAGGGGGCGTGGGGGCAGCTTGCCCCCCCCCATGCCTTATACTAAATCCGCCGCTGTATATATGTATATATATATTTTGTATATAGATAGATAGATTTTTACCACTATAAGTTTCATGCTACAGTCTTGGAAAAAAGTTTAAGACCACTTGCAAAAAATTTAATGAAAAAATTTCAACAGTACAAAATAATTGATTCACAAATAAAAAATAAATGCATTAAAATAATGTCCACAGCAGCTAAAATCAAACGTAGCACCAAGTTATAGCACCATATATAAAACTTAGCTAAACTTAGCTAATACCACAGCTATAAAAAGTACAAAACAATATCAAAACACTAGTAATTTGTTGAACCACCCTTGTTTGCAATGACTGCTGCCAAACGTTTCTTTATTGAAGTAGCCTAATTCCTGCACACTTTAGGGGTTATATCTGTCACCCACACTTTTTTAATAACTTCTTTTAAGTCAGTTAGGCTTCCAGGCTGCTTTTATGATGTTCAAATTTTCATCATGTTCCAAAAATTCTTTATCGGGTTAAGGTCGGATGAATTGCTGAGCCATTTTAACACGTCAATATGACTCTCCTGAAACCATTTCTTACATACCTTAGCTGTACGGCATGTTGCAGAGTCCTGCATAAAGTCAGTGCATTGCAAGATTTTCAAAAAGTTGGGTAGTTTTGATTTTAAGATACGCTAATATCTGGCAGCATTCATGCGTTCTTTCTTTCCTATAAACTCTATTGCACTGCGACCATTTCCACTGAAACAACCTTAAATCATAACAGACTGTGAATGTTTAATTGTTTTCAAAGTATATTTGTCATCATAATGTTTTTGGCTTGGTCTTCTAACATGTTTTGCAGTTATTCCAAACTGTTCAAAGGTAGGTTCATCTGACCAGAGAACCTTCATCCATATTTCCTCTGTCCAATCTCGATATTTCAGAGCAACCTTCAATCTTTTTTCTTTCATTTTTGGTGTCAATCTTGGTTTCTTTGCTGGACAATAGGACTTGAGGCAACATTCTATCAAACTATTTCTCATAGTTCTGGAAGAAACATTTACATTGCTGATATCGTTGAGCATTTTCCAAACAGTCGCTGAACTAATAAATGGATTGTTTGTAACTATTCTGCAAATGCTTCGATTTTCTCTTGGGGTGGTCTTCTTTGGTTGCCCTGTTCTCTTCTTGTCAGTGAAACGTTTTATTGCACTGTTTACAGCAATTTTAGAAGTCTTTAACAATGCTACAATCTCTCTTTCGCTTCGCCCAGCTCGGCTGTATGCCACAATCTGTGCCCGATTTGTTGGTGACAAATTCTTGCTTTGCCTATTTCTTATGCAATCTCAAAAACAAGAACAAGGTGCGCTTTTAAACAGAAATAATACAAAAGAAGGAAAAAGCAGACAAATTTTATTTTATAATACATACTATTTTCATTATTATTACGCTCTTTAACATTACACACACAAACTCACAAGTAAAGCATTTATACGTGGTGGTCTTAAACTTTTTTCCAAGACTAGAAATGCAATCATCAGGTAAAAAATGCTTGAAATGCATTGCTGTAACAAACTTGAAGTTTAGATTATAAAAAATACATAAATACAGCCCTGTTTTAATTTAATTTACTTTTATTCATTAGGCACTCTCCTGAATATATACTTATTTAATTTTATATATATATATATATATATATATATATATATATATATATATATATATATATATATATATATATATATATATTTATGTATATGTACATATATATACATATAAATATATTTATATATATATGTATATATATATATATATATATATATATATATATATATATATATATATATATATATATATATATATATATATATATATATATATATATATATATATATTTATATATATGTACATAGCACTCTCCTCAATATATACTTATTTAATTATATATATATATATATATATATATATATATATATATATATATATATATATATATATATATATATAAATATTCTTATATGTATATATATACCCAGGCTTGTTCAGGTAGACACGTCATTATATGACCACACAAATAATACTTTATATTGATGATTTGACCACAATTTTTTACATTTTAAAAATGCGTTGAAATATATTATATTATTTAAATATATTTACGTTATTTAAATACATCTAAGATTTTATAGTTAATAAATATGACAATTTTTTTATAATTAATCTTTAAATTATTTAAATTTTATAAGCGTTGGCTTTAAACAACGATTGTCTCTTATATAAACTTTATTTAAGAATCATTAAATTTAATACACTTTAAAAGATTTTGTTAAGAAGAAGAAAAGACAAACTTTTGAATTAAAGACAGCCATTTGAATTGAACTTTGATCTTTACTAATGTTTTTATATTATTAAAACGTTTTTAAATAAAGTAACATTTCACTGCTAATGATTTTTTTACATCAAAGTAATAATGTATTTTTCTTTCGTCTTGAAATTTAAAAAAACTAAATTATTAACAAATTAAATCAAATTATTAATTAAAAGAATAGTTTTGTTCGTTATTTTTCGTTTTTATCTTCACTTTTCCTCATTTGCTTCCTGATATAGGATTTCTGAGATTCAATTATTTTTCTTTTGTTTGCATTACTACGAAGAATTGTAAAGTTTTTTTTTTTGTTATTTTTTAAATGTGTTTATTTATTAAAAAGTCGTTTAAAGTTGTTACTTTGTTTAAAAGGGTTTTGCTATGTCTATATATTAAAGAAAAAAACATGTTTTTTTCGTTCGTAAGTCAGTCATTATTTTTGAATATATTAAAAATAGTTTTCTTGTGAAAGTAGTTTTCTACTCATTTATTTTCATTATTTTACATTCATTATTTTACATCCATCAGAAAATACTTCATTATTTTACATTCATAATAAAATAGTTTTCTACTCATTTTTTTAAAAAATGAGCAATCAATTTTTTTATAAAAACAAATATGTTTATTTACATTTTTTTGTCGATTAGTACTATATATTTTTATTTTTTTTTTACTAATAATATAATTTTATATAGTGTGGTAACAAAGCAGATGGGACACTACTAGTTTTACATTATAAAAACATAAGTAAAAATGCAAAGATATTTATTTCTAATGTTATTATCTTTATTTCTAATTTATTTCTATGTAATTGTTGTCTATTATTCAATTTAGTTAAGTTTTTTTTTTATTTTTTTTTTTTTTTAAGTTATTTGTTACTGAGCTATATTTATTTTATTTTTTATTATTTTTTTATGATGATTTTTTTTTTTTATGAAACAA
>NC_061165.1:43576269-43583769 GCF_022113875.1 Hydra vulgaris
AGTTAGGAGTTACTAGGAAAAAAAAACAGAGTTATAGAGCAAGGAAACGGTTGATAGAAGACTTGAAAAGTTGAAGTTTGTATGAGTCAGGAAAACATGAAGATGGGAGAAAGTTCTAAAGGATTGAAGTGCGGGGAAAAAAACTAGATGAATAAAAGTTTTTAGAGCATGCAGGGACAGATACTGTAAACGAATGAGACTTAGGTAAATGACGAGTAAAACGAGAATGAATTTTAGTTGATGAAACTAGAGATGATAACTCCTTTGAGCAGTGACCATGATAGTATTTGTAGAAATAACAGGAAGAGTTGCATAGCCATTATCAAGGAGGCATAAGCAAAATTCTATGAGTAGAGTCAAAGAGATCCAGCATTCATCATCCTAGGCAGGAAACAATGTAACACAGGTTACATCTACTCCAGCCTAATAGATGAAGAAGGGGTTCGAGGCTGGTTAGCAGAATTTTTCTGCCTACCCCTAAAGAAAATTTTTGTGATGAAATAAAAGATTTTAATGACCTGAGAATAGCAAGCTTTGGCGTTAGACAAAACCTTTTTACAATGGTTTCTAGCAGTAATAAACAGACGTCTGTTTTCTGGATAATTGTTTTGCTATTAGATATGGAAGTTATGGTTTCAAACAGCAATTGCAGCAGCACAATGTGAGGGAAACCATGGAGTACAGTGAGGCTTGACCTGGAATCATTGAAATGGAATAAAGGATTCCATGCCAGCCTGAATCCACGAAGTTATGTAAGAAGCACGTTTGTCAAAAGGAAGACAAAAGATTTCTACTCGAGTGCTATCATGAAGAAAGTCATGGAAAGAGTCCCAGTCATCTTTAAGGTAGTTGTAAGATGTACAATGATAGGGAATTCTGATGATAAAGAATGAGATAATAGTTTTAGAGAGATCAAACTGTGATAAGAGGCACCTAAAGGTGAATGTGGAGAAACTGAGCACTGACTAGGTTCTGAAACAAGACATATGTAAACATGTCAAGTAGAGAAAGTAAATGATTGGGGTTGTCTGGAAAGCTTTTTGAAAAATTGACTATTTGAGTTAGGGATTGAGAAAGGCAAAAGTTGTGGGCTTTAATCTCTGCAGAGTTTGGGCTTAAATGTCTGCAGAGTCACTGACACTAGAGCCAAACCATTTAGTATGATGAGCATTAAAGTCATCAACAACAACAATATTGGCTGATGGATAAAGAGAGAGGGCTTGGTCAATATGTTCAGAAATAACATCAAGAAGAGTGCAGTCTTGAGATGTAGGAGAGCAATATAGAACAAAGAGAAATGCAATAGAGTGAAGTGGTGCTAAACAAAACACATAAAAAAGTAGTCTGTGGGTTTAAACCTTGTTTTCCCGACAAATGGGTGAATTCTTACGAATGTAAATGCCCTGGTCAAGCTTGTGACTATTGGAGTCTTTACGAATTAAAGGAAGGTAACCATCAACACTAAGATCACAAGATGAGAGAGCTGAACTTAAATTAGTCTTACAAAGAGCAAATTGGTCTGGTGAACTTAGTTAGAAATAAGACTCAGCAGAGGAAAAGTTAATTCGAAGACCACGAATATTAGTAAATGATAGGTTTAACAAACTTGGTGATGACAGTGGTTTTTTGTGTTTAATATATTTTGTTACTTTATTCATTTTTAAATTTGTTAAAGAACTTGACTTGAAACATATATAGTACTTAATACACTGTTTAATAGCTCAATCAATTGCCTCATTACTATTAATAAACCCTAAGCCTTAACAAATGGCTCCAATGCGGCAATGGGTACCGAAAGTACAAACAAGGACACCATCTATGCGCAATGTTAATAATTTGATATTTTTAAGCTGTTGATGGAATCAGTTTCTCTAAAAGCTACCACAGAGTTCGGCAAACCTGACTACCAGCTGGCCACAGAACCTTATAAATATATATGTATATGTATATATATATATATATATATATATATATATATATATATATATATATATATATATATATATATATATATATATATATATTTATATATATATATATGTATATATATATATATATATATATATTTATATTTATATTTATATTTATATTTATATATATATATATATATATATATATATATATATATATATATATATATATATATATATATATATATATATATATATATATATATTATATATATATATATATATATATATATATATATATATATATGTATGTATATATATATATATATTTCTTAATTAAATAAAAATAGCAAATATCATACTCAGGACTAGAGTCAGTACTAATGTCATAACAACAAAATTGTAATTTGACATCATTATTTTTATTACAGCTATACAATTTTCTGTTGCATGTGGGACAAATTGCGTAAATTGATTATCAACATCAGATCAACTGGTTTCGAAATACCTTAAATAAGCTTCCTTAAACGTCGCAGTGAAATTTTGTTTTGATTTACGAACGAATTGCGTACATTCATAACAGAAGTCGTTAGGATCAATTTTATGTCCCTATATATCCAATGTAATGAAGTAAAGGAGAATTAAAACTCAGAAGTTCCACACCTGTGTCTTTTAATTAAAACAACAATTGCAGTCTACTAAAACTGAAAAAATAAAAATGTCAAGTCATAGAAAATAAGTGAAGTTAATATATACATATAGATTGCTCACTCAAAAAAGAAACAAAGTATACTAAAGATGGCAAAAGTTCTGTAAAGATTTATATTCTGCAAACAAAATCAACTTTTAAAATGTAAGAAATATTCATTATCTTCTATCAGAAAAAGCTTGGAAGGGATTCTGAAATGACATAAACATGAACAGCAGTTAAAGTAAAGACTACATTAATGAGTATAAGAGTAACTAATGATGAGCAAGAAGTTTTACTTGCATCTTTGAAGTTGTGATAAGTATGAAGTATAACACTGTTGCCTTGAGATACGATTTACGAAAATTATTTTTCTAATTTGCACACTGTTGTGATATTGCTTCATTTTTGTTTATTGTTTATCTCAGAAAAAAAGTAGTCAAACACTTTAAAAATATTTAATAACTATATTATTAATACATCTTCATTACCAAAACTAATGTTGATAAGGTTTTTTTCTTATGCAACCTCTTCACCAAACAATGTTTGTTCCAATTCTCATCATTATGATCCTTTAATGCATACCCATCAACAAATTTAAGTAACACAATTTTGAAACCATTGTGTTTTCATGCCGATTGAACACATGTATTTTGCCAGTTAAATGTAGATTCCTTGCAAACAGTCTATAAATGTATATTTACAAAGGAAATAATCTGTGAACTTTTGGATATAGTATTATCTTTAAAACTAAATGTGTACTAGATGTATTCTTTATAAAAATAAGTTCAACAGTAAGTTAAAAGGGAATATTTTTTTATTTTTATATTAGATATATGCAGATATTAACATATAATAATAATAGCCCAGATCTTCATATTAATATATTTCTCTCTAAATAGCTGTTTCTATTTAATTGATTTAGTCTACATCATTTTATGATATTAATCATTTGATAAAATACCAACTGTACCCAAAAATTTTTTTCTAATATTTTTTCAAATTTTTTATTTAACTATAAACATAAAAGTATACAACAGAATAATGTTCATTAACATTGAAATGCTTCAGGACTATGCTTGTAAACTTTTGTTTCGTAAACAAATTTATGTTTTACTATAATTGTATAACTATATAGGCTTATACTAAACATTTAGTTGTTATATAATATTTTATATATTATATTATTATATATATTAAATATGTTAATATATATATATATATATATATATATATATATATATATATATATATATATATTTAGCTACTTAAGTTAGACTTTTTTTTTCTTAATTTTTCACCTCCCCAAGGCCAAGAAGGCCACTAATCCCGAGGAGGCTAATTTTTGTAGTTGCCACCCTCTCTCTTTTTTTTTCATATGACATCGAATATATGCTTGTATTTCTATATTTAAAAGAAAAACCTCCGGTTTTTATAAAAAAAAAACAGGTTACTGTATTTTTTTGGTTCATCCGGACTAATTTTTGACTAATTCGGAAAAATATAAATGTCCGGATATTTTTATTCAAAAAACAGTAGGCCAATATTTAAAAAATTTTTATAAACGTTTTTAGAAATTTTTAAGCAATATTATTAAATATAAACTTATTAAAATTATAAACAGTACTGCTATCATCTGATTCTTTGTTCTTTAATTTTTTAAAAAGTTTCTCAATGATAACTTAATCAAGTTAATTACTAGTTAAAATTTCTTAAATTGTTTCTTAAATTTTTTTTTATTAACAAAAAACAACAAGACTTTGAATTGTTATTATAAACTATATTGATATTTCTTTACCAAAAAATAAAAAATAAAAATAGTCTGAGAAAATTAGTATTATCTACTAACAATAACATAACATTCAAAAAAATAACTTAAAAGAGGTGTATATTAAAAGTCACAAACAAATAATTAACTGTATCTCTAGTGTTTTCTGCCAAAAAAGTTAGATGTGCATGACTAACTTGTGCAGTTTTGCTTTCTTTGTTTCTGGCTTCAATAGCACTCTTAGACAATGAATCTATTAGATGATACTTAGAGTTCAGATTGTACAGATTGTGACAAAGGTATGGTTTTTTTTAAATGTTGTTAGTAATGATTGCAAATAGATATTCATATTGAAAATCTATACTCATCCAATCTTTTAGTCATACTGTTCATATCAATGAGTAAGTCTCGAAACAAATTATTTATTTTGATTTAAGTACTCTTTGTGGTACACTATAAAAAATAAAAAAATACATTAAACCATATACACCACCAACAAAAATGTCAAACTTAGAAGTGCTTTTGTGAAACATAGTAAAAACAGTCCATTAGTTACATTTGTTATATACAGTTGTTGAACAAACATCGACAATCATCACCCTAACAAGCGAATCCAACAACTTGAGGAAAAACCCATTGCTTCCTCAACTACAACGGAAGCATGGAACGTTGTCGTCAGAAAAAAATTAACTAAAACGCCAGCTTAACTAGATATGCTTATTTGTGTAGCTAATGAGAACAAAAATAGAATGAAGCGTGACAAAAATCTTATCAACTTTGGCATTCCAGCATCGACTAAAAAAGAACCTAACCAGAGGCAAGTAGACAATGAGAATAAAATAAAAGAGCTTCTAACCAACTTTAAAATTAATTCAGACAATATAATAAAATGTTTTCGCTTATGGTCAAAAGATCCAAATAAACATCAACCTATTATAGTTGAGACAACAAACACCGTCACCAGAAATAATATTGTTAAAGCAGCCCGGCATAAGGCATCTATGTTAATCCAAATCTAACAGAAGGACAAAGAAGACAAGATAGACAATTACAAGACGAGTTGAAAAAGAAAAACAAGCCTCTTAATTTAAAAAACAACTAGGCAAAGGCAAGTCATTACTACATTATTCATAATAATGCTGTAGTTAAAGTAGACAAATAGCAATCAACAGTAAGTAATTTAAAACCATATAATGACAATTTAAATATAAGCGAAATTTCTTCAGAGCATAAGTCACTTTCAACTATTAGTCTACTACAACAGTCAGCTTTCCATAAAATACCATGCTGTTTTACCAATGCTACATCCCTTAACAAAATGCCAGAGTTTTTAGCATCAATTGAGACATACAAGCCTAAAATAATCTTCATTACAGAAACTTGGTGGCATGAATCATCAATAACTAACAATGAAAACTATATTTTAATCAGAAAAGATCGCGTGTCCAGTAGAGGAGGTGGGTGGCTATTTATGTCGACACTTCATTAAAATCTAATGAAGTAAGCAAAATTGTTTTATTAGATTACCCTGAACAAATTTGGTCCGAAATATCGTACAGTTTCTAACACATCTTTCTGGTTTGCATATACAGGCCACACATGCTAGATCCACTCAAGAATATTGAAGCATCTAATTATGGCAGAGAATAAAAATCGGGTCCTCGATATTATTCACCATGCACCTTTAACGTCTCTGAAGAAATCTCTTCATGTACTTCAATGGGATTATGTTGTTAAAAGCGCTGCACTTGTAGGGAAACACTTAGATAAAAAAGCATTTATCATAAAAGTAACTTTGTAAAGATATCCTAATATTTTAACAATAATAACTGGCAGATGGAATTTAATGGACGCAATACTGATGACTGTTATAACATTTTCCTGAACCACTATGAGACTGCATGCAAAACTTATGTCTCAGTGACTAACTCAAAATGGATCCATCGTAGAAACGAATGGATGAATGATGACATCAAGAAAAAAATAAAAGCTAAAAATAAACTATAATTTTGATGTAGAGTGAACGGATATAAAAATCTTAAACTAATCAGCGAATACAAAGCGTGCAATATTCAATTGAAGAAGCTCATATATAAAGCTTGCTGTGAGTTTGAACTTGATTTAGCAATAAAATCGAAGCACAACCCAAAGATTCTGTTCAAGTATGTTAATAGCAAACAAAATGTTAAAACGCCAATAACAGCCTTTAAAGGAATCAATGTGAACACTATCACAAATCCAATAGAAATTGCAAATCTGCCGAACAACCATTTTCAAAGTGTTTTCAACAAAAATGAACAAAATGAACTACCATATTTTATAAAACGAACTGAAGCCATCTGCAAATACTCGCAAATAACACAAGATCTGGTTAAAAACAAGCTGAGCGATTTATCAGTTGATAAAACCATTGGTTTGGATGGTGTAAGCGCATATGTACTGAAGAACTGTTCTGACAGCTTCTCAATACCTTTAAGCGCAATTTTTCAGAAGTCGCTAGATAGTGGGTGTTGTCCTGAAGTATGGAAAAAAGCTAATGTAACACCACTGTTTAAAAAAGGAAGTAAAATTGAGCCAGGCAATTACCGGCCTATATCCTTAACATCAATTGTATGTAAAGTGATGGAGAAAATATCTCGTGACATTATGATCAATCGTTTAGTCGAACATAGCCTTATTTCATTCCATATGGTTCTCTACAAGAGACTAATTTACAAACTTGAGGCATATGATTTGAATGAAAATCTCCCGAATTGGATAAAATTGTTTTTACACCAGCGTTTTCAACGAATAGTGATGGGGGATTATGTTTCCTTGTGGCTTGAGGTATTTAGTGGCATCTCTCAAGGATCCATCTTAGGTCCAATACTTTTTATCATTTTTGTGAACAATATATCCAATATTATTAACCACCCATGTAAAATGTATGCTGATGACACTAAACTGCTGGCCCTTTTAGGCCACCCATTAGCTTCACAAATGTTTCAAGCTGATATCTACAACATAACCGATTGGTGTAAAACCTGGAAAATGAAACTTATTTTCAATAAATGAAAAAAACATGCACATAGGTAAAAAAAAAATGTATGTCTACTCAATGCCAGCTAATAACAATAACAGTGTCAAACTAGCAT
>NC_061165.1:43586269-43591112 GCF_022113875.1 Hydra vulgaris
ATATAACAAATGAATATGAATACTCAAATATAGTAATACAAATTGAATATTAGTACTCAAATAGCATTAGTACTCAAATAATAGTCATAGTACTCAAATGAATACTATGAGTAACTAATATAACTATAAACTACCTGTAGCTTGAGTTCTAAACTATTCCTTAAAGTATATCCCAATTACCAAATTACATTTTTTACTTTTTTTTTTTTTTAGATCTGTTTTAAAAATAATTTATTAAATTATATCAGTTTTTTTTAAGATTTGTTATCTAAAACTAAGTTTCAGATAAAATGCTTTATATATTAAAAAGTAAACTTAAAAGTAAATATTTCTTTATGTTTTAAATGTTTACTGTGCATTTAATGTTTTATACTTATGTCTTTTTTTAGTTTAAATAAAGTGAATTAAATAATATTTAATGCATTCTTATTTGTTTAGAAATTTTTAACAGTTAAATATATTTAACAGTTATTTTTTGATTGTTGTTTTATAAAAGCCTTTTTCTAAGTGTTATATTGTTTACTTTGTTTGATCCTGTTATTTTGTTTACTTGTTTGTTTTTTTATAATTTCAAGAATTTTTTTTTTTTTTTGAATACAGAGGAAGTTTGGTCTACTGAAGGTTGCAGTATAAGTAATTGCTCATTAATAGAAGTAGTATGTGAATGCAATCATCTAACAAATTTTGCCTTGTTATTGAATGTTGCTCAATCAGTAGAAATGTCTAATAATGTATTCCTTGAAGTTATTACATGGATTGGCTGTGGGTTGTCAATTGCTGGATTATTTCTAACTATTATCAGCTATTCTGCTTTTTCGTAAGTTTTATAGTAATCTTCATTTATATCATGTTTTGTAATTGAAATAAATTCTTATTACCCAACTAAAACAAGCTTAAATGTAAAGTTTATAGTTGAATGTAATTATAATTTAATCTTAATTTCACTCTAATTCCCTTAATGCATCATTATTATGCATTTTAAATTTTGATGCCTTTTTTTAAATTTAACATTATTTGAATCAGTATTTTTTAAAGGAACTGATTTCCTTAAAACTTCTTGAGCAAATCTGCCCTTTTAAAAAACACTAATAACTAAACTATAAAGCAAATCTACTTCATAGTTAATACTTCATCTACTTCATAGTTTACTTAGAAAATTGCTGCATTACATTACACAGTGGCCCAGGTGGTGGACAAAACATAAAAAATAAATGGTTTTTATATTCCAAACCTTATAATAAAACATATTTGTAATATTCCCATTTAAAATTTTCAAAATTGTTATGAGTATAATAGTATCTTATAAAACCGCAAATATCAGTTGCGGTTTGATGTATAATGAAATTTTTTTTTTTGTAAAAGCCTGAAATTTTTTTTTTTTAATGCATAGCTATATAATAAACAGTAACTTTTATTTTATGAGCTTACAGGATTAGCTTATATACTTAAACTATTTAACAGTAAAGCGTACGAAAAAATATATAATTTAAAGAAAAGATAATACACTTATAATCTGGCTTTAAAATAACAAGGTAAATTTTAACATTTAATACTTTTATTTTGTTCAAAAAGTGTCACATAATTTACAGAACCTAGAAAAACCTATATTGAGTACTTGAACTAGTAAATGTAATATGTATATAACATATTTGAACTATATAGATTGCCCCTAACTTTCCCTTTTGGGTTTCTTTAACATTTTAAAATAATGACTTGTAACTTATGTTATTTACTTGAAATCAACTTTTATTTCTCATAAACAAAAATACATGTTATCTTGTTTATTATTTTCTTCAATACAAATATTTTTGTTTATTTGTTTAGTAATAATACAAAAAATGGGGACATTTACAGATTTATACGACAAAATAAGCTAGTTCCTAATAATATACCATTCTTTTTGTCAAAATTAACTGTTTTAGTTTCTGCAGATATTAAACTAGAGAATTCTAAGTGAAAAACTTTATAAAATTACAATCTAAAAAGTTGATCGCTGCAAACAATGATAACACTCATTTTGAGAGAAGTAATGAAAATTGGCTGGCTCAAGAATGCTATATCATCTGGTAATAATGTTGGAAAATCATGTTGCTCTTTCGAAAAAGTTTGTAACATAACAAATAGATTAAACTTAACATTGTTTTTTTAACATTTTATTTAGACATAAATTACATCATGCAACAAAATTGATACGGAGAAGTGAGTTTAAGTACAAAACTGGCACAAAAATTTCTGTTATTTATAATAAAAACCTTATTAAATATGCTTAGATATATTCATCTGATGAAGCTTTAGCATTCAATATTAATGGTGATATATCAAAAGCAACATACCAGATTCTAAGAGATGGTGCTGAAAAAACGCCTTACATATCTTTTATATAAAGGTATAGGATCTTCACAAGCTAAATGTTATCTCAAGAACACTTGATATTTCAGTAAAAATACTGCTAAAAGATCTTCTAAAATACACTCTTAAAAAGCTATGTGGTATACAAACTACTTTGATAATCGCAATGCTAAGGAATTAACAAAACTGATATTTAGATACTAGGCTGGTTTTGATAGTGCTACAGTATATAGTGTTTACAAACAGGTAAGTCAAAATGAAAATAGTGACGAATGAAGAGTGCCTGTTAATTATTTGCATAGTATTACTAGAACTCAGTAGACTTTATAATTATAAAATCGTTATAATTATAAAATAATTATAAAATATTATTTATCCGGAATGTGCGGCTAATAAATTAAAAATAAATAAATAATTCATATTTATATATAAATATATTTATATATAAATATAAAAAATAATTTATAGATTTATTCAAAACGTTGTGCGCATATAATAATATCAGTAATAGAGTAACAAATCTATATATTCATTTATATTTTCTATATATTCATTTATATTTTCTATATATTTCTATATATTTATCTATATATTTCAAATCTATTGTATAATATCAATAATAGAGTTTCAAATCAAGTGATAAATTTTCATTTTTTTATGAAGCGCGCATTTTTATATTTAAAGTTTGTTGCACTAATTTTTTTTTTTTAAGTTTATTCCACCAGAAGAGATTGTTATTTAGATCCACGATTTTAAGAAGTTATAGAATTTGAAATTAAAAAATTGCAAATCGGCATTTTAAAAGTTTTATAAAGTTTGTTGAATAAATTATAGAATTAGCAAATATTCTTTGGACATATAAAGGGTTTTAGTAAAAAAAAAAAAAAATCAATATAATTTTGTCCACCATGTCTTATATCCAGCCTACTGTGCATTATTTTAAAAATTTTACAATACTGCTCAACAATTCATGTTGTTGAAAAAGTTTTTTACCCAGTCACAGTTCATTTACAAGTTTGTGTCTTGGCAAAAATAATATATAAACAAATTGTGACTGTGTACAAAATTGTTTCAATATGTTTATTGCTAAGCAGTTAAAATATTTTTTTTGGGTTTACAAATCTAGCATCAATAAACTGTTTTAAAAGTGAAACAGAAATAATTTTTATTGAAATTTTTAAAAAAGACTTATATTTAGAAGCAAAAAGTAAATTTATCAAATCTTTTTTCAAAAAATTTTATATTTTTGTTCTGAGACCAGCAAAAAAAGGTTTCACAAGAAACATCATCATGTTAAAAAAGCAATGTTGTTTATGGTGTCCCTTTTTATGTACACTCTCAGGGCCACAAAAGGATCTTTTTTCTACTTTAGGATTTGCAGGAATGATGTATATTAATTTTTTTTTTACTTGAAGTGCCATACAATATATCTGAATCAAGTTCTTTTTAAGTTAAAATTATAGTTAAGTGAATATATTAAGCAAAAAGTTATTAAACTAAAAATATTTGAAAAAAATAAATATTGCTATCAACGAAAATTTTCAATCTTTCCTTTACAAATATCCTTTAAAGTAACTTTTTATTTATTGGATCATACTGTCTGCAAAATTCAAACTTGCTTTTATCACAACAAATTAAAACTCGGTTGTCTTCTTTTTGAATCGTAGTGTTGATGGCTTTAATTAACAAAGCCTTCAATAGTCACATGCTTGTTTTAGGCTTTTATGTATTAATTCACCAATTTCTTTAGAAAAACTGATTAAAAAATAAATAGTAAAAAATTTGGTTTGAATTCTTTGTTTATTTGTATATGTGCTTTTGTTAAGCGTCACTTCAGTTAAGAAGTTTTATTTTAATTTTTATATTTTATTGCTTTTTTTCTTAACAAGACTGAACTTTTTAAAATTTTATTTCTGAACTAATTAATAAGGGTAATTAAATTGAGTTAATTATAATAATGGAATTATTATTGTGTAAGATTTTTGTAGAGTAATTAAGAAAGTTTTTTTCAATACAATTTTTATTACTGCACTCAATAAACTTTTCAAAAAATCATATAATATTATATAAAATAACTAATCAATTGCAATGGTAATCTTGTTTACATTTGGCCATAAAATAGCATCTGGGAATTCGAATTTTAAAAATTTTGAAGAATGTACTGATCTTTTGAACTACTGCCCAATAAATCTTTTCACTATTGAAAAGTACATGAATCTTTTTTAATCAAACATTAAATATCTCTTCACGAATCTAACACGTTACTCTCTGACAATCAATACATGTTTCAATGTTCTACTGTTGAATTGATAATATTATGAAAAAAGTGTTTTATCTTGCTATAGAGAGAAGCGATGAGGCAAAGGTTATTGGTCTTAAAATATCAAATGCTTCCTATAATATTTGGTTCTCTCTCTTTTCCTCCTCCTCCGTTGTTGTTGTTGAGAGAGATCTCTCTCTTTTCCTCCTCCTCCGTTGTTGTTGTTGAGAGAGA
>NC_061165.1:43592111-43599611 GCF_022113875.1 Hydra vulgaris
CAAGCCATAGGCTTAGTTTAGTTTATGCGGTTTCATGCCAAGTTCAAAAGTGAGAATTTTCCTTTGCAATGTGAAAGATATTTCTTATTTTTCTTTTGAACTTATGTCCAAATCAAAAAAATTTATAAGATACTTGTCAATTACGATGGATTTTTTTGATAGTTTTATAACTGTTAATCATGCTATAGAGGAAACTGAATTTAAAAAAATGCAAAAGCGATAATGCTTTTAAATCCTCTTCATTTTTAAGATAAGAGATTTCTCATTTATTAAAAGTTTAGTTATTATTTAAACGCATCTACGATACACATTTCTTGCGATAGATATAACTTAAATCAAAATATATGATGTTATTAATTTTTTATTTATTTATTAAACCTTCAACTTTGAGTAGCCATAACTTTCAAACAGTTAAATACTTGTAAATGATACTAAAAATCTGTATATTGTTTCAAGGTTAATATTTAATGCTTAAAAGAAATTTTTTAATAACTCATTCCCAAACAATTGGCGTAAGAAAAGCAAAATTTTACCCGTATTTTTGGTAAAATTTAAAAATGTGAAGCTGTAAAAAGTAGTTATGTTTGTTTAAAAAAACTGTTTAGTGATAGCGGTCGTCTATAAATTGTCACGCAACTGTTACCAATTTCGGACTCCTCCTCACCAACTCCCGTCACAATAATATAAAAGTCTAGTTTTAGGGACCTCCGTACCACTTAATACTATGCAACAAATTTGTATCCCCATCCTTAACTAATTTTAGTTTTGTGGTTTGTAATACGATAATATTTTTAATTTTCTTATCTACTTTAAGTTATCTAATGAATGCACTTGAACACATATAAGTTTTAATTATTATTTAATATTACTTAGACAAATAGTATTGCGTACGAAAGTAAGCAATCAGACGTCATACTGAAATAGCCTACTGCTTGGGGCTTCAGTACATACATTAACTGACAAATATCCTGACTCGCAGTGGAGTGCTGCTACATCAACTGAGGGTTTGGGATGGGGAAGCAATCTTTTCATTCATCAGTCTTCGTTTTTTCTAAATTTTTTCTTTTGTTTAAAATTTTTCAACTTTTTACTTAAACTACTTGTAGACGAGTCGTTGATGATCATGATTTCATATTTTGAAACAGAGCTAATATTTACACTACATTTCCCCCAAACCTATTCAAGTCAGTTGATGTATGTAACTACACTACGACTACGGTCATATCAGTCAGTTTATGTACGCGTGTGCCTGAATAGCTCAGTTGGTTAAAGCGCTGCTATAAAGTAATAATTATTGGCCGTAGCAGCAGGATTGCAAGTTTAAATCCCGGCTCTGCCTATTCAGCATATGAGTAGTACTTCGATACGAAGGGAACTCGTCTCGATTAGCTCTGCTATTACGATGTTTCCTTCTCGACTATTGAATAAATAATCTATTCGAGTAAAAGAAAAAATCGTTTTAATAAGGATGAAGGTTCGATCTGAATCAAGAACAAATTTTATACTTTGATGTTTTCTTTCATTTTATTATATGTTGTAACTAATACTGTTGTTCGAATAATTTTTTTTTTTTTAATTTTATAAAATAAGAATAATAATCAATACGTGCATAAATTAACTGATATGGCCGTAGTCGCAGTGCAGTTACATACATCAACTGACTTGAATAGGTTTGGTTATTAAAAAACACTGGATTAAAATGAACATGCTCGTGTTACCTTCTATTTAGCCCGAGGCTCTAACTACGACGTACAGCTGAATAACATTCAAATATACCCTATGGGATTATCAGCATATATGTCGAACACAAGGATTTTTTTTTTTTTTTTTTTGTTAAACTTTTTATTATATAAAAAAAATTAAACTCATACATGGCTGCAAGCAAACACTAATTACCTTTGGAGTTAAAAGAAAATTGTTTAAAAAATATGACAATAGTTTTTAATACCAGGACGAATATAATATTTACTGAGAAAAAAAAATCAGTAGAAGAAAATGCCTAATACAAGTTAGATTTCATCTAATTTACAACAGAGTCTTTTGTTTTTACAACGGTTAACAAGTCAGCAATAGATTGATAGGGTCAAAATCTGTTTAGATTAGAGGCGGATCCAGCATTTTATGGTATTTGAGATAACCTCCGGACACGTAGCAAGCTTCAAACACTAATGTTTAAACTTATGTCAAAACGGATGCTTTAAAAAAAACTGCCCCTCATATCAAATTTTAAGTTTTATTTTGGAGGACAATAAAAAATATTTGGAAAGACAATATAAAATATAAGGAAAAGGCGCCTATGATAGCATACTTAACTTTGAAGCTTCATTATTAAGTATCCTGAAGACCGAGAATAGAAGTTTTGATATGGATACATTCTTTGTTACATGTAGAACAATAATAACCCTTGGAGTTTTCATCAGTTTTATATTTTTATTAGTTATTTTTATTTAAATAAAAAGCACAAGTATGCCATCATAGGCAACTACTACTCCTACGATGGCAAAAGGGAGGATGGGGTTGGTTATTATCAAGGGTGACTTGACAATTTTTTTTGACCTAAGAGCCTTCCCACAGAAATGCCAGAAACTACGTGTAATCATCCTAATTAATCCACTCGTGCTACTTAGCAGCAGTGTCGAATTTTGTGCATGCGCATAAGAGATATTGAGTTTTACATGTTTTTTGAACCATAAATTTTTTTAGTAAAAAATTTTTTTTTTTTTTACTTTAATAACTAGTATGTTGTTTTTATGAAAAAAAAGGTTTTCTCCACTCCTCAATATTGTAACACACCTAACTCATAGGAAGAAGTCATCATTATCATTCAAACAAGCTATGTCTGCCTCATTCAAAAAATAAAATAAAGTAAGCATTCCATTAAACGCAAAAAACTTGAAAATAAAATGCATGAAAATTTCTGCACAGTTGATAATAAAATCACAATCTCAATTATTTAAAAAGATTAAAAATACAACAGCACATCCCAAAATTGATTTTTCTTGAATATAAAAGCAATATTTGTGCATAAGTGACGTATTTTTACTGAAACTAATGTAAAGTCAGTATAGACATGTTGGTCTAATCACTTTTTCGCCATAATCAATATTTATGAAAATATGACTAGATAAAAATAATACATTTGCATACTCCAAATGCTTTCTTAGAACCACAACGAAAGTCATAGATTTTGCGAATTTATGGATGATAAGTATTAAATGCTCGGTAATAAAACAAAAACAATTATACGTATGACTTGAAATGCAAATTATATGTAGTGTAGGCAATTTTTTTTTAAATCAGTCAAATTGCTTTATATCAGACCCTCTCTCAACGCCAATTTTTGACCAAAAAAAATGAAATCTTTTTCAGAAAAATGAATCTTGAGATAGGGTCTAGAGTGGTCAGAAAGTGACCGGTATGTTTTATAACCTAATTTTCTTAAATTTGCACCAAATATAACGAGATAAGTATTTTTGTATTGAAAATTCTCTCATTCTGAGGCACCCTAATATATATATATATGTATTTATATATATATATATATATATATATATATATATATATATATATATATTAAATGAATAAAAACAACTTTTGATGGAACTATGTAAGCCCTACAAGCAAGCATTAAAAGTTTGTAATCTTTGTCTCCGCCAGAAATTTCACATATTATCATATAAAGGAGAAAACTTACTTAATAAAAGATATGAACTAATATCAAAGTGCCAGCATTCAAAAAAAATTTTACTACCCTTATTCGATACCGGGGACTTACACCTTTGACATTTTTTTGTTTTAATTTGTTTTGTTTTGTTTTTGTAACGTCAGAAATCTTTCCACCTTAATTTTAATTTTTAATTTTTAAACGGTTTTTAAGTGACGAAATACACAATGGCTAATGATTGCCGAAAGGCATGAAACTCAGAGTTCCATCAAAGGTTGTTTTTATTCATTTAATTTAAATAAATAAATATTGCTTTATTATTTAATAGTATTGAGCACTCTTAAACGCACAAGAGTATTTGTGTTATTATTATTATACCATAATAATAAATTATCTATTTTGTATGTATGTATATATATATATATATATATATATATATATATATATATATATATATATATATATATATATATATATATATATATATATATATATATATATATATATATATATAATAATAATAATAATATTGTTATATATAATACATTTATACAAAGGATATTTTTAAGCTGTTTCATGTTTTTGACTATTTATGCAGTGGGGTTTACTTTAAACATTATTCAAAGTAACCCGTTTGCAAAAAAATGTATAAAATAAGGTATTTTATGCTATAATGATGGAACACAACTATAGTGGTTTAATACCATGTTAGCACTAGCGATGTTTGGCGCAACATTGCTTCGGAAAAAATGTCCCTGGAACAAAATGTTCTACAAAATGTTTCTTGTAGCGTTCACATGTAAAATTGGCTTGACAGTGCATAAAAGAAAAAACGCCTAAACAATCGATAAGTAAATCTCGAATAAAGATTAGTGACAAAAAGTTTTGCATATACACATTTTTCATATAATTTATTTTTATTATTTATTAAATTAGGAGATGTAAAGCTAAATTCAAATAACGCTACGGGCTACGCTCAGTTATGTTAGGTTTAAACATAAGACACCCAACTCAAAATACCCGCCATACAAAAGGTGACGTTGGAATTTTGTTATCCTGTCTCATAAAACTTGGCTTATATGGATAGGTCGTATCTTCTTTAGTTGCTTTTGATGACACAGAAAAGCAGTTCGTTAGTGGTATACTATTGAATAAACATACTATGCATTATTAAACTACCCATTAAAAGCTATTCTCATTTTGTCTTCATACATATTTAATGTTTATTTAGACACATTTGATAAACTCAAGTAAAGTAAACTCAGTTTAAAACTAACTAATATATAACCATATTACAGCTAAAGCTTTAAATAATAAAAAATATTATTACTTTATTTTTCTCATTCATTAAAAATTAAAGCATTAAAAATACTTGCAGGAAAAGCAATATCGCATTCCATACGTTTGCAAATGACACGGAATTGAGCTTTAACGCGTGCAAAAGCATTCTCAACTACTCTTCTAAAGAAACTCCGCAAAATTTTTTATTAAAGTTTTTTTGAACTTCACTAAGCTCCAAACTTTCAGGATAAGACTTTAACAAATGACGCGTTAAAAGAAATGCTGAATCCCCTATCAACCATAGTGGAACAAGAGAACTACCCACCTCTTTACAACATCGAATAGATTTGATTTTATTTTTCGAATAGATTTGATTTTAAAATTGCTTTCAAAGAAGAATTCTGAAAAATTTAGCTGTCATTATTTCTACCAGGCAATCCAACACTTGTATAAATGAAACGGTATCTGCAGTCTGCAACAGCAAAAAAGTACAATAGAATACCACCCTTTATAATTATAATAAAAAGTTGCTTGATCCTTAAGGGCTGAAATAGGGATATGGCATCCTTCAACTGCTCCAACGCATTGGGGAACGCCAAGAATAGTTTCGAAATCTCTACTACATTTAATTAAATTTTCTTCTGACAATGGAAGTTTAACATACTTAGGGAGCAAAACGTCATTAACAGCGTTAATAAATTCATGAACAATTAAGTTTGCTGTTGACTATCCTATGCCAAAAAGGCTAGACACAATACGATACTCTTCACGTGAAGCTAGATTATGTAATGCAACTGCAACAAGTTTTACTACTGAAATAGGTTCTCGCATAGTTGTTGCAGTTTTGCATAGATGTGGATGCAATTCATTAACTATGAAATTAAATGTGTTACAATTTACTCAAAAATGTTCTTTAAATTCTGATTTTTCCATATGAGTAAAAATCTCGTTAAACCATTGGCAATCAATATATAATAGAAGTCAAAAGTACGCCTCGTTTTCAAATTATAAACGGTTGCCGTAATTATAGTTTGTGTACTTTTGACTTTCAAAACCGAGTTTTTTCCCGATGATTAGCGATATAAAATAGATCACAGGGATATAACTCGTGTTTTAATCTCGAATTCTATCGCATTATTTTTATTGTTGATATCTGTTAGATATTGCTATAATAAAGCGATATTTATATGTTATATAAAACAGTGACAAGTCATATGGAAAAGATGCAATAGGTAGAACTTGGGCTGTACTTTTCACTTATATTGAACGATTTTTTCTTTTGATATGTTAGATACCGCAATATAAAAAATAGCAACAAATTATTTCTTTCAATTGAGATATAACAGATATCAGATACACAATTTGCGTTATATTTTTGACTTCTATTGTATGATTTGCTCTTTTGGTATCTTTACTTTAATAGCTGTACTTCTGACTTCTATTATGATTTGTATTTTTAATAGCTGTACTTTTGGCTTCGATTATATGGTTTGTATTTTTAATAGCTGTACTTTTGGCTTTTATTTCATGATTTGTACTTTTGGCGGCTGTTCTTTTGGCTTCTATTATATTTTTTATACTTTTAATAGCTGTACTTTTGGCTTCTATTACATGATTTGTAATTTTGACGGCTGTACTTTTGAGTTCTATTACATGATTTGTACTTTTGATGGCTGTACTTTTGGCTTTTATTATATTTTTTATATTTTAAATAGCTGTACTTTTGACTTCTATTATATGATTTGTACTTTTGACGGCTGTACTTTTGAGTTCTATTTATATTTGTATTTTTAATAGCTGTACTTTTGACTTCTATTACATGATTTGTACTTTTGATGGCTGTACTTTTGGCTTCTATTTCATGATTTGTACTTTTGGCGGCTGTACTTTTGGCTTCTATTACACTTTTTATATTTTTAATAGCTGTACTTTTGGCTTCTATTACATAATTTGTACTTTTGATGGCTGTAATTTTATCGCATAGTTTGCTCTTTTGATAGCTGTGTTTAAATAGATGTACTTTTGACATCTATTACATGATTTGTACTTTAGATATCTGCTTTATATTGCAATATATAAAATGTCTTTCATTAGCAAAATCGAACATGTCAGAGATTCAACTCACGCTACACATTTGATTGTACTGTTGATAAACGAGAAAATTTATTTTAAACTTTGTTAAAAAAAAATAAAACCAAATCACTTACTATAAAACTAAATTACTTACTATAAGTGATTCGGTTTTATAGTAAATGATTTGGTTTTATGTAATGTAAGTGTGAAAAACAGAAGAAAAAAAATAGAAATACCTTGACAATTATGTGACCATTGTGTGACAAAATATCTGGGTAAAACAATACTAAACTTTCTTATTTGATTGACTTCCTTATTGGCTGATAATGATAATTCATGCCGAAGTTCCTTTGATTTTATTTTCCTATTTCTGACAGTATCCATTTTGAGCTGAATATTACAGGTTAACACATAAATTTATACATATATATATATATATATATATATATATATATATATATATATATATATATATATATATA
>NC_061165.1:43604611-43607111 GCF_022113875.1 Hydra vulgaris
AAGTAATACTTAATTTTTAGCTTAAGTTGCATATCAGCACATATATGATTTTGATATATAAATTTTAATTATTATGTTTATTAATTAGTTTTTAACTTTAAAAACTTTAAAAATTACAATTTTATTTTTAAATGTTTATTTATGTTGTAGTGAAACTGTCGGTATCTCCACAACTTTTCAATTGAATAGAAAGTTTCAATCAAACAAGATACATGCCTACTGCTCCTCAAGGCAATGGATATTGGAAGTTATCAAACTTATATATATATATATATATATATATATATATATATATATATATATATATATATATATATATATATATATATATATATATATATATATATATATATATATATATATATATATATATTGTTATTCACCTCCTCAAGGCCGAGAAGGCCACTACAGACGAGGAGGCTACTTAATAGTGGTTATAACCCTCTCTCAACTCTTTAATTACGAAACACGAATCTTGACGAACAAGGCCGCTGCACGGAGAAACAAGTTGAGCGCGGTACTACCAGGGACGTGGTGGGGATTGAACTCGAAACCTCTCGCTTATGAAGCGAGTGTTTTACCACTACACCACTACCGCTACACTTACCACTACCAGTACACCACTACCACTAATATATATATATATATATACATATATATATATATATATATATATATATATATATATATATATATATATATATATATATATATATATATATATATATATATATATATATATGATGTACAGATATTGTTATTAAGTAATAGAATACTATATAATATTGTATTACTATGTTTAGGAAGGGCACTGCAGTTGTAAAGCAGTTATGCAACTTATCAGTTATCAACCCATAACTGCGATAAATACAGGTTTTTTTTTATAAGGTTTTTAATATAATAAATGTTATATATTTTACAAAGTTTTAAAAAAAAGTTCTTTATCAATTGTTACTATAGTTACTCAATGTACACTATACTAATATACAATCTTCTAAAATCTATAACACTATGGATTTATAAAGTTGTTGAATTAATGATTTATATGAATAGAATGAAGATGTTTATTAAGTTATTTTATTATTTTTAGAAAAGAGATTGTATGACTTCGGTATCCACAATACGGTATCGTGCATTGGTTCCCATCTTAGAATGGCTTTCTTCCGTATAAGTGGAAATAGAAAAGGTTATGTCCCTTTTTTCTAATACTTAAGACGAAGAGGTTTAATCGGTTCAAGCAAAGATGACGATGATCATTATGGAGCCGATCATGATGACAAATACGATAATGCATATAATAATAAATAAATTGATTTTACTTGTATTTTAGACTTAAATTAATAAAAAATTATATGTTTAACGTTTGATTTGTTTATGAGTATTTAGATAATGCGTTCAGCGTTTAACTTTTCTTTACAGTGCTTATTTAAAGCAGCTTAAATAAAAGAAAAGTTTGATTCGTTTATCAGTATTACTTTTATTTATGCTTCTTTAAATAAGCGCCGTAAAATAAAGTTAAAAGTCGCGAAATTTAAAGCGAAAGATTTAGATGAAGTTTAAATAACGTTTAAAACGAACCATTTAGATATGGAACATTTGATTGACCTACGTTCTAGATCGAAACTAAATTTAATCTAAACATTTAGAACGAACATTAACTAAACGTTGATTAAATGTTCGAATGCCCGCTGGGTCATTACATAAATATAATATTTATTATATTACAGTTTAAGAGAAATTAGAAGATGTTGTTAAAAACCATTTTTTTAGAATTAATACAGCATAATCTGTAAAGCAACTTATATAGATAAAAACAAATCACGCTGGCATAATAAAAAAATACATCTACAGGATTGATCATATCACAAAAAAAATAATTCTTTGGTTAAAAATACTAAATATATATAGCATAGAGATACAAAAAAAAAGTAATTGTAGCATATAAAATACACTCTGTTAAAATAATATAGCAAATTTAAAAAATATCACTAGAGATGTATTTTAATGCTTGAAATTACAAAGTAAAAATTCCTTTGATAATAGTACTTGAAGTTTTTCTCGTCTATGAAAAATATACATAAATATAAGTAAATATAAGCATATCATTAATACAATATAATATGAATCAAATAACTTTAAATTTGATAATTGAAAAATATTCATAAGCTGTAAATCTACAATACTGAATTAGATTTTAAGTACTTTTTAATATAACACTCAGTTATAAATTATACATGGTTAATTTTGTTAAATACTTTCAGCATTTCAGCAAAGTATTATGCATTAAATACAGAATATGTACATATCTATGCATTAATGTACAGAATATGTACATATCTATGCATATCATGCATTAAGTACAGAATATGTACATATCTATGCATTAATGTACAGAATATGTACATATCTATGCATATCATGCATTAAGTACAGAATATGTACATATCTATGCATTAATGTACAGAATATGTACATATCTATGCATATCATGCATTAAGTA
>NC_061165.1:43612111-43724611 GCF_022113875.1 Hydra vulgaris
TTTGAAACTTATTGAGATTACAATGACGCAAATATAAATGTAGGATAAAGGGAAATATTGATTTTAAACATTCAAAATATATTATTAAGAAAAATAATTCTTATAGATCAACTCTTGCCTTGTACATAATTATTTGCTTCAGTTAACTATAAAATTTTGTTTCAGATGTGTTGTTCATGGCTTTCCTTTTTATTTTGGTTTACTTATGCGTGTATGTGTAGTGATGGCAAGCAATACTTTAATTCTTGCATTTGTTCTCCGAAGTTTAAACAGCAGTTCTGAAGTTAACAATAAAATTAGAAAAAAAAAGACAGCAAAAATTGCATTTGTGTGCTCTTTGTTGCTTGGTTCAACATATTAGTTTGCAGTTTTAGCTGTAGGAAAAGTAAAAAACGTATTTCAGTGGTTATTTTGTGTTTTCAGTTCTCTTCAAGGTTTCTTTATATTTATGATCTACTCTGTTTGTAATGAGAAAGTAAAAAAAGAATGGATTTATTTTTTCATCAAAGATGTGGTTCGAGATTATGTAAGTTTATCACAACTTTATGCCTTTTTAAAACAAATTGCTTACAAGTAAAATATTTTTAAGTTAAAATGTTGATCATAACGTATTCGGTAGAGATTTTTTTTTTATTGGCATAAAGTAATTAATTTCTATATGTCATTGTAAGTTTTTTGAACCCGTCTTATATCTCAGCCCCATACATTGAGGTTAAAACGCTGTTGATCTATTTAACATTGCAATTAATTAATCGACCATGGACAAAAAAAAGTTTGATGTCATTGTTGAATAAACTGTATTACAATTTGGTTCACAATATAATGTTTTATTACTCAGTTAATATATCAGACATTTTTCAACATTTTATCATTGATGTGTTTTTTTACATCATTTTTTTCAATCTCGTTTTTTTCATTTTTTTATTATTTTCTTAAATTTAAATAAGAGATTTTTCAGTACTGCAAGTCTTTTTTTTATCTGAATTACAAACTAATATTTAAAGTTATTTAAAACTAATATTTAAGGGTTTCTGTTTGTATTCATTGCATAAAACCTGACATACAGTAATACAAAACAATACCCAATTTGATTTTTAACTTAGGTTAGCTGTTTAAAGATGTATGATGGATCGTAAATTTAGCTATTTTTGTTTTTAAGAAAATATTTTTTTAGCATAAATGTATCAGAAATTTTAAAGTATATTACAATTTTGAACAAATAATGTTTTCGACTTTGTATTCTGTATTTTTTGCTGCACTGATTTTATCTCCTTAATCTCCACATAACAAAATAAACTCCCACAACAATATCTGCTAGCAATTCAAAGTTGTGGAGGTCATTGTTTCTAATCCGTGCTCTATTTTTAAGATTTGATCAATAATCATGGTTGTGTAATCTAATTTTAATCTTATTTTAATTTTGAGTGATGTATTTTGCATCAGGTACTAATTTTGGTTTTTTTATAAGTTTTTAAACTTTTATCGAGAAATTTTTTTCAAATAAAATTTTTCCATCCAAACTTTGTGTGCTTTGCATAACAACGATTAGCAACTCATTAGATTAGCAACTCGTTGGTAAATCAAAGATTTAGATTAGTTTGAATCCTATTTTTTTCAAACTAAAAATCACTTTAAAAATTTTGGTTATTATAATTTAGGATTAGAATTTAAAGCATCCGTGATAAATATAGGATTTTTGAGATTTCATTGTGGTTTTATAAGAGTAATAAACGGATATTCTAAGTAAAAATTTCATATTTTGTTGTGAGACATAATTTACTTATAAGGTTGTTGTTTTACAACGTCTGAGAATACTAAACTATTCGATTTACATTAGTTTCTTTCAACTTCCATATCTGTTTTGAATTTTTATTATCATTTTTGTATTTTAATATTAAAAGATTTATTTTGATTTATCTCCGCCTAAAAATTGTCTAACTTATGTAAATGGAAAATATTTTATTAGGAGAGGAATTACTGCTTGCACAGGTCGCAGTCGCTTATCAAATATACAATCTTATTTTTAAAACATTTTTTGCATAAAGGACAGGGATTTTATTTAAGGCAGCTGCAGTTTACTAGATTAGCTGTGTATTTTTATTTATAATGTATTTGTTGTGGATATAAATGACGGGTTTTATACTTGGCATAAAGCTGTACCTAATTTTACCAACTTGGTTAAAAATTTAACCTATTTGGTTAAAAGCTGTACATAATATTACCTATATGGTTAAAGATTTATTAAGAGTTTGCTATAATAATGACATGTAGCATAAAGTTTATACTTTGCTAAATATTTTATGCAGCATGTCATTATTAGAAGCGCTTGTCACTTAGGCTAAAATATTACCCACCTTGCACAGAAAGATGCAAGATGGCCAAAATTGAAAATTTTTTTGTTGTTATTTATATGATGGTTTCAAAAGCTAAAACATTCAATTTTAAAAACTTTGATAAAGACATTAAATATGTCTTTATCAAAGTTTACAAATAGTAAACTTTGATAAAGACATACTTTAAATTTTAAATTTTTGGTTTAAAATAAAACTTTAGAATTTAGAATTTAGCTTTAATTTTAGTACAAATTTTAAATTTTTGGTTTAAAATAAAACTTTAGAGAAATTTTACGTTTGATGTTCCGACGAATTTTTTTAGAATTGCTTTTTTATTTTTCCAGACAATCATTTATGAAAAGGTTTATAACACTAGAATTAGATACCCAGATAGCAAGGATATAATGGTCCCGTACTAGACCTATATAGGCTGCCGCGCTGGACCGGCTTTGACTGCCAACGCTGGCAAAGCTCCGTTTTGCTCTAACGATTTTTCATGAAACAGCCGTGGATAGCCAGCGATGGCAAAGCAGCGGCTAGCCAGTGCGGGACAAGAATTGGCAGAACAACGATTAACCAATTTTTCATACCATCGTACTTTACCGTACTATCGTGATTTTATCTTTGTAAACTAACAGGGTCACGATGAAAATCCATAACATGTAAATGTTATGGATTTTTATTGGGCAATCCTATTTGAAGTCCACATATTTTCCTTTTAGACATTTTAATTATTTAAAGTAGTTTTAAGCATAATCAAGTGTAATTTTTTATTTTAAAATTGGCTTATTTTTATTAGTTTATGGGAAATATAATGTTTAAACATATGATTATTGACAATTTTAATTATTATAAATAAATTTGAAAAACAGGCTTAATTTTTAAAATATATTTACGCATTTATAATACACTTTTCTACGATTGCTTTTCTACGATTGTGGTGCTTTTCTACTATTGTGGTGCTTTTCTACGATTCATATCCAATTGTCAACATGATTCGTAATAAATTTTTGCTTCAGTTTGTAAGGTTATTGTCTTCTTTAGTTCTTGCATCAGTTTTAACTTTAATAAAATACCACTATGGGGTCATTATCAGTCCAATGTCTGTTGTTTTGCTTCTGCAAATCTTTGTTGGAATGGTTTTTTTGCGGCTATCCAGCTCAGGCATTTATATAAAGGCTTGGCAATGGCCCTGTTAAGGCTTCCCAGAACTGGCAATCCTAAACTTTATAGTGCCTTTAAAGAATTTGCTGGCATATGCTAACCATTATCGGACCAGTATATTCTTGCTGTCTGGAATAATTTGCAGACTAAGAACAAAACGCCCTTTAAAAATTTTTGGCAACAACTAAAAATCTAATTATACAGTCAGTAATTGTGTCAACGCTATCAGTAGTTTACAAATCAATATCACAGCAGTACAAAGAATGGTTTGTAGGTGGACCATCAAATATTGTTAAGATTTTTTTTATAAATATTGTTAAGATTTTATTTATAAGACCCAAATTGTGTTGGACGGGAAAAAAACAATTTATTACGGCAATCATATTATATCCAGGTAGTTAGCTTCGTCTACTTAAGTTGAGTAGTTTAATCAATTAACCATTTAATCTAATAGTTTTTTCAATTACAATTATTCACATTTAAGTCTTGGATGGACATGTCACACATGTTACCTTTATGTTGCACGTATTTGCATTGACAATAACATTAGATTGAAATGTTTTTGGCTTCATCCTCACACATGGTACAACCGTTGGACGTAGGTGTCACGTTAAAAAAGTTTGGCTCAAAGTACTTACAAAATTTTTTGCAGCTACGAATATCAACAGTTTAACAAAAGAAAGTTTCATTTTTCTACAAGGAAGGCTTTTAGCTCCGATTTTATACAAATAAAAGCAATTGCTGAATTTGAAAATACTGGTTTGTTTCCCTGAATATTAGCAAAGTTGATCAATCAATACTAAAAGTTGCTCAAATATTTCAATTACAATCTCGGCCTGTTTCATCTTTTATATTCCAGCCTGCTTCATCACCTTCAACCGAGCCTGCTTTATTCTTCTCATCCCAGCCTACATCATCATTAAAATCCAACAATTTCCCAACTTCAAAATTTAACAACATCACCAGTGACTTCTGCTCAATGTTACAACTCCTCACAGTAAGTCTCGAAGATAATATCAAAAATGTTTTACAGTGCCACCATACTGACACACAAAAATATACTCAAAAGTCTTAACTTTCAGAGAATTGAAGGCTTGTGGTGCTTGAGAAACTAAAGCAAGACAATGTGGTCAAAAAGTCAAAGAAATTAAAGAAACGCAAGTTGGAGTTCAGTCAAGTGTAGTTTCAAGTGAATCTTTAGATGAAACTTAACAAAAGCAACGTTCAAAAAAACCGAGACAAGACAAAGACATCAAGAAGTTCAAAAAGTGTTGCAGAGTTGTGGGAAAAGCATTGCCAAATCAATAAAACATTTGGTATCAGTGTGAAGTTTTTTGTTGCAAGTATTGGGTTTGTGGATCGTGCTTAATTAAAAAATACAAAATTGGTGAAGAATTTTTTGCATGCAACATCCCGCGGATCTGCTTCTGACCATGAAACAACTCAAATTTACTTTGTTTGTAAATAGTTTTATTTGTGTATTTGATTAGTTTTTTTCGTAAGCTTAATTTCTGAAAAATTATTTTTTGTTTTACTTTTAATTAATTTAGCTTGATCTTCTTATTATTTTAATTATTATTAAAATTTAACTAGTTTATTTTTCCCCGTTTATAATGGGAAAAGTAAGCGTTTTTTTTTTCAAAATATTATTTCTCAATTTTATTACTATTGCATTTTTTAATATAATTAAACCGGTTAAAAACTACGTTACCGATTAAAAATTACTTTATCAAACTTAGCTTTAAGATTTTTTATAAGGATCTATTACTTTTTATTTCTTATTAGATTTAGAATTTTTCTGAAACAACGTGTAATTTGTTGTATTTTTAAAAACAAGTAACTTGTTTTATTTTTTAAAAACGTGTAATATTTTGTATTTTTTAAAAAATATGTAAATTGTTGTATTTTTCAAAAACGTTTAATTATGTATAGTGAGAGAAAAAGAATCAAAATAAGTGGCAAACTTTTTTAAAAAAAAAATAACATAAAATAATTATTTAATTAAGTACCATGTTGACTAAATAGTTTGTCCTCTAATCTGTTGATTTTTATTTTTTTTTTATTCTAACTACCTATAAACAAATTCTTTTGGGCCATAATATATTTTGTTTTTTTTTATTAACATAAATAAAATTTAAAAAACATTTTTACAATATAGGCTGTAATGCTACTTTAATAGTATTTGTGCCACTGTTCAAAATCTGTTTTTTGTATAGAGCGGCGTGTGCATAAATATATGCATGAATTCTAAATATATTACTACTTTCTTAATATTAAATGTTAATTAAATGTTGTTACATAAATTAACGATTTATATTGAAAATTACATGTTTGATCATTGGAGTATTCATAACTGTAAAAAAGTTGATAACTACTTATTTGTAAATTAAACAACATATAAAAAACGCTGATAACATTAAAAGTAGTTTTTCTTCTTAATAGACTTTATATATAATTAAGCAAAAATCTAGTTATATATATATATATATATATATATATATATATATATATATATATATATATATATATATATATATATATATATATATATATATATATATATATATATATATATATATATATATATATATATATATATCACAGGATCCCAATTTATAAAACATCTTCAAATATATATGCTAATATTAAATTTAAGTTAAGTTTCACATTTTGAATGTATTCGCTTGGCCGAGAGGTTGATGCTGTGAACTGCGGCGACGGAGACCGGTGTTCGTTTTCCGGTTGAGCCATAATGTGCTTTTCTTTGTTTTAATGACGAGTAAAATAAAAATAAACCATACTTAAGGTGGATGTTTTTTTCAGGCACCCCTCTTTTGTAAGTCCGTAAAAAGCGAGTCCTATGCGAGATCAGTAATATCGAAAACAAAGCCTAAAACCCAGTTCCGAAGGTAGGCTACACGTACCCCTCAATTTGTGGTGGGAGAAGGAGGGCAGCAAATTTTGTTCATTTTTGCTAATTTAAGGAGGTTTTTATTTTAACAAAACCTAGCGATAAAGTTTGGGAGATTTTGAGACCTAAACGATACGCATTTTTTTTTTGGGGGGGGGGCCTCTGACCTAATAGCCTCGCCACTGTGAAAACCTGTTTTTTGTCGACTCAAAATATAGATTGCCTGAAATACGCCTTACTCAGGGCCAGTATATAAGGGATGGCATGTGCGCATAGGTGCCTGAAGGATTTTTTGATGTTCTAGAAAGGAGACTTTTACACATTTTACCTAGACTTACATTTCGCATACTTAAGTTTGGATCTTGCACAAGCTCCAAACATAAAAATATTGTGAAAGTGTCTGGAACATCAAAAAATTCTGCGGGCCCTATGCATGTGTGTGCATTAAAGGAAACTATACCCTCTACTCTCTATACCAAACATCTTTTTAAGTTGGCAAACTAAGATCTTTAGTCAGAATTTTAACTTTTATAACCAATACTCCAAACAAATTTGCAACATCTTCAAAGTTATCAACCAGCAAAGCACTAACAATTTTTAACAGTTATCTTTAGATGGGATTGATGTTTTAGATTGATGAATAAAAAAACTGAGGAACCACAATTAATTAGTTATTAATATCATACTTTTGACTAAGTCTTTTTTACGTAGTAATTGATGAAGAACTTCAAGGAAACATTATGTTGCCCAATATCATTTATCCTTTTATGGCAGAAATTGTAAAGATGCACGAACAGCTCAGGAAGAATTTTAAGAAAGAAAACAAAACGATTACTGAAAGAGCATAAGGGCGTGATGATAATAATTACCGAACCATTTGTAACCATTTCACTCCGGTATTCCGCTTTTTGAAAAATCTGGAGTATTTCCTAAGGTGAAGTTTCAGAAAATGCATAAGTTAATTAATTAGGGTAAGATGAAAAACCCGTGCAAAACTAGCTGTTTTTACATTTATTCTTATACAAAGAGGAGACTCACTACTCAACATTTGTAGATTCATTTTTGACAGATGGGAAAACCATTAATTAACTGACAAATATACAATGCAGATGAATATAGGTAGATGCCTGTACGGTTACGTATGGTTATGTACGTTATGAATATAGATAGCTGCCTGTACTGTAGCAGCCTGCACGGTTACGAAAAAGCTTTAAAAGAAGTGAAAAATTTTTTTAATTAGAAATCATTGAGACTGAAAACTCACAGAACAAATTATTATGCTTAAAAAGAAGGAGAACGTCGGCCCTAGATTTATTTTGTATTATAAAGCATAATAAGAATTGTATAATACGCTTTGATTAAGCTAAATACTGAACAACATTTTTTTGAAATATTCACCAATCAGTGGCGGATTAAGACTTCTTGGGGCCCGGGGCTATTTTTTTTTTTTTTTTTTTTGAAGGCTTTTTCATAAGCTAGAGCCTAAAAATGACTTAAAAAAAAAAAAAGGTTCTCTAAAATTTTTGGGAGCCTAAATTTGAAAAAATGAATTTTTTTTTTCAAAATGGTATGAAAAAAGATATCAAAACTATACGTAAATCTCACAAAACCCAAACACATGCTGACAAAACATCAAATATGTATAAACTGTCTAAAGAAGATTATAATAATCTGTTAACAAATGCTATTACCACTACCTACAAAAAAGCAAATCCAAAATTAAAAGACCATATAAACAAAGAAGGAAAACAAATTTTAACCAACCACGAGGTATATAAAAAAATAGAAATAAACGCTTCCATGTCAAGTAATGAAATATTCTTCAAAAAGGCTATTCCACCGTATGAAGAGGCTTTAAAAAAATCGGGATACAAATCGAACCTTACCTACCAATCACAAATAATCTCAAGTCAAAATCAACAAAAAAAAGCAACGTAAACGTAATATTATTTGGTATAACCCTCCGTAAAGTTTAAACGTCAAAACAAAAATAGGAAACCGTTTTCTAGTCTTTATTGGTTTACATTTTCCAGCTGCCACAAGCTACATAAAATATTCAACCGAAATTCCATTAAAATTAGCTACAGTTGCATGCCTAACTTAAAATCCATCATAAATTCGCATAATTTCAAAATTTTACACAACAAAAATCAATTAAAAACCAACCAATGTAACTGCGTAGATAAGGCATTTTGCCCTTTGAACAATCAATGTTTATCTAACAATATTGTCTATCAAGCAACCGTAAGTTCCAGTCATCATGATTGTAATAAAAAAGTATATTTTGGCATTAGTAATACATCATTTAAACTAAGATACGCAAACCATCTCAAATCATTTGCATCAGTTAAATATAGAAATGACACAGAACTATCTAAGGAGGTATGGAACTTAAAAGACCAAAACATAAAGCCCATTATAGAATGGAAAATTGTCAAACGTTGTAAACCTTACAATCTAGCAACAAAAATATGCCACCTTTGTCTCTACGAAAAATATGTTATTTTATCACATAATGGAAAAAACCTACTGAATAAAAAAACGAAATCGTATCTCAGTGTCGACATTCAAAAAAATTCCTCTTATCTTTATTTGACACAGGGGACTATAATAAACTATAACGGCTTTTTGTTTTTTGTGTTTTTGATTTGTTTTTTACGTAGATTTGTTTATAACGTCAGATGTCATTCTACAGTAATTTTTACGTTTTTGTAACGGTTTGTTTGCGTTTTTTGTTTGTATTAACGGCCGATAATTGCCTTCGGGCATGAAACTTTAATCAGTTGTTTTTATTTATCTAAATATAATTATATATAGCTCTATTATTCAGTAATATTGAGCACTGTAACACGTACAAGAGTCTTCGTATTATTACATCAAAATACTTAACCTCGAATATATTCTATATATCGAAATCTATACAAATATATATATATATATATATATATATATATATATATATATATATATATATATATATATATATATATATATATATATATATATATATATATATATATATATATATATATATATATATATATATATATTATATATCTTGCACAGGTAGGATTTCTTTTTTAAACAGATTTAGCGATTTAAAGTTTAAATCAGTAGTTCACTTTTTGAAATTAAAGAATAAAAGAATCACATATTTAAAACATTTTCAAATAAGAAAAAGAAAAAAAAATTTAAGAGGTTCCTAATAATTAAGCTTTCTGACGAGTATTATAGATGGGGGCTCTTCTCTCTGTAATCTTAATAGTACTCGGCTTTTTTTTCTGCACAAAAGTGATTGCCTCTTCATTTGACAAAAATCTATGCCCTTCAATTGCAATTTTTTAAAGAAGGAGCAAAAAGTCGCTTGGAGCCATATCTGGTAAGCGGATTAATAAATAATATAAAGTAAAGCGGATTGTGAAGCAGTTCAAACCTTAAATCGTGGATATTTGTCTTGGTAACATATGAGAAGTAAGACAACGCGTTGTTTTGCTGAAGCATGATATTTTTTAGCCAATCTCCCCGTGCAGTCTATTGTTCGGACTATACTTTTGTTTCAGGTGTTTTGGTGGTTTAATGGCGTATCCAAGATTTATCTATATTAATTAAGTCGGATTTATTTATAAATGCATTTAAAACTTTAACTCGAAAGCCATATTAAATATAATAATAGGAATAAAAAAAATCAAGTAAATTTAAAAGTAAAAAAAACAATAAAATTAATTTAACAAAACTCAATGTAAGGGAAAGCGGGGCAACATAGCAAATGGGGCAAGATGGGTTTTCATATAACAAGTCAACAAAAAATCTTAAAATTATGTGAAGACGAAACTTTATTTGCATCCTGTATTTAAAAAAAAACACCAATTAGTTTTTTTAAATATTATTAACGCAATTTTATTCGAAACTAAATACTTTTTTTTTTTAAGCGCAAAAAGTACCTTTAGTTTTTGCGCTTAAAAAAAAACTACTCAGTTTCGGTTTCTCATAATGGATAGTATCTTTCAAGTTTAATTTCTTTAGAAGTAGTTTTTTGCAACTTGTGTTTATTTTGTGTTACTTTAGTTAGAGTTATTGGTAGTTTTTGAAATTTTATAAAATTAAAAATTGCATAATAAATCATCTTGCCCCGGTCACGTGACCAGATGACAAATTTTTGAACTTTTTATTTTAATATTTGTTTTAATTATTATACTTGCAAATTGAAAATTCATGGAGACAATCAATTATTTTAATAACATAAACATACTGAAAAATTATTATTGCTTCAAAACTAATAGTTTTGCAATAACTCAGGGCTTTTAAAACGTTCGCCATGTTACCCCGCTTTCCACTAATTGTGCATTCAAAATTTATAAAACAAAAGAACGAGGAACAAAAAAATTATTTTCTGTTGAAAATTTTTTTAACTTTTATTTAAAAGAAGTTTAAATTCATTTTAAAGACAAATCAAAATTAGGCAAATTTATTTTATTCCTTAAAAAAAAGGTCGCCTTAAGAAATAAATAGTTGCTCAAGTATAGCTTGGCAAGAAGGTTCTTGGTTGTAATAGCTGGCAATATTTCACAGAAAGATTTTTGGAGGTTTATCCATTACGAAGATTGTATTTGTTTATCGATTTTACATTATAAAGTTTTATAAATACATTAGGATTCAAATGTTTTTTACATTTAAATAGTTGCAAAATTAAAATGGCAAAGGATAAACGAATAATATAGTTGTTTTATTTGCAGTTTATTTAAGATATGTCAAACTTTAAACATATTTCCAATACTTTTAGCAACTTTCATGAAGATGCTACCAATTTGCTGTTTCCAGAATATGTTTTTGTCTACAAGAACTTGAAAAGGTTTTTCCCTTTTTAATATTTTATTTTTAATAAAGAGTTAGGACATTGTGTTTGGCAAGCATTTTTTTTGGTTATTGGGCCAAAAATTGTCAAATTTATTTTATCAAATTTGAGGGACAATATGTTTTTTTTTAACCAATATGAGATTTTATTTAATTCTTCTTACTGGTCATATTATTAAAATGTTTAATTATATTTTTATGAGAATGGAACAAATTTTTATCATCATCAAAAATTATAGTATTTAAGTTAGAGACTTTGTTAAGGTCATTTATGTACATATTTAAAATATCAGGTGCTTAACTATAGATCCACGTGAAACACCACATGATACAGTTATTAGTAACGGCAAATAAGAGAGAAACGAATTTCTTACGAATACTAAAATAAATATTCATCTTTAAAGCCATAGAGTTCTAATTTTTGTAATAAAATATAGTGATTGACAGTATCAAAGGTTTTAGAAAAATCAATAAATACTCCTAGTGTATAATGAGAGTTTTTAAAAGAATCAGAAATGTTGCGTGTTAGTTGGAGTATAATGTTTTCAGTAGAATTGTTTCTCGGAAAGCCAAATTATATAAAAGTATTAACAAAATATTTTTAAAGTTTTGTAAATATTTGCAAATTGTTATACATTATTCTTTCTGAAACTGAAATAGGACGATAAGATATAATGTTATACTTTTTTTATTGTTCACCTTTCAGTAATTTTTTTTCGAAATTATTTTTATGCTTGATTTAAATTTTAGATATTAAATATACGGTTTTTGTTTCACTATTGATGGCTTTTTAAGTCCTTTAGTTTACCAAGGGCATGATACGACCTTGGCGTTAAAGATAATTTTACAAATTGGGAAGTTTGCGTCTTAGATGGTTATAAATGTTTTAAAAAAAAATCGTAGATCAGGTTTGTTCCTGAAATGATTTCAAGTTATTGTGATTGTACTGAATTGTATTGGAGATTTAACTTTTACTTTGCATTTATACGAAACAATATAAAATATTGGTCTGAGGCATCTGTTTTAACAATACTTTTTTAACTAAATTATTAAAAAAATCATTGGTTACCCAGCAGGCACAATGACGTTGAAATAACGTTGAAACAACGTCGTAAACCGACCATATGCCACGTTGAAACAACGTTGAAATTTGGTTGAATTGGAAATAAAATCCGACGTCGAAAACTACGACGTTGAAACAACGTCGATGATTACGTCGTTTTAACGTTGATCTAACGTCTTATCGACCATATTTCAACTTTGAATAGGTGATATATTCGATTGATACGTAGTTGATAAGACGTTAGAACAACGTTGAAACAACGTAAATTCAACGTTGATTTTTTTTTTTTTATTTTGGTTAAATCCAATTAACTAAAAAATCTCAACTTTAATTGCAATAAAATAACACAATAAAATAGCAATAATTTGCGCAGTGGATATTATATTTCACGTAAATTAATCAGATACAACTAAATTACTTCAACGGACTTTATATACAATGCAAATAAAATAAAATGTTTGAAAAAAAAAGTTTTATTTATCAGTAATATATTTATCAATTTATCAATAATAACTATTATCAATAAATCCAGAACAACTAGGAAAGTATGAATGTTATACATCGGGTGAATCACCTTTTACGCGCCGACCACCACCATTTGATCTGTCAAGTGCGTATTTTAATAAAGTCATTATTCCTTTTCTTATTTCGGCAACTGTAGCAGTCACTTTAATCGACCAAACTCTCTCTATAAAAAAGGTATTGCCTGAGTAATTTGCATCAAATACATCAAAAAGTTAAAAATAAAATAGCATTAAAAAAAAGAACTGTGATTTTTAAAAAATACATTTTACACTTAACTTACAAGTAAATATCTAATGTTTGTTCCTTTAAACTTCTCTTTACCTTAACCGCCAGCCATATTAATTTTTGATTATAAACCATTGGTCAACAACCTGCATTACACATTGTTATTATTATTATAGTTACATTAAAAATTGATAAACATGTCTTTTACAAAATACAAATTATTCTCAATGAAAAATTGCACAAACCGCAAAGGTTTCTTACCAAACCGTAATGCAAGTAAGAAAAAGAATTGATACAGGGGAAGAGTTTGGTCCAAGGAGACCACCTTCTAAACGCAAGAAAACACCAAGAGCGGACAGTATAATCAGAAATATCTGCCTGGAAAACAGAAAAAAAGCCACTAAGCTTATCCATGAAACTGAAATTGTTGTGTCAGACCGGACCATTTGTAGAAGGCTAAAAGAAGAGGGATTGATGTCCAGCCAAAAAAGTCAAAAATTGACAAAAAAAATCTAAAAATATTAAAAATAATGTCAAAAATCTTATATTTATGCAAGATGGTGCAACTTGCCACACAATAAAAACTGTTATGGCTTAGTTGATGTATTGCTATAGCCAGACAACTCGCATGATCTCAACCCCATAGAAAACATTTGGGAAATAGTAAAGCAAGAGATTTGAAAAAAAAAAACTTACTAATAAGCAAGATCTTATGGAAGAGATTATCAAGATCTGGCATAATAACCCAGAGTTGACAGAAACTATAAAAAATAAATTGCAAGCATGCCACAATGCAATGAAGCAGTTATTGCAAATAAAAGTGTTTTTGCAAAATATTTATACTTTATATATATTTTATATAATTTTTCATAATAATCAATAAATATTCAAAATGTTCAACTTTATTTATTTATTTATTAAAAAACTTTAAATTGCACTGTTATTGTATATATATATATATATATATATATATATATATATATATATATATATATATATATATATATATATATATATATATATATATATATATATATATATATATATATATATATATATATATATATATATATATATATATATATATATATATATATATATATATATATATATATATATATATATATATATATATATATATATATATACATATATATGTATGTTTATTTATGTACATATATATAGAGTAAAAAAAAAGGTTAAGTATGCGTTACAAATCAACTTTTGTATTTTATTAAAACATAAATCTTAATAATAAAAGTAGTATCATTTAATGTTTTCTGTTTCTTTTTTTGTGTTACTGGAGTAGGTACTTGCTTACTATTCTGTTGGTTATTATGTTTTCTCTTGCATAAGCATGGTAGTGGCTCCTATAAAAATTAATATCAAAATAAAACTAATAATACTTGAATTAAGTATCTTTTAAAAACAAGGAAAAAAAGTAATGTCTTAAGGTTTATATAAAAAAAAAATTACATTATCTCCATGACATTTAATTTTGAGCAGCGTAAATCTGTATTAGTTAGATTCGGTTTATGCATTTCATTGAAACAATTCATTACATTTAATGATGATGGCCAGCACAAAAAATTATCAATCGAGTTTTCTCTCTTTATTTCTCTGTATTTTCTATCCAAACAGCTTGGATGAACATTATGCTTGCCCATTTATACTTTTTCAACTGGAAAAGTATAGTAGAAAATATAATAGAAAAATACTCATATATTAAAAATTTGTTCATGTAAAATAGCTAACAGAAAAATACAACTTTAAACTGTACGTTATGATACATTATACAGTTGCTAAAATTTGCTAAATTTTTATGTTGATCCTTCTACTAACCAATGTCATGGACTAAAAGAGCAAGCATAAATTTTTTTTTATACAACTTTGCAAGAAAAATCTTTAAAAATTTAATAAAAATTTTTTAATATAAAAAAATATTCAAACTCTTTAAATCACATGGATTAGAAAAAAAGCTTGATAAATCATTATTTTGTAAAACATCATCCATTTTCATACACAAATTCAACACAATAAAACTTTCCATTAGTTAGTAAAAAGCCATCTTATGTTAATAAATAATTATTCCTTAACCAATTAAGGCAACTATATATATATATATATATATATATATATATATATATATATATATATATATATATATATATATATATATATATATATATATATATATATATATATATATATATATATATATATATATATATATATATATATATATATATATATATATATATATATATATATATATATATATATATATATATATATGTATGAATGTATGTATGTATATATATACATATATGTATGTATATATATATATATATATATATATATATATATATATATATATATATATATATATATATATATATATATATATATATATATATATATATATATATATATATATATATATATATATATATATGTATATATATATATATATATATGTATGTATGTATGTATATATATACATATATGTATGTATGTATATATATATATATATATATATATATATATATTTATTATATAAATAAGAACAACATAAATAATATATATTTTATATTTATATAATATATCAAGTAATCTCTATTTGTAATCCACACTCATGAAATAATACGGTCATAAAGAAATATTCATTTAATATTTACCTAACTAACTGCATCACAAGTTAAGCCATGCATTATTGTTAAATTCAAAACCTTATAAAAAGGCAACAGATGGCCTAATTTATTAGCATGTGTGACTTTACTTGTTTTTATTGGGCTAATAAGGAACTTTTTAAGTCTTTACTTGTTATTTGTTATGCTAATGAAAAAAAATTTTAAGTCACGCATGCGTATTTTAGTTCTCAAATTGCAATTACGAACGGTCGAACTCGTAATATAGACGTTGAATTAAGGTGGAATCGACGTTGATTTTATTTGATAGTTTTAAACAAATTTTTCAACGTTGATACAACGTTGATTTTTGGTTATACGACGTCTTGACTAAAAATCAACTGTAAATCAACGTCGAAATAACGTCGTGTGCCCACTGGGTTTAATGTTATTAATTATGGATGATGAATGATTTGTTGTTTTTGTATATTTATTTAATGTAGGTAAATTTTTTTATGTTTTGATTTTTATTATACTCAAAACAGTCTAAACTTAAGTCCCTACTATGCAATGTTTTTTCGTTTCTTAATTAATTTTTTTTATTAGATTTATGTTTTAAAAAATTGCTTAAGTGTTAAGTTCCTTCAGCCGCGCAGTGAGTTGGAAAGGTGAAAAAAAGGCAAAAATTATGTACTATAACCAGGACCGTATCTAACCATAGTTTTGGCGCTACCACTAATAAAAAGTTTCCTATATAAATTTTTGATAAAGAAAAACATATAATTATAGGGCATTTATAGACCACGGTTACTGATCTTCAGTAAAAAAAATATGAATGTTTTTCATTGCACTCCTTCATTAATGATGTATACCACTCTTTCGTAAAATTAATTACATACATTAGTACGCAACATAAGTAAAGTCTCCCATTATTTTGACAATTATCAAATGCAACGTACGGCTAACAGCAGTGACAAGTTTTCTTCCTTTTTTGTTTGCTTATATTTAATTCATTTAATAATGTTGGACTTTATAAATGGTTGATTTTATGCTTTATGGAATTTTTAGTTTAGGCGGATTGGTTTGGGCGCCCACACCGCTAAAACGGTGGAATTGCTTCTGGATACGGCGCTGATCATATATAAACATATGATACATCAATACTATGGTATTTTAAGTCTAAAAATTTAAAATTTGTTATAAAAAATAACTTTTCGGCGTACCTATGAAGCTTACAACGCGCGCTTACGCTTGTAAGTGTCATTTACGCGCGCAAAACATGATTCAATTAAAAAAATCGGACTCCTTGATACAATATACCATGAAGTTGAACACCTCATATTCTCAATATAAATTTTATTGGTGCCTAAGGTGCGTACTACACACGCGTATACGTGTTAGAGTCTTTTACGTGCACACAGACTGACTTTAAAAAAATTAGATTACAAATTAAAACAATTACTAATTAAAGAAAAGAATTGGATTCAAAAAATCAAAATACAAATAAGTATTATGATAATACTAAAATACTAGCTGAGATCGGCCCCGTAAAAATACGAGTCTTTGTATATCTATTCCAAACCAAATTTTTCTATACTTTTCCTTGCTTTCCGGATCCATAAAATACAGGTCTTTACCAATTTACATATCTATTTCTAGCCGAAAATTTCTATACCTATTCCTTATTTACTTTAATATTTTTGGTAAAATAATTTATTTTGAAAAAAAAATTTAAGAGCAAAAAACTAAACATGCGCACCTTTTCTGCATACGTAGAGCTTATAGGATACTTATAATTAGCTTTGTTTTTCTGCTAATTAGCAGAAAAATAAATCAATGAAATGCATTTAGCTATATACAATTCTTTGATAGCTTATAGGCTGTTCACACGAGGGTACATTTGATGGAACATTCCGTGGAACATGAAACATGAACAAATATTCTCTCGTGTGAACGCAAATGGAACAAAAATTCAAGGAACATTTGAGGAACTTTTGTACCGTCCCGCCAACCCAGAACAAATAAATGTTCCGGAACATTTATTTAGTTTTGTATAAAAAATGGTGCCTATTTTCAACTATTTTTAAAATAAGCGTATGCATATAAGCTAAATGATTCAATAAAAATGAATTGCAAGATGCAAGTTTGTTGTGAAAGTAATTCAAAGTATTTTTTTTACAAAGTTGTTTTCATCTTAACAAGAGTTTTTAGTCCTTGATCTCTGCATTGTCCTAGGTCTTGGTCATATATCAAGACAATATTATCGATATACTATTTGCCTTTTAACATGTTGCCTTGAAACTTTTAGTCTTTGCCTTCCATCTTTTTTATTGAATTCAAAACGTTTCTTCGAATATAATTTCATATCTTTATTCATTGAGTAAAAACTTGAAGTAATTTCATGCAACAAAGGAAATTCCGATCCCACTCGTGTGAGATCAATCATGAGTAGACCAGATGGTGGGCAATTATTTAAAAACAATTATTTGACCATCACAAATTTCAAGTTATTTTTAACGATATTTAAAATTTGTATAAATAGAATAGAAATTTAATTATTTGTGTATTATTAATTTAAAAAGAAGTTATATATGTGTGTTTAAAAACTTAATCTTAAAATATAACATTACAAAGACAGTATTATTCTTTTTTTTTTTTTTTTTTTTTTTTTTTATTTTGTTTGTATTTAGGTGCTCCCAGAAGTCCTTACGGTCTTATCATAGAGCACCGCGGGAGAGCATTTAACAGGAAGTTCACGCCTCCTTCCGTACCAATGTTGCTTGTTGGGCAAGAGCTGGCGTCTAACCCCGGACCTCCGGGTTCTGAGCCGGAACTCTAACCACTGCGCCACGGCTGCTCAATCGGTTGAACAGAGGCTTAATCTCAGAAGATCGTAGCACAAAGGCTACTCTACTTTTTACAATACCCCGTTCTTGTTTAAGTCGTCTGCATAGGATTTATCTCTAAAAATTTTAGATTTTGATCTTTATCAGCACCTCGTCAGTTTTTCTCCGAGTCGGTGCATTGAGACGCACGAGCCCTTTGCAGGGCCCTATTCTTGTTCGCCTAAGATTTTCCAGAGGTAATTATCATTGCTTTCTAGCACGGATTTTGACTTAGAGGCGTTCAGTCATAATCCAACAGATGGTAGCTTCGCACCATTGCCTTTTCAAGCAAGTGCAAATGCAAATTGTCTGAATCTGCGGTTCCTCTCGTACTGAGCAGAATTACTATTACAACAACACTTCATCAGTAGGGTAAAACTAACCTGTCTCACGACGGTCTAAACCCAGCTCACGTTCCCTATTAGTGGGTTAACAATCCAACACTTGGTGAATTCTGCTTCACAATGATAGGAAGAGCCGACATCGAAGGATCAAAAAGTAACTTCGCTATGAACGCTTGGCTGCCACAAGCCAGTTATCCCTGTGGTAACTTTTCTGACACCTCTAGCTTAAAACTCCTAAAGACTAAAGGATCGATAGGCCATGCTTTCACAGTTTGTATTCATATTCTTTTTGTATTCATATTCTTATTAAGATCAGTTTTAATTTGAATTAACAAGAAGTATGATTCAAGGTAACATTTAATTTGCGTTAAGAAAGTTTAATTTTCATTGTTTAATAGTTTTTATTTAATTATATTCTTTGCAAGCATTGCTATTAATGCATTTTTAATAAACTTATAGTAATTTTATTTATAAAATTCAACTTTGAACTAATAAGCAGAGTTGTTTATCATTGGCCTGGCCAACAGTGATAATAATATTAAAAATAATAATAATAATTATTATTATAATTATAATAATAATAGTAAAGATAACAATAACAACAATAACAATTGTTAATGTTATTATCATTGTTATCATCATTGTTATTATTATTTATATTAATATTGTTAATGATATTATTATTGGTATATATTGTTATATATGAGCTTTGTCATATATTTTATTTATATGTCATATATATTTTATTATATTAACTTTGTCTTATCTTGTTATATTAATTTGTGAACATTACCATTAGTATTTTCCTCATAAATATTCTGTATTTACTTAATAATAGTTAATTTACTGTTGGTGAATAATTGTGAAAGTAAGACATTTATTCAGAATATATATTATTGATTGACTGTATTGATATGACTGTACCTTATATCTTGCCACAATGTACTACAATTATTGACATTTAAAAATAAAAATAAACAATAGTGTTGAAAGATCAATGTTATTAAATAACATAATTATCACATTGCATGGAAAAGTAAAAAAAAGTAAAAGTAGCATCTGAAAATTTCTGTTTTCTTGACTACCAGTTTTTGGCAACTTATTAAATTATTTAGTAAGCACATAACATTATTAAATTATTTTAGGTCTAAAATATTTATAGCAATTATGAAGTTTAACCTTTAATTTTATTAATAACTATTTCTCTTCTTTTTGTTGTTGTTGTTGTTATTGTTGCTAGATTCAATGTACTTATCGTTTTTAGTAGGTAAAACTTTAATTTTACGCAATGCCTCAGCATTCAGAAAAAGAGTGTATTGACGCTAACACAACAAATATTGGTCTTTGCACATCTCCTTTAAATAAATTTGTATGGAATATTGCTAACACAAGAGTATTATTAGATTTATGGAAAGATAATTACAAAGCATTAACATCTGCAAGAAGAAACACAAATATTTACAAACAAATGGCAGCTGAATTTTCAAACACATTTAGTATCGTACCTCCGTTAACTGGATATCAAACTCAATCTAAAATTAGTAATTTGAGGAAACAATTTAGGTATGTACATATTCTACATTTAATGTTTGATACCTTACTGAAATACTGAAAGTATTTTACAAAACTAACCATGTGTAATAATATCTAATTGCAATTTAGTTTGTAACTGAGTGTTATATTAAAAATTACTTAAATCTTATTCAGTATTGAAGATTTACAGCTCGTTGATAATTATTTTGTTAATAATTCGTTATTTTATTATTCGTTAATAATTCGTTAATTTTGTTAATAATTATTTCGTTAATAATAATTTGTCCATTTAAATTTATTTGATTAATGTTATACGGTGTTAATTATGTGCTTATATTTACTTATATTTATGTATATTTTTCATAGACGAGAAAAACTTCAAGTTGGTTCATCGGGAGGACCTCCTAGTAAATGGTGGCCTTACGATATTGTTGCCAAAATAATAGGTGGTGAAGCTACCCTTGACAATGACCTTTTATCTCAAAATCAAAACTTTTCTACTCAAGATTTTCAAGATGGTCAGGTAAGTTTAGTATAATTTATTGTTGTATATTTTAAAGTGCTATATATTTTTTAAAGTAATATAAACAAGCATGTTAACTATTTCTACAAAATAAGGTTTAAGAGGTTCTTCGTTTTGCAACATTTGGCAGACTTAAAACATAAAGATCAAAAACATATAATATAAAGTTTTTGAATTATAAAAGGGATCTTTTAATATTGGCTAGATCAATTTGTAAAATGCTATTGTCTAAACAGATCCTTTTTGTTTAGGGAAGGAACGGAGTAAAATGACTTCAAGTCAAGTCTTTCAAAGTCAAGAGATAAATTTTGATTGAAACATGATTTATAATCATTTCTCAAATGTGTAATTTTTTTAATGTGTATATTTTATTTACAGATTGCCACAATGGAAGATGGCAAGGAGACTGTCAGTATTTTAAATATTGAAGCTTTGGATGACACAAGTGACGTGCAATCAATTGTTGCTATTCCTGATGAGGAACCAACTTAATCTACATCCGGCTCCAATAAACGAAGGAACTCTGATGATGAAAAAACTTTGAATAAAATAGCAAAAACTGAACCAGTGAGAAAAAATAAAAAAACAAATTTTTCTTCTGAATATTTAAAAATAGCAAATAAAAATCTAGATGTTCAAATCCGTTCACAATAGCTACGAATCAGAGAGGTTGTTGCTTTAGAGCGAATTTGCGATGCAATTGAAAATGCATCTAAAGCCCAAGTAGATGTGTCTAAAGCCCAAGTAGAATATTATAAATTTTTAATAAAAAAATAAGGTGTTCTATTAGTAAAGATATCTTTTTAGTAATTATGTTAAAATTGAAAGGTCAGTATTTTTTTAACAGTATACCTTGTTTACAATTCTATCCAATATATATTTTATAAGGTTTTTCAATGTTGTAACTAAAGAGATGGTTAGGGAAATATTGTACAAGCTTGTAGATGAAGCTCTATTTATATATATTTTTTCATGTTACCATATTACTATTATCAAAGGAATTTTTACTTTATGCAAAATAAAAATATTTTGTGATTTCAAGCATTAAAATGCATATCTGGTGGTATTTTTTTAATTTATCATGTTATTTTATAAATACCTTTTTTTGTATCTCTATGCTATATATATTGAGCATTTTTACCAAATATTTTTTTTTTATTACGATATGAAGCAAGCCTGTAGATAAATTATAGTGATATGTTTTTTGCCAACGTGTTTTTTATTTTTGTTTTTGTTATCAGATCATGCTGTATCAATTCTAACAAAATGGTTTTTAAAAATGTGTTTTAATTTCCCTTGAATTGTAATATAATAAGTATTATATTTATTTAATATATTTATATAGTTTTAATAGCTTTTTAGGGAGACATCTGTAAAGGAAAAAGCTATTGGAAAAACATGGAAAGCGTTTTGGCCGTACTTCGATCAAGAAGTAGAACACTAATCAATGATGAATCAATCACCCACCCATTTTCATATTTAGATTTAGCTTCCTTTAAGTTAAATCAACAAGGGTATCTGATTGAAAGAAAAGTTTGGGTTAGGCCGAAAAGTTCTCAATGGTTTAATGAGATTTTTACTCAAATGGAGGAATGTGAATTTAAAGAGCATTTTCGAGTAAATCGTAACACATTTAATTTCCTAGTTCATGAATTGCATCTACATTTAGGCAAAACTACCACAACTATATTTATACAAGTGTTGGATCACCTGGTAGAAATAATGACAGCTATATTTTACAGAATTCTTCTTTGAAAGCAATTTTAGAATCAAATCTATTTGATAAATGTTGTAAAGAGCTGGGCGATTCTCTTGTTCCGCTATGTTTAATAGGTGATTCAGCATTTCCTTTAACGCGTCATTTGTTAAAACCTTATCCTGAAAATTTGGAGCTTAGTAAAATTTAAAAAAAATTCAATAAAATACTTTGCGGAGCTAGAAGAGTAGTTGAGAATGCTTTTGGGCGCGTTAAAGCTCGATTCCGTGTAATTTACAAACGTATGTAATGCGATATTAACTTTGCTACAAGAATTGTTAATGCTTGCGTCACTCTTCACAACATTTGTGAATATTATGACGATATTATTATAATAGAATGGCTTATGCATCATCATGATGACAGTCTAGCTCAACCCAATACAGTTTCTACAACTGGGAACAATGGACCAGGAAAAAATGTTCGTGACTCAATTGCTAAATACCTTTATAAAAGGGACAAGTAAAGTAGTAATAATATTATTTATTATTTAAAGCTTTAGCTGTAATATGGTTATGTATTTACTTACTTTCCTTTAGGTTATGTATTTACTTGCTTTCCTTGAGGTTATCAAATGTGTCTAAATAAATAAGTATTAAATATGTATGAACACAAAATAAGATTAGTTTTAACTTATTAATGTATAATATGTTTATTCGGTACTATACCACTGATGGACTACTATTCTGTGTCGTCAAAAGCGACTAAAGGAGATATGAACTATCCATAAAACCAAGAAACGGGATAACAAAATTCTAACGTCACCTTTTGTATGGCGGGTATTTTGGGTTGGGTTTCTATTGTCTAACTCTGAGCTAGCTGAACCCTCAGCGTTATTTGCATTTAGTTTTACCTCTAATAAATGAATAAATATTAAAAATTAATAAATTATATTAACAATGTGTATTTGCCAAACTGTTTGTCACTAATTTTTATTCGAGTTTTACTTACCGTTTTTTTACTCGTTTTTTCTTTTATGTACCGTCAAGCCAATTTTACATGTGAACGCTACAAGTAACATTTTGTGGAACATTTTGTTCCAGGAACATTTGTTCCGGAATAATGTTCCGCCGAACATCGCTAGTGTGAACATGGTATTAGTGATTAAGTGCGCTGTCATCAGTGTTGTTTTGGAGGGTTTAAGACCTCCTCTTAGCGTCATAAGTTTTGAAATTTTTTCAATCTTGCTTATATATTTGTATTAAAAAAAATAATAATATAGCAAAAAAGATTTCTAAAGTTTAAAATAAAACTTTAAAGTTTTCTCATTTTATAGATATATAAGATAATATGCAAGATAAAAAATTTAAATAAAATTTTAAAGTTTTCTCATTTTGTAGATATATAGATGGACGCAATTATTCCATATAATGGCTGGAAACTCAATATATGCTAAAAACATTTACACTTACAGACGTTTGTATGTAACGTTATACAAATGGAACTAAGAAGATTTTAGAGCTTTAAATTATAGTCATTAAAAAAAATTCATTCTTATGATTATGATTAAGAACTAAAGAATATTATTAATCTAATAGTTAAGCCAAAAAGATTTTGCGCATTGACGTCAGTTTTTGTTAAAAGTTTATTGGCAAAATAAACCTTTATGCGTCAAGTTTCCTTTTGCATTTATCTTACTTTTTTATTAATTTTTATTATGTTGCATACAAATGCATTAAAATATATAAAACTGGTACAGATATATTATTTTCACAGATAAGAGATAGTATTTATTACAATAGTAATAAATAAATAGTTTTGGAGCCATCCGTAAAGGACGTCATCATTTTTAGCCAATTTTGACCCCCTTCCCCCTTTATCATCAATTTTGACCCCCATCCCCCTTTATCATGTTCTTTTTCCCTAAACCCCCTTGAAAAGGACGTCATAAAATTCTGCCCCCCAAACCAAATCAAACCCCCCCAAAAATTATTTGATTCCCCAATGATGTTTAAATCTGCTGCTACACCTTTGAAAAATAAATTAAAAGTATTCTTATACATTATCTTCTTAAAAACACATATTTACATATTTTTTCATGTTAATTAAACTAAAATAAAAAATCTATAAAATGACGTCCTTTTCTGACATACACCCCCCTCTCCTTGTTCTTTTTTATCCTTTTTATCTCAAACCCCTCCACCTCTCCCTATTTGGATGGCATCCTTTATGGATGTCCGGTTTTGTCTTTATTAGAATATATCCCATAAAAATATATTCCATATATCTTTAATAGAGTTTTTATAAAAAATTGAAATAAAATCTTATTTATATGACTATCATTTTTAAAGGTCTAAAAAGCAGATGACATAACTTTAGAAATCAGAAATTATCGAGAGACGAGCAAATCTAAAATTGAAGTTTCAAATTTTTCACTCAAAAGTGGCAATATGTTTCTTGTTTTTTTAATCTTGCCAATTTTTTTAAATATATTAACATAACTTCAAAAAATCCAAACAAAACAGCTTGAGCAAAAAAGAGTTTATATTTATTATTAGAAAAGTTTACTTATATTACTTACGATCCTGAATAAAACGTTATATAAGTAAATTTTTTACATATTATAAACAATATATATATAAACAAATAGAATATATGTTTATACATACATTGTTTATATAGACAGTTAAGCCCAACAAAGTTAAAAAAAAATTAGTTTCTATTAAAATTAAAAAATGATTTATAAAGCGTTTCTTTACAAAAACCAACGCACTATTATAAAATTTTTAAGTGCTATATAAAAAACTTTGAACTACAATTACTATATTCACTAAAATAAAAATTTTCACTATAATAAAATTTTTAGGCAATTATATTTAATTTTTTTGGTTTAGTGGCTTTTGTTAAAAGCTTTTAAATTTTGCGTCAAATTATCTTATTTTAACATATTCGTTGTATCATCCATACTGCAGCCGTTTTTCAAAACGCCTTAAAATTAAAAATATGATTTTTGACTTTTTTACAAAATAAGCTAGTTTATATGTCTACAAACATTATTGAATACATATTTTTAAAGAGTTCTGAAAAAAATTTATTAAAGTTAATCGTTTTAAAAAACGTTTAACAAAGAGTTAATTTCAAATAATTTTTTTTTAATTGCGTTATTCTCTAAATACGGAATAAGCATTTTAAGGCATTTTGAAAAACAGCTGCAGCATATATTTATAGTAAAAAAAATAAATGTAGCAAAAAAAGCTTTTCATTATCAAAAGAAAGTTTTAAATTTTTTTCTAGCTTCGGGCTTTTTTTATTGCCTCCATAGCAGCACCTTCTTGAGTTGCAGTTTCTTATTTTATTAAGTTTCAAAAAACTTTTTTTCAGACCATACGCAGCTTATTAGGACTAATTACCAGAGCACATTAATAACCCGACGGGCATTTATTTTTAAAAGTTACGTTCTAAATGTGTTTTAAATGTCTTTTAAACGTCTTTTAAACATTAATGTTTAATTAAAATACGTTTAAAAAACATTTAAAATACATTTAGATCGTAACTTTTAAAAACAAATGCCCATCGGGACATAAGTTCTCAATCATCATACATACGCAACAAATTTTTTCTCCCGGTGATGGTTTTTTTTTAGCTGTCTTAAAATCTTTTCTTTTGTGAAAGTGTATAATATCGTTACGTTACATATGTTTGTATATAATCTTCATAAAACTTTAAAGTTATTTTGTATTTTAAAATAATTAAAAAAAAAATAAAAGAAAATAGCAGCGGTTGGTAGGAATGGAACCTCGAAGTTCGACGCCGAGCAAGACCAGCATACAATCTGGCGCAGATTATTTAAAACAATGTAATAAATTTTTTGAGGGAAAAATGTTATAGATCAAATTAAAGAGAGCTTGACGCAATGTAATTATCAAGTGAAAATGAAACTGTAAAACTTCAGTATGTTTTAACATATGCTTTAACATTATTTAGTTTAAGGTTTACGTACGGTAGATATTCGTTCACGTTTTCTTATAGTGCTGCGACTCTTTCTTGCCAATTCCTCGGTTGCAATGGCTGCGAAGGGTTTCGTGTCAAATACGCTCAAAGGGACACAGCTATTAAAACTATTAAGTTTGGCATTATTATATAGATATTAAATACAAAATATATATGTATCTTATCTAATTTTACTTTCAAGAAAACAAAAAAAGAAAACCTACTATTTATAAAAAAAGATTTATTTCATTTTAATGGCATTAACAAAGATATAAATTCAGGTGTAAGTGTTTTTCCATTTTTAAAGTTATGTTCTTTGCAACAAATGTTTGATATAACAGAATCACTTATAAATAAATTTATAAATCTAAATCAAGAGGTATTGGTACCGGTTAATCATAATATTTCTTTTAGATATCATGACTGTATGGTTCAATATAGCTTTGCAAATTTCCTTATTCAGAGCCTCTATTGACTCTTTAGAATAGTAACCGATTGGCAGTCCTACTGTCTATATATATATATATATATATATATATATATATATATATATATATATATATATATATATATATATATATATATATATATATATATATATATATATATATATATATATATATATACATATATATATATATATATATATATATATATATATATATATATATATATATATATATATATATACATATATATATATATATATATATACACATATATATATATATATATATATATATACACATATATATATATATATATATATATACACATATATATATATATATATATATATATATATATATATATATATATATATATACATATATATATATATATATATACATATATACATACATATATATATATATATATATATATATATATATATATATATATATATATATATATATATATATATATATATATATATATATATATATATATATATATATATATATATATATATATATATATATATATATATATATATATATATATATATATTCTTCTGATAATATTAATACGCTAATTAAATAGTAGTAGTTAATAGTCGACTTACGTCATTTTCTAGGCTTTTCTATTTTAAAATAGTTTCTAGGCTTTTCTATACGCTGTTTTTTTTTTTTTAATTTTATTTACTAACAACCCCGTATTACGGGTTGCTTACTGTTAGTATAAAATGAATTTAAAACGGTAGTTAAATTTTGTTTTTAATGGAAAAAATTATCAATTATTTGAAAAAAGCATTGTATTGAAGCATTGTATTCAAAAAATAATTTCATATGACGTTTTCCGGTCTAGAATGTACCACAAATGCTCAATCAGATTAAGGTCAGGTGATGGGCAGGTTATTTCATCACTTTAATATCATTCTTTTTAAAATATTCCTTTGTTGCTATGGCAGAATGTTTTGGATCATTGTCTTGTTGAAAGACGAAGTTATTTCCGAATCTAAATTTAAGAGCAAAGAGCTTCAAATTTTGCTTTAAAATCTCTATATACGAATCGGCGTTCATTGTTGATTAAATGAAAGTCAATTTGTCAGCTCCTCGCCACGCCAGTGATCCCCACACCATGACATTTCCACTACCATATTTTACTGTCCCTCTCATGCAACTCAATTTGTATGCCTGGCCTTGTTTTTGCCAAGTTTTTTGCTGTCTATTTGATAAGATCAGGTTAAATTTGGATTTATCACTCCAAATTTCTTTCTTCCAGTACTCAATAGTCTTGTCAACATACTTTTTTGCATATAATAATCTTTTTTATATGTCTTAGAGTCAGATAGAGTTTTTTGCGACATACTCTATGATAAAATCTTTGCTCTCGAATTCTATTTCAGATAGTTTGAGATGAAATCATAATTTTGTGTCGTTTTTAACTTTGTCTGCAACCTTTTAAGCAGCTTCAAGTCTGTTTTCCTTGACTTGTAAGATAATATTTCTATCAATAGCAGCAGATGTTTTTTTTTTTACGGCCTTATCCTGCTATATCAGTTGTAGTCTCATTCAAATTGTACTTTTTTGTAATGAAGCCGACTGTTCGAAAAGGGAATCTAGTCTTTTTATTAACTTCTTTGTAGGTCTTACCAGTATTTACCAAATCCACAACTAAGTTTCTTTGAAAAACCTTCGGATATTAATTTAGAATTACAGAGCGACGAATCTTAAAAATCTTAATAAGATTTCTCATTAAGAGAAATCTTAGTAAGATTAATAAGACGTGCAAAACGATCTTGTTAAGATTTAAAAGTTTACGTACGATTTCTTAGTAAGGTTTGTAAGAAATGTAAGATCTTATTAAGGTTTGTAAATTATATCATAATTTCTTAGTAAGGTTTGTAAGATCTTATAAGATTATTTTGTAATTATTTCGACCCTACTAAATTCCACTCATAATTATATATATTTGTGTTGCATGCAACACTAATATGTATAAATTATAAAAAAAATAAAGTTTACACATATAGAAATATACTCATAAAAAATTAATAGACTAAATTTTCTATTATTTACAAACTAAATAAAAATACAAATACAAGTCAACTTAGATTTCATTGATGCTCGGCAAGTGATAAAACTATAAAATATAAAACTGCCCACAGTTCAACTGTTTAAATTTTTCCATTTTATATTAAGTTCCATCTGATTATACTCGCCTACAGCTGTGTCAACAAAGTATTTTACAATGGCTTAATTAATTTTTCTACTACTACACAATTTTGTTTCAGGTATTTTTTTTTTTAGTATTTTCGCGAGAATAATTTATTTTTGGATCAACCTAGTAAAACTTTAAGTTTTCTGCACCGATATATTTTATGCAAAATGAATATTTTTTTATAACAATACGTAACCAACAATGATGCATAGATCAACATCTTCCTGAATCTATAGTTTAAGAAAAAAAAATGATTTTATTTATTTTTATTCTGGTTTATTAATATTATTTATATTATAGTTTTCGTTCCATGTTGACCACATATTTTCTTATCAAAGAAAGCATAAGATGGAACCATACATCAAACTGGGTTGCCACAAAATTACTGAAAAATTGGACTTGAATTCTTTTCTGAATACTTTGAAAAAAAAAGATATATTTAAAACTTTTTGAAGGTATTTGGAACTAGGGTTTCTCATTTCCCGTAAATTTAGCATCCTGGGATTCCCGGTTTATAACTTATTTATCCCGGGATTTTCCGGGGTTTCTCGGCATAATTTGTTATAAAAATTACAACCGGTTTCCTTAAACAAATTTATCTTAGCACGCCAATCTCTATTACTATTTAAAATAAAATATTTATTTAAAAAGCATAAACAATTAATTGATTTGTTACTTAATCGTAAACAAAATTTTCCCATAAACCCGCGGAAGACCCGCGGAAGAAAAAGCTTATTCTGATTCAATTGATGTCGGCTTGATGATCATTAAGGTTGAGTATATTCTTTCTAAACTTTTGCTACGCTTTCTAGTTGCCTCAAAAAGTTTGATTTCTTTTGTGAGGTTTTTTAAATTGCTAATGTTTTCTAGAACTGCTTTTTCAACTTGTTTGACATAAGAAATAGTCGCATCTGATTTTTGTTCAAGTATCAAAATATTTTTGCCTAATAAATTTGGAGCAATAAGTTGAGGTATTGATGGGTCAGAAACAATGTTTTTATTATTATTACTCACTTCAACTATTTCGTTATTTGATGAACTAGTGCTCTATGTACAACCTGGTATAATTTTTATGTCGTTCACAATTGCATATTCATCTTCGGAGATATTCAGAACTTCTTTTAAATCATTTATTGCATTTAGTATGCATGTTTTTACTTTAAGAAATATTTATAGAATTGCAACAAGACTATTCCACCTCGTTTTGACATTTAATATCAGTTAAGTTCTTTATGAAATACAGATTTTACGTACATTTGTAAAACTTCATTTTTAAGTGGTGATAATTTAAGAGTTTACGGAACATTTACGGAACTCATTTACGGAACTTTTCGAATTTTCTTAATTTGATAAGGGTATATTTACGCTACTTTGTAAATCATTAATAAACGTAAAGCCTGTTGAGCTGTATGACTCATCATTATAGTCAAATACATCATCAAAGACATTAAAATCACTTAAATTTTCTTCTGAATCTTAAAACTGCGATTCAATATATTTTGCTGAAGAAACTGACATTTTGTAAAGTAAATTGTATACTGCCAAATGAAGTCCGTGGGCATAACACAGCTGATGTTTAATACCACTTAGCCGTCCAAATTTTTTTATTACAGATGCTCCATCAGTGACACTAGCTATGTTGTGCTTTCTATATATTCAATACAGAAAAAGTTTAACTTTTCAATAACTTAGAAGTTTAAAAATCAAACTTACTGTTTTCGTTGCAATAAATCTTTATTATTTATTGCTCATGTTTTATAATAACGAGAAAAAAGAAAATATTGCATTGCAATGCATTCCTTGAGTTAGTTTGTTTAAGGAAGTTTCAATAAATTTCTTGACGTGCTAGGTTTTATTATAAGCTATGAACACATAAAACGCAATTAAATGCAATAATATTTTTCTTATTTTTGGTTGAATTAGTTCAAACAGTTATCATATGTAAAATTAAAAAAAAAATTATATTCCAAGCTTTAAGTGGGACATCCTGGGAAATCCTACTGCCACTTCTATCCCCGAAATCCCAGGAAAACGGGATCCCAGGATCCCGTTTGAGAAACTCTATTTGAAACTTCTACGACATATAATTTTTTTGCGGCATTGACCATCAATTAGGGTAGCTTTGACATTTTTTCAGTTAAATGCTTTTTTTGCTAGCGCAATGGTTATAATTTGTGTCAGGTTTTCAATAAACTAGTCTAAAGGTTTTTTCGTTAATAAAAACTTGATAGCGTTTTATATTAGTTGCAAAATCTATTGTGAGTTTAAGATGCCTTTTTAAAAATAATTTATTCTTTTCTATTTCTTGAAAACTGTTTTCAAACTGTGGAATAAATTATTTTGTGAAAAAGAGATAAACCTTCCCATTAAATCTCAAATCCATTTCATTTTCATAGAACCCGAACTCAGACACTGCCAAGATGTTATAAACAAACGCATTTTCATTCAAATCAGTAAATACTGAAGGATATCCTGGGTTTTTATTGTGTTTGAAAGTTATCTTATTTTTAATGTTAGCTCTGCGTTTGATAAAGTGTTTAGATGTCACTCTTGAACTAAAAAGGCCTTCATTAACAGCATAGCGGAAATGCAGAAAAAAGTTAAAAAAAAAAAAGACTGCATATTTTCTGAAACCCAGTCTAGGTGCATGCACTTCACAACGCAAAGTTTTTAAGCTCCTATTAATCAAGGAACATTTCCTGAGCAAATAAAAGTTGCTAAAATTACTCCAGTCTTTAAAAAAGATGACAGATCAAATGTAAGCACCTATTGTCCTATTTTTGTTCAATCGGTATTTTTAAAAATAGAAAGAGTAATGTTTAATAGAATAAACGAACTTCTCTATAAAAAAACTATACTCTACGACAAACAAATATGTTTAAAAAAATAAATCAACAGAGCATGTAAAAAATAATTGATTTAAAAAATAAATCAACAGAGCAATAATTCAGTTTGTGCATGAAACATCGAAATCTTTTGAAAAATTACAGTACTTGTTAAGTATCTTTATTGACCTATCAAAAGCTTTCAATACACTAGATCATCACATTTTACTAAAGACTTAAAGATTATGGAATTAAAGATATTGGTACAAAATGTTTGTTGGACTTCTTAAATACATCATACGGACTTGTGACAACTATATGGCGTTGCATAGTCGTCTTACAGACGTCTGCGCCCGCTGGGATAAAGCAAAATGATTTATTGATATTTCAAAGTCAATGCTCTTAGCAAGTTCTCATTTGATTAAAATTATGTCAATTCAAAAATGCCTTATTTTATCATAGTTCATTACAGAATCTTTTTGATAATCTTTTATTTACTGAAACTCATCAAAAGCAGATGTAAAAGAAAGAGTCAAATAAATTTTGTAGAATATAGAAAAGTTAGGAAAACATAGTTTCTTCTATTTCTCTATTAATAATGGACTTCTTTCATTTATAGTTCAATTGTCGATGCTGGAGATATTGGTGCATACTCATCTTTGAAAGTACGGGTTTTGCCGAAATCCTTTATACACATAAAAGCAAATATACATTGCTCCACAATGTTTTTTGTTTTTCTCCTTTTAAAAAAAATCGTTTACCGTTTGGAAAGTCTTTTTAGTTTTATGAATACCTGTCACTGTAAAGTCACATTAGTTTTAATACACCGACCTATGCTAAAAATGCATTGACTTTGTACATGATCACTATTAGAGATGTATTCTCAAAACAAAATGTCTCCGTTTTGTTTTTTGCATAAATGCGGGGAAATTTGTAAAACAGCTTTTTAAAAGATTGATTTGTTATTTTCCTATTTACACTCTATGCTGAATCCGCCACTTCCTCTTAATCAGTTATATATATGAACTTTTTACTTCTTTTAGTTAAGTGTTAAAACATATATCAAACTGGTTTTTATGTATTAAGCTATCTTTAAACAATAATGCAATCAAATGGTTTGCATTCATATGCAAAAAAGCAATTTTTACCGACAAAGTTATAACTTTATATTCACAAAATTAAAATGAAAAATAATTCCGTTACAAAAATTTCATGCATTTAATCTTGATGAAAATATCTCCTGGAATCAATACATTAATTATTTATCTACAAAAAATTTTAAAAATATTGGGATTCTACCTTAATAAAAAACGGTTAAACCAATTTTATTACTCTTAACCACAGTTATATAAATTATCCTGAGACTGCTTGGGGAAGTACTGAAAAACGGAAGTTAAAACTTTATTGTTGCAAAAAAACATGGGATACGCTTAATTAACTGTTCTGATTGTTTTACGCATACAAAACATTTTTTTACTGAAATGAGATTATTAAATTTATTCAAACTCAATTTATTTAAAGATATATGTTTTGTATATTTATCGTGAAACAATGTAATCCCACCCGTATTTAATATTACTTTCAAAACTGAAAGCTAGTAACAAATGCAATATAAGAAATATAAATTTTTTATATGAGCCGTTTTGTCGCAAAAAATTCAAGCGATTTTGTATTGATTGTCGTGGATTCCTCTTATGGAGCAATATTACTTTTACTTTTTAAGCTCAACCTAAAGAAATATATTTTTTTCACTTGGTAGTATACTCAGATACTTCTAGTATTACGAAAGTTGTTAAAAAAATTGAATTTTAGAACTTTTTTTTATTATTTTTACTTTTTAAATAAATACATTATATTTGTCTTTATTTAAACTCTTTCGAGTTCTGTCGACAAGATCTTTTTTTAGATCTTAGCTTATATTTTATTGTAAACAGTTTATGTATGTACTCATTTATACATTTGTATACATGCTTATATTTATATTTGCTTTCATGTGTGTGCGTGTGTTTTTTAAATTTTAACTTTTTTTAAATTTGTTGATGAATGATTTAGTTATTTTAATTGTTACGCGTTGCATATGGCATTATATATTTGTACTGTGACATATTAATATTGTTAAAATTATTTCTATATTGATTTAAACCTTTTAATTTTATTTTTTTTTGTCTATTTTTTTATTAGGACATTAATAAGGCGATCTTTCATCTGATATACCAAGTACATTTTTTAAGTTCGTTTGTATTTTATCTTTCGGTTATATAAGCCTTTTATATATTATATCTATATTTATATATATTTTTATAAGATTTTTCGTTCCACCATAGTTCTTTTGCAATAAATTAACACAAGTAAAATATAACAAAAGATAGGTGACGAATTTGATATAAAAATTCTCTCTCGCATTATCAATTGCAATCAATATTTAAGAGTGCTTTTATAAAACAGAGTTTTTAAAAACATTCAAACATAAATTTAAAAAAATGCCAGTGTATTACGATCCAGCTACAGGCAAATATTTATTTCAAAAGTTCAAATACTTATTTTAGCTGGAGTTAATGGAAATCTATTCACTGCAGCGGAAAATTAAAAAAAAAATTACATTTTAAATACTCCAGCATATTTCGAAGTATTTAGTATTAAACCTGCAGCTTTAATGTTATGGCAATAATGTTACAAGTATTGTTACACCATAGTACGCGTACTATTTTGTAATAATAACTTAATTTATTTGTAAGGTATACGTTACAAATCGAAAAATAACCTAAATCAAAAAATAACCTAAAGTAGAAGATAAAAAAAGAATTTCTCTAGAAAAAGGACAACTTCTTATCCTGCTATTGGTAAAGACAGAATTTATTTTTATTTTTGTACAATAAAGTGGTCAAAATCCAGAGACTGACAGTGTACCAGAGAAAGTAAATGATATTTATCTAGACCAAATTATGTTTTTATGATGTTGATGTTGCTTCTCTCAAATTTCTTCTTGCATTTGAAAAACACTCTCTTGTAAGAAATATTGACTGGACTGTAATTTGTAAAGACCAAGTGGAAGGAAATGATTACATTTGTTCTCGTGTCATTTTTTACAAAGTAAAAACAGTTATAGATGATGTTGATAATTTTTTAATTCATGGCATTGTAAGATTTACTACTAAGGCAATAAAAAATTTTAATAATCAGTCATTTAATATTAAAAATTTCTTAAGTTGCAAGAATGTATTTTTGAAATTCTGCTCAAGTTTGTTAGTGCATACAAATCGATTTTTATTATTTTGGAAAAAATATATTCGTAAGACATTGGAATCAAAAATTTCCAAAATGCTGGTTTCAATAGTTTTTGACTTATGATTTATGATCAATTTGTTTACACAACTTTACATATACTAATTAAAATTGCTAGTCACTTATAAAAAATTATAGTAATTAAAAATGCCACAAGTGTCTTATTTCAAAATTTTTGTCGTGCTGTCTACGTAAAAAATTAAAGATTAATTACAACAATTTACTAATGTTGGGTTAATATTTTAAAAGAAAAAAAAAAGTAAGATAAATTTAAAGAAATGAACCATCTTTTTTTAAGTTCTTTGAATCCTCCTAGACCTAGATTATTTACATCACTACTCTAACATTGTTACGTCACTACTCCAATGTCAAAATATTATTTTTATTTATATATTATATGGTTATAAGTATTAAAAAAAAAAAAAATTAACTCAGTTTCTTTCAAATTTTAGCACGCAAATGATAAGATCTTTGTACTTATTTACTAGCTTCATTGTTAAATTATTCAGGATTTGGTCTTTTTGCATAAATATGCTTTTAAGATACTAATATAGAAAACAAGCTCTTAGATAAAAATATATGCATTCTTCAAAACTGATAAAATTTTATTTAATAAATTTTAATATTTGCTAAGTATTCTGTCCTCAAAAACTAAAACAACAATTTAAGTTTATTTCTTAGCACAATTACGATTATTTTGATACAAAATATTTTTTGAATTTATTCAAGAACAAAACTTCTCTAATATTTTGAAAAACCTCAAATTTTTGGCATTATTTTTTTTCTTCTAATGTAAAAATCTCAATTGTTTTTGCTTTTTGTTTTTGAATATAATTATTTCTAATTCCTAATGTAAATTTTTGCATCTTATTTATATATAAAAAGCACACAATAATATTATACTAAAAAACTTTTTTCTTAATAAATCCATTTTATTACATGCTTTCATAGGTATAGAAAACTATAAATATATCAAATAATAGCTAAAACCATTTTTTTAAACAGAAAAAATGGAATATTTGGTTTTTGTTATCAACATAGTTTCTTTACACGTATTTGCAGATGGTGAGTGTATTTTTTCAATTAACTTAAATAATTTTAATACTTTTTTTGATTTGTAAAATTTTTTTCCTTTATATTACAAAATATTATAAAATAATACCTGCAATCGGTAGAGAATGTTACAAAATATAAATCTCTGGTTTTTTCTAAAGCTGTTAAAGTAGTTGTTGTATTTTTAAGTCAATTTTTATTTATTTGTATTTAAATACATTTTAATTATTTGTATTTAAATACATTTTGCATATAGATCTATAAAGATGTGAGTAATTGATTTAAAGAAGTTAGTTTTTATTTGAAAAAACTCGGCTAACAAATGTTTTAAGCCTTTTTTTTTTGTTCACTATAGCCAACATATTAGTGCAACATTCATTTTTGTGAATACAAAATTAAAATAACCATAGCTATATATTAATATGAAAATAATAAGTTTTGGTGAAATTTTAAAAATAAACTGTGATTAAGAATTTAAAAAATTAAGAAAAAAAAAATGATATATTATTTTTAGCATAATATAAGTTTTAAAGACAAATAAAAAATTAAGATAAAATGTTAACAATCACAAAAACTATGTTGCAAATCAGATGTAAAGTATGCAGACCCATAGCAAGTCTTTTTTGCTGTTTGAGATAAGTAAATTTCAGATATGGAGCACACTATAAACATTTATAATTTTTATAGTTAATGTTTATGTCAACTGAAGAACATTTTTAAAAAACTGAAATAACCAGAGCCTTGGAACAAATATGAGTATGCAGTAGAAGAGAAAAAGCATGTTTTAAGATTTAAAATAAAATAAAAAAGACGCATTTGGTTATGTTAAAAACAGCACAATTTTTTTTGTAAATTTCCTAATAATAAAGGTGTTGGTTTCAATATTTACCCGACGGGCATTTGTTTTTAATAGTTACGTTCTAAAAGTATTTTAAACGTCTTTTAAACGTCTTTTAAACATTAATGTTTAAAAGACGTTTAAAAGACGTTTAAAAGACGTTTAAAATACTTTTAGAACGTAACTATTAAAAACAAATGCCCGTCGGGTATACAAATCCTAAAGATTCAGCCAACTTAACAATGATATTGAAAAACATCAAAAATTTAAGATTATGTTTTATTAAATCAAAAAGCATCATAAATAGGATAGTTTCATTAATCCTAAAAAGTAAAAGAGTAAAAGTTTAATGGCTATGAAAACCAAAACCTACGCTACTATAAAGACAAGTACTCATTTAATAAGGTTTATAAGATGATTAAAGATTTAGTTTCAGTTAACAAAATGTAAGAATCAAAATTTTTTAAGCACAAAAAGTTTATTGAATTAAAATTAGATTTAAAAACTTGTTTCAAATTAATTGGCATCAATAGTGTTAAGTGCCACATGTTTAGGTAATATGAGGAAAAAAAACGAGTGTATTAAATATAATGATACTTAAATAAAAAATGCAAGAGTTTAAAAAAAATAAGCTAAATATATAAAAAACAGAGAAGATAAGCAACATCATGGAATCTACAAAAGTAGCAAGTTATCAGGTAAGAAGTCGTCAAAAAAATACAGATGACAATAATTTATGCAAACATGATTTATGTTTATATATTTATTAATTTTTATATTTATTAATTAGATATTACAGTAAAATGTTTCATAATATTTAAAGTAACTACTTAGACAGTGCGCTATAAAAGATAAAAATTGAAAATCGAAATAATTGCATTTTTTGAGTTTCATGTTTAACCTTAGTTGATTTAATTATGAAGCAGGAGTGTAGGAACAAAAATTATATTAATGGGTACCCCGAAATAGTTTTTAAGATTTTTTTTTTTTTTTTTTAAGACATTTTTTCAGCCAATCAACTCAAAATTATTTTTTGAAAAATTATTGGGGGGTGGGGGAGGGAGCTCGGTTGGTAAGGGCCTGTAAAAAATTCTGAACAATAAAATAAAAAGATTTTATAATGTTCGAGTAGATTAGCTAGAATTAAGTTAATTCTATATAGGAAGGTTGTATTTAGGATTTTGACAAAAAAAATAGTTCTATTACTTTCTAGATACCTATGAGTAGTGTTTCAAAACCAAGTTGTTATTCATTTTGCCCCCTCACAAGTTGTTATTTGGCATATAATCTTCGCAGACTTCTTTTTTTTTTTAAATAATATATCTTATATGGACAACTTTTAGAAATTATAAAGTACTTAAATGGCGCTAGATTTTAACTAAAACTTACAAATTTATCTAATTTAAATACAAACTAAGTTTACTAAATTATCCTGAATTATCGTTCAGTGCAATTAACTAGTTAATTTGTTAAACAAATCATTTTTATTGCCTTAATTCTAAATTATATATTTATATTATTTTCTTAAATATATTGATTTACCTTTAATATATTTCAAACAGCAATACTTTTTAAAGATTATATTTATTTATAAAATAAATTTAAGTGATTCAGAAAGTAAAAACAACAGTTTGCAATTTTTTTAAATAAATATTTATATACACATTATCTCTCTAAAAATAGAAAGCATATTGGTGATAATGAGATAGTATCGCCTCCAATATTAATTTAATTTAAGGTGGTTGTTTTTGCTTAACAAATGTTGTGTTTGCTCTCTACTTCAATGTGGTGGTTGTTACTCTCTACTTCAATGGTGTGGATTAGTCTTTTTATTCATATGATCAGTTTATCATTTTAATTTGTCGTTTCAAATTTATGAATTTTTTCTAAAATTGTAAACATATTAGCAAGTGAAAAAATTACATTCAAGGTTTTTAAACATCTAAAATGAAGGAGTTAAAAACGATCGTAACTTTCAAAGCCTACAATGTTACTAGATGAAGTTTAGAATCTCTCAACATCTATAAGTAACATCTATAAAGTTTAAAGTAGTTACTGATAAAAATCAATAACATTTTGCCCCCTCATTAGATTTGCTTTTCGTAGCAAAACATTTTTGGGATTATAGTATCTAACCATTTTACAATGTTGATAGTTAACACTTTGAAAAACTTTTATATTATGAAATATTGGGTGGTATATTTTGTATTTCCCATTTACATATAACTATGTTTTCATATTAGACATTTTTTTCATTATTATTATTATTTTTTTTTGTTACTAAAGTCTTCCAAGAACATCTAATAATCTATTCAAAGAGCACCACGGAAGAGCATTCGACTAAAACTTTTACGCTATTTTGCTAATATAACTAGAAGAGGCATTGCACCTTGCATTTTTTGGACAAAGCAGTCTTTAAAATTTCCAAACTTTTTTATGAGGCATCTTTTTGAAATTTAGTTTATATTAATATATATGCTCATAGAAAAATTTAGGGAAAGTTTGTGTTACTAGGGCCAAAATTTTTCAATGCATATTGTTATAACTTGCTGATAGCTATATAATTTACACTTATAGCTAGTTACAACATAACAACAAGCTTTTAGTAAAAATTTTTAGTAAAGTATATTATAAATATATGTCAATAGCAACATAAAGTTGCACTGTAACTAAAAATATTAGAAACGACACTTTGATACAAGTTATTTATTTAACGTTGCTACATATAATAACTTTTTAGTAATAAAAAGATTTAAATCAACAAGTCGATTTAAAAATACTAATCATAAACAATAAATTAAAATAATGTTTTAAGTATGTTTAAAAAATCTAACTTTGGTTGAGTGAAAAAACACTATAAAATATTTGAGAACCAATAAAAAAAAGGGGGAGTGAGTGTCCGAAAATCAGTAATTTTACTAAGTATTTACTTTATAGATGCCTCCTAATCTATAAAAAACATCTTAAATACATCTAAATATATTATTGAAAAAAAAGTGTCTTTATATCCTTTTCGCTCCGAGTACGCCTTTTGGCGTTCTCGCTAGTTTCAAAGTTTTTAAACATACCGTGGAAGTATAAAACAGATGGAAGTTCATTGAGTCACAAACACCAAAGCAATTTCAAGTTGTACTGGGAGTATGCTTGTAACCGACAAAAAAAAACGAAAAAAAAACAAGTTTCACTGAACAAAAAACAACAAAATTTACTGAAATGATTTTATTAAAAAATCAAAGAATGAACTATTCTAGGGATACGCTGCAAAATTTTAACTAATAGTAATTGTAATTATTCAGCAAAAGGTTTATTAAAACTCGATAACTAAATAGAACCACTTGATTTTAAAAGCATATGTTAGTTTAAGCTTCTTTTCTTGCTTCAAGTCATAACACGACATTTGATTAAATACACAACAAAAACAATTTTCAAAAAATCAAAAATTGTTTTCTAAAAACTAAAGTTTAAAGTTTCATTAGCTGCATATCAAAATTCCATTAATTCTTGTAGTACTCCATTCATTTAATATGAAGTTTATAAAAAAGTTGTTGTTTGCCATTTAGTTGCGCCATTTTTAATGTTTTTCTGGCGAACTATTTAGCACCTTTTTGCGTCAACGTATGAAGATTAAGCGTTTAATTACAGTCTTGATGTCGTTTTCTTATCGTTACAAGCATAGCAAAGTGGCCCAGAATTCACTTTTAATGGACAAAATTGATTACTAATTAAATATTAGATCTTTGTTTACTAAATTTGACATGAGTACTAATATAAGGACTGCGCTTCCTATGAAAGTGATATTTTTACATTTTGTTGCTATGGATACCTAATTTTGCTTAACAACAACCTATTTTGGTAGTTGTAAATATTTTATGCGTGTTATTTATATTATAATTAGTTTACGCATTAAGGTTTTCTCTTCTTTGAGGGGGATATTTGTCTTTTAGTTGTTTAGATGAATATGGTTGCTATGGTTACATAGTTTTATGGATAACTAATTTACATAGCAACAACCTATCTTGATAGTTGCATATTTTTTACGAGTGCTATATTCTCTAAATCTGACATGAGTACCAATACGAGGTCATACTCTATATGGAAGTCATAATTTTTTAAATATAGTTTCTATGAATATCTATATTGCTTAACAAATAGATACTTTCCTAAGTTAAACAAAGATAAATGGTACGGAAAGAGGGGTGAACTTCCTGTTAAATGCTCTCCCGCGGTGCTCTATGATAAGACCGTAAGGACTTCTGGGAGCACCTAAATACATACAAAAAAAAAAAAAAAAAAAAAAAAAAAAAATGGATTTTGAATGAATTTTTATCGGTTTTTAACCATACTATTTTAAATAGCTATTAAATATTTAATATTTATGTAATTAATTTTAGGTAAAGTATTACGTTATTCAAAATAAAAACAAAAAATATTGTAATAAAATATTGACAACTTGAAACACATTAAGAATTTATACAAAATACATACATGCATAAAATAAGAAATCATATTTTGGATGAGTCGATGCGGCAAATCACTAACTCCTTCTGGGAGTTGAGATTTTGAATTGTCAGAACTTGACTTCCTTATATTGCTGATTATTAGGTCTGATAAGCACAAAAGTAGGCATAATACATCATAGTTAGTTTTTAATTTACTGCATTTGCGTGTGTAGTTTTCACGAAAATGTTTGAAGTTCTTATTCTCGTGTTTGAAGTTCTTGTTCTTGTGCTTCCTGTACCTCTTCAGTAAGTATTCCAATGGGCAAGATCATTCTTCTCACAACCTCATGTTCGTGTAATAATATCTTAAGTAAACTTTGTGGCATAAAATACCATGGGTAGCTCTGTGCAAACAAATGAGCCACCTAAATTAGGCAATCAATCATGTTGTTAAAAAATTAAGTTAGCCACAGTTCAATATAGAAAAAATATTAACAAATAAAATTACCTAACAGCAGTACTTTAGAGATCATCTGCATTAATTAGCAAAGCTGATAACAATGTAGCCAAGATGACATGCAACTTTTCTAGCAGCAGTACATCCAGCTTTAAAGTTTTAGCTACAAAACTTTCAGATTGAAAATAACGACGAGCTGTCGTTTCCATCAATGGATGTCCCAGAACCACCAGATCTGGGCACATCAATAGTTAATTCAAGACAATTTTTAAAAGCATCTTGGATTCTTTTTTTATTTGTCGTCACAGATAACTTTTCTTTTGAGCTGCGCGCCTGCCACTTTTGGTTATCCAACTTGTAAGCAAGGTAAAGACAGCATTCCATTTTTCTAATTCATGCATTTTCAGTTTTTTTTATCATTTTTTTTAATATTGTTTATCTCTTTTGGTGCACTGCCACACACTGAGCTGGACTGTAATGCAATGGTCTCAACTTATAATTCTAATACCACTTTACCATCTACCATGGTTATTTCAATGATATTTGGCACATCTAAATAATGTAATAAAACTTTTATGTTTTGTCAATTCTTATAATTAATTAATTACAGCTTGTAATAAATTGTAATAATATTAGCATCCATAACTGCAACTAAGTATTATTTTAAATGTTAAAATGTAATGAAATAGCATTCAATACTGTTGTTTTGCAAAAATAAATTAAAAAATTAGTTATCCATAGCAACCATTAAAATTTTAACTTCCATAAGAAGTGTGAATCTCAATTTAATACACGTATTTAATATAGTGTACATAGCACAAATAAAAAACTATTAAAATACCGTTAATGTAAAAATAAGTTGTTGTTATGTAAAATTTGGTACCGTAGCAAGTGTTTTGACTTTCTTACATGTTAAAGAACAGTTTCTGACCATGCATTTGCTGCCCTAACCCGCCCAATAAAAGATGCATTTAATTTTGCACATTTAACTAATAAAATTTAACTTTTGTGTTATACCTATTCTAATATTCATTATTAAACCTTAAAATGACATTAGCATCCATAGCTGTGGCTAAGTAATACCTTTTAAATGTTAAATTGTAATAAAATAGCAATCAATACTGTTGTTACGCAAAAATAATTAAATAAAACTGTGTAACAATGTAAACAAAATTAAAAAAAAATTGTCAAATTTTCACCAAATTATCATAAAGCCGTTGTGGAAAGATGATTAAGAATTATCTAACTTTAAATTTGATATAATAACTCCAGAACTTTAATTATATATATATATATATATATATGTATATATATATATATATATATATATATATATATATATATATATATATATATATATATATATATATATATATATATATATATATATATATATATATATATATATATATATAAAGTATTTCGAAAATCAATAACCGCAGTTGCTTATTCTGTTCTACAACATTCAGTTAGTCTAAATACAAAATATCACTTATTTTTATTCGTTGGAAGTGCTATATGTAATTTTTTAAATATTGAGGATTGGCTGAACTTTATGTTATTTTTTTCGGGTTAAAATATGTTTATATCTAAACTTTTGTTTGATCTTACAAGAAAAAAAACACTGTTTATAGTTTCATACAATTAGCTATTATTTTACAATAATTTTTCAACTCTAGGTTTTAGCTTTACCAGTTCCTTAAAAGACATATCTTTTGTTGTAAGCTCTCTGTGCTCTCTGACTACCAAAAAAATGTTTTGTCTCTGATACTCATGGTGGGATTAAACTAATATTTCTTTCTGCGCAATCGTTGGTCACACTAAGATTGCAAACTAACTGAGCATAATGTTTGTATAAATCTAGCGCTAAGAAATCACTTGAAGTATGCCACTCTCAAAGAGATTCGGTGTGACCTGTAAGCATAAAAAAAACCAACTCTCCTTTGGAATTAAATCCTCTAATCGACTATCACTGGTAACAATAACGGCAGAAGGAGTTGTAACAGAAATCTCTGATAACTCAGGAATTGGAAATTTTCAAGTTTTTCAATGATTAAATGCTTAGCATCTGCTTTCATATGAGGATCACCTAACGATAGTACGACAACTTTAGGAGACAAATACCATGTGTGGTTACTCACGCTTTTTTGAAGAGAGTTTCAAACTTCATAATCCCATTCTGTTTTAATTGTTTCAGTAATTTTGAATGCATTAAAATTATTTAGAACAGCATGCTCTGCTTTGCCTGATTTGACGAAAGCAGGTCCTTAATAAATAGCAAAAATAAATGCTACCCTTGAGACCATATGTTTCTTTTCAGGAGTCAAATATTCAATGACTGTGGATGTCATATCGAGCATTAGAAAGTATATTGCATAGGCCATAAATTTTGCATTGTGACAGGCGCCAGGCTGATAGATGTAAAAGTTATTTAATTTCTCAGACTTAACATTCATGTAATACGCCAAATATTCAACAAGATGCCTCTAATCATTCCTAAAATATTCCTAATTTTATTTAATAACTTTAAAAAAAACGTATATTTATGGGAAAATTAATTCATTTTATATTATTTTTACATACCTGGGGAAGATTTCATGTTTTAGAGCTTTAGTTACAAACTTTTTAGACTTCAAATAGAGTTTGCAGAGATTACTGCCAACAATATGGTCTTGCTCAGGAAATCGTTTGAACTTTATTACAGCACCACTAGCTAAAACTTTAGGAAAAAATTCTGTTATCTATTTCTTCTGAAAATCTTTTAGTAACTTATTCGCAGGGGCTTTAGACATTTCCATTGAAATTACCTTAAAAGCCCAAGTAATATTTATTTCGGCAATATGGTGTCTACACAATAACCAAAGAAATGGTTTACCAAGAAATCTTGCCATAATAGTTATTGCACCAGATTTCCATCCAGTGTTATTTACTGTGGTGGCAGAACAGAATCCTACAATATAGTCACAAATTTCAAAATAATCTAGGAGATTCATAATACTTATAGCCATATCGATTCCCTTACCACTATCAGTTGGCACAACACCAAGTAAAAGATCATCTTTGGTTTCAAACTCTGAGCTAGTAATAGATACTGATAGTCTATCTGCAGTTGTTGCCTGTCTAGTTGCCACCTCAATATGCTTTAAAATTTTACCATCTAAATGTAAAACTAACATCTTGTTAGCCATTAAGTTAATATATTCAGTAGGTATCTGGTCTCCTTCATCTTTTAAAAATCTGCATGTCGCCTTCTGACAGATTCTCTGCTTAACTTTAGCTGTCTAATATCTCCTCCTATATAGTTTACTACGCTTGCAATAAGAAGGGTTTGATCTCGAATGCTGAGACCAGCCCTTATACCGGTGGAAGTTTTTGCTGCAATGAGACCTTCTCTGGTTATCTCCTTTTCTACTCTGAAATATGCTGGTCTAAACTGATGCCTATTTTTTGAGCTTCCTTCGTAAAAATTAACATTTTTATTTGGAACAAAATCTTCCGACTTTTTTTACACTTTTACACTAATTTCACTTCCAGCATCTAAATTAATATAAAGATTCTTAGCTCAGTTATACAACTACTTTAAAAAGTTACTAGTTTTGCCTAAAATGTCCGTGTATTATTATAAAAAATTGTTTATATTCTCTCTTTTTATTTAATCATAAGTTGAAACAAATATTTTTCTGTGTTTAACAAATTATACTTAAATATTACCTAATTGTTATTCAGCTCTTGTTTTTTTAGGTTCTGTAGGTTCCTCACTTGCGACGTTAAAATTATATCATTGTTAGGAAAAAAGTTGTGATTCCATTGCCGTTTTTTCCCCAATTTTTTCTTTGTTGTCACGAATTATCGAATCTTTGCTCTTCTGAACTCGATCTTTATATTCTTCTTTTCTCTTGCATCTATTAATCATTCTCTGAAACCTTGCTTCAAGCTCTGTGTCAATTTTAGATATATGATCATATTTCTGTTAGTTCTGTGAAAAAAGTTGTTAAAACAGTTAGCGTAAGATAAATTTGAATAAAAAAACAAAATTTCTCAAAGAAATGATTTTTTTATATAAGGGAAAAATTAGTAGATATATCATAATTGAAAAATAGGTTAAATCTTCGCAAAAATATTTGAGCAAAAAATACCTTTGATCATCTAAGAAAGCCAAATCCTCTTGTAAAGCAGAAGTATCACGAGGCATTGATTCATCGCATCTCAACTTCATCTCTAAGTCCTTCGCACTGATATCAAACAACTGCTCTACCATATTGTAAAAGTCATTTTTGTGGCGTTTGGAAATTTGCGTTTTGATTTGAAAGGTTTTACTGTTACACAAAGTTTTGTATTTGCTGTATTGAGATTTAAACTTTTCCACTATACTTCTCTCAGAAATTAAGTAATTACTGAAACCAGCAGACTTCCAAATAATACAATTTGTTGGAGTAAACAGTATTTTTCTGTATTTGAATTACAAAACTCGTCTTTCCCTTTACATATAACATCCTCTCGTGCTCGAGAACATGAAAAGTTTGTTTTAATAGGTTTGAATCGCTTATTTCTAGCTGAAGTTAGGAACAAGTAATATCGAAGAACACTTCTATTCGATGGAAGTTGGTTTGTAGGTAGATAGCATAAAGGCGAGTTAAGCAGGTAAACAAACCTATGAGCGTTATAGCTAATTTTTTTTTGCTTTCCTCTCTGATTTTCAACATTTTGTACGGATGGTAGCAGGAAAAATCCTCTGGGAAAAAATCCCCCCGGAAAAAACCCCCATGGGAAAAAATCCTACCGAGAAAAAATCCCTGGGAAATATCCCCCCCCCCCCCCAAATAAGAAAACTTTTTTTTTGATAAAAATTATCAATAAAATAGTTATATTTATTTATCTTAAATAGTTTTATAAAATAATTCATTTTTCATCAAAATGTAAGGTTATGCGCTATTTCTCGGTTGTCGGTAAAAAATAGTAATAAAAAAAAACTCTCCAATTCCTAATATTCTATTTTAAAGCTTTACTTAAAATAAAATTTTAATTTTTTTAACTGTAAAACATACGCGGAGTATTGCTACATTGACTATCTTATAGCCTGAGTTGCAACGGAGTGCTGCTACATCGACTGACAAATAGCCTGACTCGCAACGGAGTGCTGCTACATCGACTGAGGGTTTGGGTTGGGCAGGCAGTTTATCAAATATTTAAAAAATATTTATATATATATATACTTTCATATTGTTTTCGTCTAGTTTCACTTAATTTCCTTTAATTTTTTTTTAATATTTTTTTCGCTTAAAAGTCCTTAAAATATACCGCTAAATTAACTACGATGGTTCGCAAAAAAGTTCGCATTTTACCAGTTCGTCAGGGTTAGGGTTTCACATTCGCTTACTTCGAGGAATAGCGCATAACTTGACATTTTGATGAAAAATGAAGTATTTTATATAAATATTTAAAATAAATAAAGAAATAAACATAACTGGATATTGATAATTTTTATGTAAAAAAAAAATTTCTTTTTTTTTTGGATATTTCCCAGGGGGATTTTTTCTCGAGGGGATTATTTCCGGGGGGATTTTTTCCCTGGGGATTTTTTCCTAGAGCCCTCTTCCTGATCACTTAGGGATCTAAAAATTTTTTTGTAGATCCCCGAAGTTTGGTAGAACCGAAAATTGTACTGCGGCTTTTTTTTTTCTTTTTTATTTTGTTCACCCTAATATATATATATAATAATTTTGTTCACCCTAATATATATATATATATATATATATATATATATATATATATATATATATATATATATATATATATTATATATATATATATATATATATATATATATATATATATATATATATATGTATATATATAAATGATTTTTAAACAGATTGGATCATGTCAAAATTTTGACTTTTGTCCATAGCTAGCGCGAAGAATTTCAATGCGGTTGACAGACTTCCGTCTGTTTTATACTTCCATGAACATACCTTTACCTCAGCGTAGTTAAGGAGAGATCCGAAAATTTTGCGTTTCTTACAAAATAAAATTTGCGTTTTTAAACTTCAACTTTTTGTGTGTTTTGCTTATTTTCAATTATTACCATTATATATTTTTAAAAAGTAGAATTTAAGGTTTTCTTATATAATTTATGATTTTTTTATAAAACTTTTTTTTAATCAAAGTATTAGATAAAACTACCACTAAAATACATAAAACGCGACGGGGGCAGCGTCATAAAAACATGTGAAACGCGACAGGGCAGCGTCATAAAAACATGTGAAACAAATGTGTAAAGTGTTGACATTCCAGAAATATCTCTTTTATTAGAAAGTAAAAAGCTACCATGTTTACACAATCAAAATATTCAATAAATCGCTAAAAACTTCATATTTTATCTTTACGTAAACGGTAAAAACGTTTAAGTCAAAGTTTTCACATTTTTTTTTTTTACAATTAAGGTTAACATTAAATTGTATAGACATAAATTGCCTGTCAACCTGGCCTCATATAATATTTGAAAACTATAGAAATTTTATAACTAAAACAAAATAAATGCAGATTAATCATAGATAAGCCATTCATTTTTTAAATGATTGTCTAGGAGTAGCTTAAATGATTTAAGTGATAAAGCGGTTACAATCTCGTTAGGAAGAGAGTACCATTTATTAACTATTTTTAGAGAGAAAAAGTTAATGCGTAAATTTAATCGGGAAGAATGTTTTTTTAGTTTATAGATATGACCACAAGTAATAAATTGGCTATCAATTTCAAACAGACTTCTATTACCATTGTTTTCTTTGCACCATTTATAAACGTTAATTAGATCTGCGCGAAATAGCCTATATTTAACAGTTGTCATATTTAGCGGCCAATAATCTTTGTTTATATGGTAGATCATATAACCCTTTAATTCTTTTTGAAGCTCTTCTTAAAACATTTTCTAATTGACGTTTGTCTATGTGAAGTACAGGATTACAAACTGTTCCACAGTATTCTATGTGAGGGCGGACTAGACCTGTAAATAGTATTTTGAAGGATGATAAATCTGGAAAAACTGTAAATGTTCTTTTTATTATTCCTATTATTTGTGTTGTTTTGTTAACTTGAATAGTTGTGTGTTTTGAAAATAATAAGTTTGAGTCTATGTGAACGCTTAAATCTCGTTCGCAATTTGTGGGTTTAATGTTTATTCTTTTTGAAGCTCTATTTTGTTCTGGATCATGCATATTATAAGTATGGGATTTGTTGTTGTGTCCTAAGTGTATTACAGAACATTTCTCAATGTTAAATTTCATTCCCCATTTTTGACAACATAAAACAAGAGCGTCAATGTCATTTTGTAATTCTTGTGCAGATTGGGTACTTTCAATAGATCGGAAGATTTTGGTATCATCAGCAAAAAGAGCAGCTTTTGATTTGATTAATTCAGGGATATCGTTGACATATATAATAAAGAGTAACGCTGAAAGGACAGAGCCTTGGGGAACGCCACTTTTAACAGAAACCCAGACGGAATAATTACCGTTTATAAAAACTCTTTGTCTACGGTTTTCCAAAAAGTTTGTTATCCAATATAGTATTGAAACATTTATACCATAAGCTTTAAGTTTAGAAATAAGAAATTCATGTGGAACTTTGTCAAAGGCTTTTTTAAAATCGAGACCAATGTTGTCGATGGGAATAATATTATCAAGTGATAATTTCCAATAATTAATTACAGTTAAAAGGTTAGTTACCCAGTAAGCACATGAACGTTTTTAAAACGTTTTTTTTAACTAATAAATAAAACGTTTTTAAACGTTCGAAATGGCAATACCTAAAAAACGTTCTAAAAAAAACGTTTAAAAAACGTTCTTGAAAAACCCAAATTAAACCATAAAAAAACGTCTTTTGAACGTTTAAAAGACGTTTTTTTTTCAGAAAATATTCCAAAGTCCATAGGGACTATTATTAAATTGTTTAAAAGAACCTGTTGGTTTAAAAAACAAGAAAAACAAAAAATTTATTTAAAAGTTATTTTTAAATTTATTTTCTAAAACAATTTACAAACAAATTAATATCGTAACGATGATATCTGTTGGATTTAAGGTACTTTAACACAAGTAGAAGTTGCCAGCTTTAACGAATCAGTAATTATTGCATCAACAATCAACTCTGTTTATGATTAGTAAGCAGTCGATGCACAAACTAAAAGAATAAACTATATATTTACAACAAACAATCTGAATAGCAATAATAGTATTATAGTATAATAATAATATAATAGTACAATAATAATAATAATAATAGTAAAAAGTTTTTAAATTGCAAATATATGTTTTAAAAATATATATATAATTTCATAATACGCACATATAAAAAGTATATTAAATATATATATATATATACACACACACAGATATATATATATATATATATATATATATATATATATATATATATATATATATATATATATATATATATATATATATATATATATATATATATATATATATATATATATATATATATATATATATATATATGTATGTGTATATATATATATCAGTGAAGGATCGAGTAACTTTTTTTTGAGGTTTAAATATTTTTGTATTTTTGTATCACATTGCATATATATATATACATATATATGTATATATATATATATATATATATATATATATATATATATATATATATATATATATATATATATATATATATATATATATATATATATATATGTATATATATATATATATATATATATATATAAACGTACCTTTTATTAAGTTGTATAGCTTGGTTGGACTAAAACGATCCTTTGACTTTTCCAGCTGCCATATTAAATTTGATCACTAATGAATTTGTCATAAAACTAAAAATGCCGTAATTTAATAATATTATATTTTATAATTTATGAAATTATAATTAACTACTCTATTCTACTCTAAAATGTTTTTCTTTTTCTCATAATTTAAATCTAAATGTTTTATTAAATTTAAGGATACAGTTTATCTATTAATTATTATTTAAAAAATAGCATACTAACAATTAGTGCAGTTCAGATCATTAGTGTACACTAACCATTGTAGTCATATATATGAATATTGTCTGGGTTAAAAGAATTGTCTGAAATAAAGTTTAAGCTAGGATAACCTATAGCTTTAAACTTGCAAACTGGCAAAAGTGTGAATTGACATAAGTGCGCCAAACAAGTTTGCAAACATTTTGAATAAGCATAAGTGCAAAATTTGAATAAGTACAAAACAGTTACAAAAATTGGCAGAAGTGCGAACTGACATAAGTGCGCGTAATAAATTTGAAAACATTGGCATAAGTGCTAATTGGCAATTTGCCCTTATGCTAGTTTGCAGTTATGCCAGTGCTCTTATGCCAATGCTTGCAAATTTATTTGGGACACTTATGCCAGTTCGCATTTATGTTGTTTGCACTTTTGCCAGTTTTTGCAACTGCTTCACACTTCTACCAGTTCCCAATTATGGCAATTCACCCTTATGAGAATCTTTTAATTCTATTTAGCGCACTTATGCCAATTCGCACATATGCTAGTTTGCATTTATACCAGTTTCTGTAACTGTTTCAATAACAGCTTTGCACTTATGCTAATTTGCAATTATGTCAATGTTTGCAAATTTGTTTGATGCACATATGCCACATATTAAGATAGGAGTAATATCATTATAAACTTAAACAGAGTATTTATAGGAATGCACTTTAAATTTACTAACCTCTTCATCATAGCTATCACAAGTTTAACTCTTTTAAATATTGCCGTGTACATTCAAAAAACGTTTATTTATAATGTTAAAAAAACGTTTTAAAAACGTTCATAAGCCAACTGAGAAATTTCGTAAGTTGTTAAAAAAAATAAAACGCTTAAAAAACGCTAAAAAAACGTTTAAATTAACATTAAAAAAAACGTTTACAAAAAAACGTTTAAAAAACGATTGTATTGGTTCTTTAAACGTCTGACCGTAAATTGAACGGAATTAAAACGTTTTAAAAGCGTCCTGTGCTTACTGGGTAAACAGGAATGACCTGGACGAAATCCATATTGGTAAGGACTTAATAAGTTATTGTTAATCAGGTGTGTCGTAATATGTTTTTTTATAATTTTTTCAAAGATTTTTATTGAAGTGCAAGTTATGCCGATAGGTCCGTAATTAATTGCTTTAGATCTGCTTCCTTTTTTGAATATGGGTGAAATTGTTGCGTTTTTCCATATTTGGGGTATTGATCCATTCTCAAAGACTTTGTTGAAAATAGTAGATAAATGTTGAGACATTTGAGCATTAGTTTTCTCTCCATTTACACATAGAACATTAGTTTTCTCTCATAGCAATTTGCTTTCATAATCTCTTTATAGTTGTTTAAATAAATTACCAAAAGAAAAGGTTTCAGCTTTTATATAAATGCTGCCCCAAAGTAATTAGTTAAAATCTTAAACTCGTAGATTTTAAATTACCGAATATTTGTAAACAAAACAAAACAACGAGCCTCGTGATATTTTTAAAAAGTAAACCAATCCAAAATAAAACAGCTTTTTTAAAAAGCGAAAGGGCCTAAACGCTAATTTTTTTTTCATCTCTCCTTAACTACGCTGAAACATTTAACTCTAAAATTCAAAAACTTAAGTTGACTTTCGATTTCAAAGCAATAGTCCACAACAGTCCGGTAAAACAACAACCACATGGTTTTATTATTAACTTTGCTTTTATTTTCACCAGTTATATTTGACTTCCTGAGGTCGCCAATTGACATAATCCCGAGTTAAAAACGTAATTGATGAGCTCAAAAATAGTAAGAATAATGATTCTAATGTTAAATAACTGATTATATATATATATATATATATATATATATATATATATATATATATATATATATATATATATATATATATATTTTTTTTTAAAAAATTTAAAATGTATTCTACAAAAAGAGTGCTCAATGTTCTTAAAAGAACAGAGCAATTACAAATTAGTAGAAAATCACTTAGCAAAATTTTTTTCTCATTTAACACTGTGTTTCATCAATAAAGACTCATCAGAAATGATCATTTTCTGATGAGTCTTTATTGATGAAACACAGTGTTAAATGAGAAAAGAATTTTGCTAAGTGATTTTCTACTAATTTATATATAAATATATATATATATATATATATATATATATATATATATATATATATATATGTATATATATATATTATATTTATATTTATATATATAAATATAAATATAAATATAAATATAAATATAAATATAAATATATATATATATATATATATATATATATATATATATATATATATATATATATATATATATATATATATATATATATATATATATATATATATATATATATATATATATATATATATTATATATAACTTTATGCAAATGAAAACAAAATTATAGCTGTAGTTAACAACCAGGTAGACTCAAAAAGCTTGCAAGACGATATTAATAATCTAACTGAATGGTCCGACAAATGGATGATAAATTTCAACGTCAAAAAATGTAAAATCATGCATTTTGGAAAGCATAATAAGAAATTTGAATATTTTATAAAAGATTCAAAATTAGATTCAACAACTAATGAAAAAGACATTATATTTTTAATTTCAAATACTATGAAGTGGAATCAACATGTAAATATGGTTGTAAATAAAGCAAATAGTCGATTAGGTCTACTAAGCAAATCATTTACTTACAAAGACAAAAACACAATGAAGATTTTGTATTGCACTTTTGTAAGACCTATTCTTAAATATGCATCACCAATATGGAACCCTTATAATAAAAATGACATACACAAATTAGAAATTGTTCAACAACGAGCAACAAAGTTGATTCCAGAGTTAAGACACCTACCCTATGAAGAAAGGTTAAAAAAACTCCAACTGACTTCTTTAAAAATCAGGAGATTAAAATATGATTTAACTCAATATTAGAAAATGTTTCTCAATTTGGACAAAGTGTGTTGGTATCAACAACCAAAAACAGCAATTTCAATTTCAGCAAATGGTCCAGCTTCAAACATTAGAAGACATAAAGCATGTGTAGATATTGAGCTGATAAAAAGAAACAGACCAAGGGAAATTTTTTTTACAAATAGAGTTGCAAAATGGTGGAATAAACTACCAGAAGAAATCATCTCCGCGAAAAGTGTAAATATCTTCAAGGACAAGCTTGATAAACATATGGTTATTATGAAACTCTGATCTCTATGACTATTATGAAACTGTTAATAGCAATGGCTCATAATAGATTCAGCATGGCGTTGAATCTCAAGGAGCATAAATATATATATATATATATATATATATATATATATATATATATATATATATATATATATATATATATATATTAGGTTGACCAGAAAGTAATGTCGTTTTTGCGCATGTTGACATTCGATAATCGTTGGCCAGTTTATTGTGTATCTCGAACACGTGCACAGGTTATTTTTATATTAGTGTGACTTGTTTACTTCTAAATTATTTAAAATTAAATAGTTTTCTTTGCAAATTGGAGTGAAATGGCATATTAATACAGGAAGTACATATTCGTCATTGTATGCTTTTTGAATTTCGCAAGGGTAATAACGCTACAGTTGCGACTAAGAACATTAGTGATGTTTACCCAGGTTCATTAGATGTTCGCAAATGCCAAAGATGGTTTTCCAAGTTTAGATCTGGGAATTTTGATCTTTCTGACGCCCATCGACCAGGAAGACCAATGTCATTAGACAACGACGTTCTAAGGGCAGAAGTTGAAGCAAATCCATGCCAAACCATCGAAGAATTGTCGAACACCCTTAACCAACCTTGGTCGACCATCCAAGAACATTTACACCAGAAAGGAAAAATCAGCAGAGCAGGTGTTTGGGTCCCCCATAACTTGTCAGTGCAAAACAAAGCCAACAGATCAACCACGTGCAATGCATTGATTCAACGGCACCATGCAGAACCGTTTCTTGATCGTTTGGTCACTGGAGATGAAAAATGGGTCCTATACGATAATCCAAAACGCAAAAGGCAGTGGCTCTCCCCAAATGAACCAGCACGCAGTACTGCAAAGCCGCGATTACACCCCAAGAAGGTGCTCCTGTGTGTTTGGTGGAGCATCCGCGGAATCGTCCACTTTGAAGTGCTTATTCCTAGACAAACTGTTAATGCGGACCTTTATTGTCAAAAATTGGATCGAGTGAACCAAGCTCTAGTTGAGAATTACCTGGCTATCGTCAACAGAAAAGGTGTCATTCTTCAACATGACAATGCAAGGCCGCACTGTGCACGACGGACGCTAGAAAAAATTAATGAATTGGGATGGGAGGAGCTGCCCCACCCTCCATATTCACTTGATATCGCCCCTTCAGATTTTCATTTGTTCCAATCCTTACAGCACTTTCTAAGTGACAAAAAATTTCAAACTTTGTACTGCTTAAAAAATGGCATCTCCAGATATTTTAATGACAAACCAATACATTTTTTTCGATCTGGTATAGAAAGTTTGCCCGCTCGATGGCAAAAGGTTGTGGAAAATGAGGGTGATTGAATGAGGGTGAATGAGGGTGAGTGAGGGTGAGATTGAAATGAGGGTGAATATCATTGATTAAAAATAAATATTATAAAAAAATTATTTGTTTTAATTTGACGTAAAAATACGACATTACTTTCCGGTCAACCTAATATATATATATATTTGTTCTATTTTTCTAACCTCAAAAAGTTAATTTAAGCTTATGTCTTGAAATCTCAAATGTTATTTACGCTTCTTCTTTATCTAGTTTTAGAGGCATTATTTATGCATAATTATATGTTAAATGTACTAAAGAACATGTAATAAAGCAAACTGAGGTAAAACACAAGTACTCTATTGAAATGTATTTTCGTGTTCTTGATGTCAATATATAGGTACGTGTGTAAAAATTTCAAACCATTTATTTATTTAAGTATTATATACGGTTAAAAAGAGCTTTCAATTTGTAATAAAATGGTGAGCATTTTATGGAAAAAGAATAAAAAATATAAAGTAACGTTTAAGTAACATTTTTTATGAAGGATTGCTCAACAAAAATACAACCAATGTATAAAACTTGCGTTTGGTTAACGGTAGCTTTGTTATAGAACTTCATTGTTAATTTGCTCATAATTTTGCTCAGTGAAATGTGCAAATCAATTTAATAAAGTTAAATCTACAAAATAACAAAATATTTTTTTATGATTAAAACCTAATAATAAAACTAATAACAAAATTTTATACATGTATAAAAAAAATATCTTTAAGGGTATACATATTTATGTTTTTAAATATGTACCAAGGTTAGGTTTTTCTATAGCTTATAGGGGAACTTTAAAGACATTAAAAGCCTCGTTATTGGCCTCTATTTAGCCTTATTTTCATCATTACTAATAAACCTCAATGAAAAAATATATACATATGCAACATCAGCATATGCGTGACATTTTAGTGCAAAACACAACAAAAAAATTATAAAACATAATACAGACTATATTATAGTCAGTGATATACCTACTTGGTTGTCCAGTGGCACAGAGTGACTGGTTTTCTTAAAGGGCGACTAAAATTTTGAAAAAAATGTGTTGAGGTAGCCTTGCGGGACGACCAGACAGTTTGTTACTTACAAAATGTGTTTATTACCAAAACCATATATTATGAACTATAAAGGTATTGTTGCTTGTGATTATTTAAAAGAAACCTTTAAAAAAGCATTTAAAGTAGTAGTACACTACTTTTTAAATTAAATACACTACAATGCATTATATAATTTTACCAAGCTTAATAAAAAAAAGAGGACTTTTTTGTAACGTTTTTTGTTTTGTTTTTTAAAATGTTTTCAAAAGTTCCGGACTACTGATTATCATAGGGGACAATTTAAGTGAGACATAAAATATATTTCAGTCCCGCAGGACGACTGGGGAAAAACCAGAGGGTACACCACTGGTAGTTCAACTAAAAGCCTATTTAAAAAAAAAAAATGAGGGGGCACAAGCACCACTGCTCTTCTTCATTTTCTTTCTGGTAGAGCATATATATCTATCTATCTAACTTTATATAAATTCCAACAAACTACAAAAAATAAAATTATTATTTTTTAAAACATACTTTTTTTAAAAAAAGTTTAAACTATAATAATTATTTTCTAATTTGCTTAGTAATGTTTTTAACATAATTGTGGCTTTGAAAAAAGCCTAGTTTTTGAAGCAAACAAAACTGTTACATCCATAGATGGAAAGTGTCGATTTTTTTGTTCTCGAAGGAAACCACATCCAATGATATCTAAAATAGTAACAGTAAACCTATAAACTAATACCTATTTTATAAAGATGCCTTATGTCATGTATAGTAAATAAATATATAACTGCCATTACTGCATTAATAAACATAATCAATCTCTAAATAAACCGGTTTAATCTTGACATGAAAAAGATCAACACCTATTAAAGCAATCGTGTGATTTTCAACATGTTTTGTAACCTTGCAATGATAGATAAGATAAAATATATCAGATATATAAAATTAAAAAAAAAATTAAGGCTAACAATTAACTAATGTATAATAAATTACCATCTAAATGTCATCTAAGTTAAACTGTCATTACTGAATTAATAAATATAATCTTGAGGTCTTTTAGATAAACATCCACAGTAGCAAATTTCCATCAGAGTTCAAACCCTGCAATAACAGATAAATGAAAACACATTATATATTTAGCATAATAACTGAAAAACCCATTACAAATTGAAGAAGATGAGAATGATTTCCTAAGTTAAAAAAAAATTCTTAATCACTTAACTCCTGATACATAACACATTTCCCATTACCAAACAGAAAAATCAATAGACGTCGACCCTTCAATAATTGAAACCTGAAATATAATAGATTTGATTATAAATAACTACATGCGGTAGTGGTGTAGTGATAGAGCGCTCGCTTCATAAACGAGTGGTTCCGAGTTCGATTCCCACCACGTCCCTGGTAGTACCGCGCTCAACTCGTTTCTCCGCGCAGCGGCCTTGTTCGTCAAGGTTCGTGTTTCGGAGTTATAGAGTTGAGAGAGGGTTATAGCCACAAATAAGTAGCCTCCTCGTCTGAAGTGGCCGTCTCGGCCTTGAGGAGGTGAATTAAAATTAAAAAAAAAAAAAAAAAAATTATAATGAAAATAAAGTTATTTGGCCTTAGCGTAACTATCTGGTAATAAAAAATGCCATATGTCTAGAGTGTACTGATTTATTGTAATTAAACACTAACATCTCTCAATCCATGCAAGCAAAAGTCTGTTTTTCTGGGTAGAAACAATGCATAACCATCATAATGATTAACATTAATTGTCATGAGCCAGGCAATTTGCTTATATCATATAGTAAATGAGCTTTTGTTTCCCATAGCACGTTGCAATCTGTTTAACTCTGGTTGTTGGATGTCGGTAACTACCAGACTACCTAAAACTAAAATCTATATACTTACAATTATATATATATATATATATATATATATATATATATATATATATATATATATATATATATATATATAAAATAAAATCTATATACTTCTGCTGTAATATACATCCTGAGTGTTAGTGGCACTATCGAGCCATATGTGGCAAGTACATTTTCCAATAGCAGCTCCAATAAGAATTTCTTCAATATCAGAGGCATCATTATTTTGTAGGCCAGGAAACATTTCTTTTACCTAATCAGGCATGCAATTTTTTAATATTTTTTCTACCTTTCTGTGTTCTTTGTCCTCTCTTTTCTGAATTTTATCTGCCATTTGTTTTATCAGTTCCAATTTCAGCTCATTATGACATTGCATATTTGTAAACCGCTTTTTTTTTAATATTAGAGATAAGATGAACTTGTTTTGAATATCAGTTAGCTTTTTGCATAGCAGTGCAGTTGTTTTCTTTTTGCAAGCACAAAGTTTTGAAGAAAGAAAACAAAGAATGGCATTCGGAGCTTTGTGCTTTGCAGCACTAAACATAACCATATGATCTTCTGACTCAATATTGTGAAGCCTAGCTGATTTAGTCTGGTCTTTAAGATGATCATTAGAACTCATTTTGAACTGACACTTGTCAATGGCGCTAATAACAACATTAAGACAGTCAGTATCTGGTGCAATATAAAATTTTATCATCAAAGGACTAGAAAGTAGCTTTCCAATTAAAGCTAAAACTCACAACTCAAGGATACCTAAGGTAAAATAGTTATTAAGTAACAAAGAATAAAATTTGTCTATTCCCTGTCTTTATTCCCCGCTAATCTTGCAAGTGTGATTACCATTTATTTTAAAGATGCATTTTATAACCTATAATTTTGCGTACTACTTTATCAAATGAACTGAACCTGTATAAAAAAAGGAAAAGATACCTGTTTCAGATGCAATGTCTTAAAACAAACTATTTTGCAGACCTCTGCATAACGCCAAGCCAGAACACAGAAATATCTTCAATATGGCATAATGATGGATCAAAATACCACATGTATGAAAAAGAATATCCTCTGGGCAACTCTTGTTGGTCCAAACAGCTAACTAAATCCTTTGGATCACCTATGAATAACATAAAGTAAGTCAATTTGGTGATTGCAAGGAGAATGTGAAATAAAAATATGCATTAATTATAATATTTATTTTATTTTAACTCGTAATTTTATTCACAAAATTACACTATATTAAAGTAAAAGAATGACTTTAAAATAATATAAGTACCTTTTGCATTCTTGTAGCAAAGTTTGTTCAGCTGTACAACAATGTTTGCTGCAATTCAGTTTCTTCCAAAAAGTTTCCCTTTTGAAGTCTCTAATGCTTTAAGTGAAGACTTACAAGAGCTGGTCATTGTGTTCAATAGGTAAAGGTGACAGTTTAGTTTAATATTTTCTGCCAAACAAGCTTGAATGATGAAGGTCTCGATGAAGAGTGTGGTTAATTTGTGCATATGGCATATTTGTAATAATGTTAAGTGTAGCATTATTGCATAACTCCTGAAATTTTTCTATTTTAATTTTATACTGACAAGAAACTATACAAAGTATTAAACTGATTTGAGAATGTAGTAGTAACATGCTATGTTTGTACATAGAAGGACATAGATCTTTTATGTTAGAAATTAGTTCTTCAGAAAAAAATCTACGGACTTGTGACCCTGTTGTAGATATCCCTCCAAGAATGTTTTATAAATTTGTCAAAAAAAAATTTCAACTTATCGCGCAATACTTTTTAAAGAATTAAAAGAATTTTTCAAAAATTTTGCTTAAGAGTTGGAGTTGGAGTTGGAGTCCGAGTTGTACTCAAAAAATTTCAACAACTGGAGTCGGAGTCGGAGTTTTACTCAAAAAATTTCAACAACTGGAGTCAGAATCGTTACTTTTTTTTTACGACTTCACACCCCTGCTCTAATGGCTGAATATGTTACTGAATTTGACTTGACATTTTTGTCACCTTAAATAAATTAAGTGAATAAATCTATTTCTGTGATGCATTTTACATTTTTATTTTCCTCTATTATATTTATTTTTTATTTAACTTTACTTCTGCTGAAACAAACATAAAATCATATTAAATAATCAAATAAAAAATATAAAATTTTCATATTTGTAACCAAAAATAAAATATTGATATATTTTAAGATAAAAATAATCACTGTTCAACTTTTTAAAATCATGTAAATAAAAAAAAGTGCACACTTGCCTTGCACAGTTACCCTTAAAATATTTAAAAATAAGAAATGTTAAATATTTTTAAAATGTATGACACAGTAGGGGCAAGTTATCACTTTTGAAAAAATCTAACATTTAATCTGATTTTTTGTAAAAAACAACAACATAAATTTATAACATAATTACATAATAAGGTTTTAAAAGCTTTAAAAAAAAATTAAAAAATAACACATTTTTAATTAATTTATTCAAAAATATACTCCATATCAAATTAAAAGCGACATTTATATTATTGGTTTATCAATTTTCATGTCGTTAAATTCATTTTGAGTGGAAATTAACCGAATTTACTAAACATTTATAGACACACAAAAAATTGGAAATTCATCAACTTCAAAATTGCATATCATCCCTTAGAAATTAGCTAGAAACATAATTTTTTATATTTATCTACAAATTTATCAGACTTTCTGAATAAATAATTTTTATAGACTTTCTCAAGCAAATTTTTTTTTTCTATTTCCACCTCTAAGCCTACTGTGTGGAAGAAGTTCAGAGCTTGTTTATAATGCCAAAAATAAAAAAATAGTTTAGAGGTGCCCTAAAATAAATGAGCTCCTTCAAATATGTTTTTGTCTGGAATTTTGACAAAAATCTTCACATTGATTGAACACTGCAACCAGGTCTTTTATTTGGTTGAGAGAGTAATAGCAATATTAGATAAAACTAGCTGCAGATACTGCAATAATCAGTTCAGAATTTCAAATAGAAAAAAAAATAGGTTTTACAGAGGAGCAAATTGTTTTGACGAGCATTACACATAATCAACAGAAACAGAATTAGGAGAGGAGACAATGTTTCGGAGAATGGTTTTTTATCAAATTATAATTCTTTAATTGGTTGACTCACTACTTGTTTCACAACAATTTTTTGCTATACTCTTTTTTTTTGTAGGAATTTCAAATATTGTCTTCAGCAGAAATCAAGAGTGCCTGCTCCCATATTTTACACAAATACTCACGTAACCTGACTGAAATTGAATTAACTCAACAAATTTATACTTCAAACTTTGGAAAGAAACTTCTTGGCCTGTTCAACTTATTAAAAAAAGTTTCTAAATTTATGATTGCGTAAAAATATCTCTATAGAAATGTAGTCATTGCACTGCCTATTTTTGTTTTAATTCCAGTGATAGTAGCCTCAAGTAAGCGTTTATTCAGTAGATTCAAGCTTATCAGAAACATTTTGTGTTCAACCATGGGACCAGGGCAAACAAGCCGTCTTGCTATTTTGGGTATCAAGTGTTTATTGGCACAAAATTTAGACCTCTCATAGCCATTGAAGCTGGGGGAGCCTTATTTTTTTTCTAAAAGGCTTTCTTTTTTTTTTTTAAGAGAAAATTTAGAGGACCTGTTTTAGAATTAGACAATTGTGCCTTTCCATTTCGTGTTGACAGCCATGCTTCCATGATGTGATCGAAGATTATGCAAAACATGCAAAACAAAAGACAAGAAAATAATATTTCAAGAAACAAAAGCTGTACTACATATGGGATGAATAAAAAAAGCAGGAGTTTCACAAGTGAGAACTGGCATAAGTGCGAACGGTGTAATGCAAATTGGTATATATGCAAATTGGCATAAGTGCGAACTGTCATAAGCGTGAACTGGCATAAGTGCGAAGCTTTTGTAAAAACTGGCACATGTGTAAACTGGCATAAGTGCAAAGTAGTTACAGAAACTGGCATAAGTGCGAATAAATTTACAAACATTGGCATAAGTGTGAATTGGCATAAGTGTGAATTGGCATAAGTGCAAACTGGCATAAGTGCGAACTGGCATAAGTGTGATTTGGCATAAGTGTGCAGAATAAAATTACAAATATTGGAATAAGTGCAAATTGTTATTTCGCTCTTCTGCCAATTCGCACATATGCCAGCTTGCACTTATGCCAATGTTTGCAAATTTATTCGGTGCACTTATGCTAGTTCGCACTTATGCCAGTTTTTCCAACTGCTTTGCACTTATGCCAATTTGCACTTATGCCAATGTTCGTAAATTTATTCAGCACACTTATACCAATTCGCACTTATGCCAGTTCACATTTATGCCAGTTTCTGTAAGTGCTTTGCACTTATGTCAGTTTGCACTTGTGCCAGTTTTTACAACTGCTTTGCATTTATTCCAGTTTGCACTTATAATAACTTGCACTTATGCCAATATTTGCAAATTCTTTTGGCACACTTATGCCAATTCGTACTTATCCCAGTTTTTGCAACGCTTCGCACTTATACCAGCTAAATTGATGGTGTTGCTATGGGTTCTCCCTTAGCACTTGTTCTTGGTAATCTTTTCATGGGAAATTTTGAAGATAAATCGCTCAAATTATAAAACGGAGCAAAACCAGCTTTTTTTAAATGGTACGTATATGATATTTTTGCTGCGTTCACATCCGAAAATCATGCGGATTTATTCTTGGAGTATATCATTAATAAACATTGTTCTATTATTTTTACAATGAAAAAAGAAATTAAATCAAAAATATATTTTTTGGACCTAACTCTACAAATAAAACAAACAATTCCAGATTTTACTTCATTTAAATTTTCAAAATTTTTTTTCGCAATATATTCCTTTCCTACAGACATTCATTTGCTGTTTATAAATTTAAATGTGCAGGCTGTAAATCCTGTTATATTGGCGAAACTACTCGCCATTTAAAGACAAGAATAATCAAGCACCAAAAAAAGGATAAAAACTCACACCTTTATAAACATATTCAAACAAATAAAAGCTGTTTTAAAAAGTTGATCATGCTAGTTTTTCAATTTTAGATACCTTCTCCAACAAACTTATATTAAAACTCAAAAAATGCATGTACATAGAGTGGGAAAAGCCCTCTATTAATAAACATATGAATAATGTAAAAATGACAATTTCAATCTAGTTCTTTTTAACATTACCGGCCTTTTATCTATTTTAGGAAGTTTATCAGATTGGAGTTCATGGGGTGCATGTTCTAGTACTTGTAAAACTATTGGTGATGGACCTTACCAGTATAGAAACAGGACTTGCTTAGTAAGTTCTACATTCAATATTGGTTGCAATAAAAGCGATATAATTAATCAACGACCTTGCAATCAAAATGTATTCTGTTTAGGTAACAAATGAAAATCTTTACTTTTTTTGTCATTAAAAATTTATATGCTCATCAAAATAATGGCTTCTGTTTTTTTAATTGATGATTTCTGGTTTATAAAGGTAATTATTCAACATGGAGTAGTTGGACTCCTTGTCTCAAAACTTGTCAATCTCAAGCTGAGATTTCTCCTTTTCAATATCGCTCTAGAGTATGTCAAGGTGATACAATAGGTGTAGTTTGTATTGGTAATAGTTATGAGTTTCGAACCTGCAATATTGGAGTACCTTGCCCAGGTATTTTACTTTTTAAATATTGTTCAATATTCTTAAAATGATAAATAATTATTTCTCCTAAAGGGATCCCCAAGTGTCGAGACAAGTTGTGTTAATATCATAGGAAAACATTAGAAAATAAGTTAAAAGTTAATTAAACTTTCCAAAACAAATTATTAAATGAGATATTAACAAAATCATTAGTTGTTTTGCCATTATACTTCCGGTTGAGAGCCTAATTTTAGGCTCTCAAATCTACATAGTTTTTTTTTTTGTTAAAAATCATCTGGTTTCAATAATAATGTGATGGAAAAACAAAATACATTGTAATAATTATTAACCTAAGGTTAAGAACTAATCTACACATCTACACATGCAGAACAGGTATTCAGATAAATTTGATCAGCATGTTTTCAATTGCCATAAAAAAAGGAACCTTTTTTAAAATTATTTCCAATGTTAAAACTTTCAAAGTTTACTTCTTATTTATGAATCTCACATACATAAACAGGGATATAACACAATGAACATATAAACAGAAAGTAATTATTTTTACATTACTTTAAAAATTTCCTTACTAACAAGAATCAAGTTATACTATATTATTGTTAATTATATATATATATATATATATATTTTTTTTATATATATATATAAACCTTAATTACTTCCTTTTTAAACTTTTTATAGGAAGTTCAATATAAAGAGTTTATTTAAAGTTTTGTAAATCTCATGCACAGTTGACGATTTTATATGAAAGGCCTTCTGTGTTTGAAAAAAATATTTGTTAAATATTAACTAATAAATATATTTTACTCATCTTAGTTTGAATAGTTTTTCTTTTGTTACCTGGAACTTAATATATATATATATATATATATATATATATATATATATATATATATATATATATATATATATATATATATATATATATATATATATATATATATATATATATATATATATATATCATATATATATATATATACATATAATATATATATATATATATATATATATATATATATATATATATATATATATATATATATATATATATATATATATATATATATATATATATATATATATATATATATATATATATATATATATATATATATATATATATATATATATATATATATATATTTATTATTAAATCTGGAGGGTATTCCAATGTTAAATTATCTAATTTTTTTTACTATTTTGTAAAGTTGGATTAAATCATTACGTTCGGGTCTTTTTTTAAGAGTCGTTAATTTAAATTAGGTTAGTCTACTTTCATAGTTTCTTCCTTGGAGACATTTTGTTCGTGTTGCTTTACGTTGTATTGATTCAATTTTTTTTAATCTTGTTTTAAGTAAGGATACCACACTGAATTTGTTTAGTCTAGATATGGTCTTACAAGAGAGGTGTTCAATAATTTAGATGCGTTTATATCTAGGTTTTTAAATGAATGTTTTATTATTCCTAACATTTTATTAGCTTTACCAGACATAATTCACTTGACTAGACCATTTTAAATTGTTTAAAATCATAACTCTTAAATCTTTTTCAATTTTGGTTTCTGGTAGCTCAAATCTATTTAACACTGAATCATACATTGTGTATATATGCTTAATATTTTTGCTACCTATATGCATACATTTACATTTGTTGACATGAAATTTAAATAGCCATAATTGTGACCATGTCATTAATTTGTTTAGATCTGTACAAGTCTTTTCTATATCAGAAGATGATCTAATTATGTTAATTAGTTAAATATCATCAGCATACATTTTACAGTATGTTGATAACTCATTTGATAAGTCGTTTATATAAACAATAAACATAAACAGACCCAAGACAGACCCTTGCGGTATTCCACTTGTAACTGGAGACCAATTTGAAAATTTGCCGTTGCAGACAACACGTTGTTTTAACTTAAATATCTTCATAAAAAATGACAATTTGATTTATAACTTTAAAAGTCAAGTTTTTTTTTAGATTTCTTATGTCAGTTAATCTCTGACCAAGGATTCCTTTAGTGTCCTGCAAAGCTCTAGCTTGCTTTATCATATATTGTGTTGTTTTAAATTCATTTATTGTTTTCTAAATGGTCTAATAGATAGGAAATAAGATTAATAATTTTATTTTCTGTGAAATACTATTCTCATGTTGAATGTTTTGTTCTATAAGAAAATCTATAGAGGAGCTAATACAGAGGCCTCTTATAAGAGGTGACTATCTGTCAGCTGTTTACCTAGGGCTGTCAATTATTTTAAATATCCAAAAACACCAGATATTCATTGGTATCCAGTTAATGACATTATTGAAATATTACATGAGTCTGAACTCCAAAACACAAGAGGGTTTTACTCCTATCCAATAAAAAAAGACGATTAAATTAAATTATTCTGTGTTAATTGTTTTGAATGAGCAATTAATTATAAATTAAAGAATAAAAACCAAACTTAATAACTAAAGTGGTTTATAACAAGTTTCGAATTTTTCTTTTATTAATCATTATTTATTTTTATTAAAGAAGTTATTAAATTTTTTAAGCCCCCTAATGTATCATGAATATCCCCTTGATTTATTATGAAAGTCTTATTAAAAATTTTTCAACATTAATTTTGTAAAAAACTACAGGTCTTTGACTTTAAGTTATAACACTCCTTAATTATGTAAGTTTTGTTTAAATAATCACTATTTAACAAAAATACTGGGTTTTAACTTGTTATTGCCCCTTTATTTGTGCCCCTGCCCAGGTTAAAAACCAGATATGTATGGGGGCAGTCAACCATATCTTTCATTTTTTACAACATTTTTAGAAACTTGCTTTCTGTGTTTGTCTGTCTGTTTAGAATCTTTGAAGCTATATTTAACTTACTTCCCGACTAGCTAGTGCTCTGAAACTTTTAGGATAGCTCAGAACCCGATGACAATGCAATTTAAAAACATTTTCAAGCTTTGGCAGTCAATATTTTTTTCAATTTCAACTGAATGAATAATGAATGAGTTCAATACTTTTACAATTTTTTTGTTACGTAACTCTGCTGAATTCTTTTGTACTGAATTCTTTTGTTATGTAACTTTAACTAATTATATAAAATAAATAGTAACGGACAAAAAATATTTCAAATAATTCAGCACAAGTATTGAACAAAAATTTAGTAACCAAATAATAAATAGTCTATGTGTTAAAAACAAAAAAATCTAAAAAGTAAAAAATAATGTACAAAAATTTTTTTTTTCTAAAAACAACGCTTTTCAAGCAAACTAAAAAGTAGAAAATTTTTCTTTGAGCTTGTCAGAATGTCTTATTATATTCCTCTTATAATGATGACAGATTTTATAACAAATTTGATACACGTAAAACAAAAAATGTTAGGCGCAAGTGGTGATTTGATAATATTATGACATTATGCAGTATAACATTTGATTTAATGATTTGTTTGTGTGGATGTATTTAAGTGTATCTTTTATAGTTTAAAAATTGTTGGTCATTTTAATGATCAGCGTAGATGTATTGCACTGATATATGATTAACGAAACCATTAAGTGTTGGTCAATCACCAATCTTTTAATATGGGCCCAACATTTTTTGTTTTACGTGTATCAAATTTATTATAAAATCTGTCATCATTATAAGAGGAATATAATCAGACATTCTGACAAGCTCAAAGAAAAATTAATTTCTACTTTTTAGTTAACTTTGTTTTTAGAAAAAAATCATTTTTTATTGTAGATTATTTAAGAAACAACTTATTATCAGTTGCACCCATTGAATATGCTAATTGGCAAGTTAGTGGGGCACTGGTTTCTTATAATGCATTCAAACCTTGATTATTGGAAAGTAGGGTTATTTTTAAATTCTGCCATTTTTGTAGTGAATGCAACAAGTAAAAAATGTTTGCATTGCAGCTTAGATCAATACAAAGTGTTAGAAACAATTACAAGCATCTCAAAATGTTAAAAAATGGCACTTTTTTGCCAAATGGACAATACATTTTTAGATATATTTCAGTTCTAAACTGTAACAAGCGACTTTTTTTTTTTGCCTATTTGTTGCAGATAATAATAACTAATCAGAAAACTAAACTGTAAGGACTTAATGATGAAAAAAAAAATACTACATTAACTTCATTTTGGCCTTTTATAGCATTTTTAATTTTTTTTATGAAGTTGAGGAGGCTATAATTTTTTTCTAATGTGATAGAAGTTAACAAAAACCAGTATTTTTAACACAGAACTACCTAGAGAACACTTCTAGAAAAATGAGGCACTTGTTGAAAGATAATAGTTATGAGGCTTTAAAGTAGTCTGTTTTTACAATTCTTAAATTGAGGGGGGCCACTGAGCAGTGTTTATAAAGCTATATTTTCTCAACCAGTGCACTAGGAAGTCTTAAATTTCAAATTTAATCTATCCACATGTAGATAATGATATGTAAAAATCAAGAAAATCAGAGACGGTACCCCACAAAGTTTTCCCAAAATTGATAGAAATATAATAATTTCACCTTAATTTCCTTTAAAATTTTAGTTTATTGAGCTTAGATTTTTTCTTTTTCTTTAAGATTTTCTTTTTTTTTAGATAATTTATCTTATAAATTTTCTTTTTATTTTTAATGCATTTTGAAACACCTAGAGTTGTCAAAACAAATTGCGTGGTCAAGTAGTAAAAACAAAATTTTATGAGTGGTTAGGAATGTCGCTTTATCACACATCTTTAATTTTTATTGGACATGTCCGGCAAAATTGAGTCTTTATTGGACAAATTGTCCAGTAGAAAAAAGTTTGTTATTCCAAGCCCTTGACTATATATGTAACATATACTTTAATGCCTACACTTTGTTATATGTTACATATAGTATATAGTTTTATATTATTTTTATATATTATATTATACATATATATTTATATGCTATTTTATAATATGTTTATGTAATGTTATAATATTTCTTATAATATTTATTATACATATCATTATACACATTATAATATTACATGCATAATATCACTTGTGTACTTGCGTGTCTTATAAAAACTGTGATTTAATTTTTAGTAAAACCTTTATTTAATATTAAGTATAATTTTTGAAATAAAATCATGGGTAATCCACGTAATCAAGAACTATGGCAGGTTTTTACTGATGTTAAAAGAAATCTGAAAACTGTCTTCTGTAATATCTGCAAGAAAGAATACAATTATACTGTCAAATCTACTTCTGGAACAACTCGTGACATTCAAGTTGCACACCCGGTGAAATGGAAGCATATTAGAAAAGTGAAGTTAGAGCGAAAAAAAAAAGAATTATAGTTATCTTCGTATTGAAAAGAATTATTATACATAGGGCAACTACGAAGAAGAGTTTAAAGAAAAAAGTCCTAAGTTTTTAGCAGAAGTATTAAGGAGCTGAAGCTAAGTGACAAAAGTTCAATTACCTACTAAACAAAAAACAAACAATCAGATTTGTCACACCTTAAGGCTGATATGGAAATTATGGTGTTTTTGGCAACAAGCAATAGTGCTTTCAACCTATTTGAAACGGATTCATTTAAGCATTTGATCCATTATTTCAATCCCAAGGTAAAGTAATACAAAATAATGAAGTCTAAAATTCAATACATTATTTTTCAAGTAAAATAAGCTTTACAAATAATGTTTTTGAATTTTAAATTCTAACAATTAATAGCATTAAATAGTGAAAATTAGTGGCATTTTAAATATTTTAGATGACTCTTAAGTCCAAAACAAAACTTTCGAGAAACCGTTTGCCACTTCTCTACGCACATCTTAAGCAAGAGGTTGATGAGTTGTTTATAAAAGAATTGCCAACATGTCCTGCATATTCTACAGACGTCTGTACATCTCAAAACTACAATCCTATATGAGCCTATCACTATATTGACAACTACTTCAAATTAAAGAAGTTTGTTGTTCATTTTACTTACTTCAATGGCAGTCACACTGGAGAAGCAATTGCTAATAGATTGTCAGAGTAAGTTTAATTGAACTATTAATTATTAATGTATTTAATTGAGTATTGCCTTTTTAATCGCTAAATTAAATTTGTAATTTATCTATATTTACACTTATTTAAATACATTCTTATTTACTGTATTTAGACTTTTAAAATATTTAAAGGTATAAAAATATTTGTTTCATGACAATCATTTTTGTCTTTAGACATATCCATAGCATACCTGGAATTAAAATAGAAGCACAAATTGTGCTTGTTCATGACAGCACAGCCAATGCAAAATCCAGTTCAAGGCAGACACAATGTTAGGACATTGGCTATTGTTGCTTTGACCACTCCCTTCAGCTTATTCCTAAAAATGGAGGCTGTCCAAGGAAAAAAAGCAGCTGTTGTTATATTATTATATAACTGGCTGCAGTTATATAAATGCATCAATAGCTTATTATTAATAATAGTTTATCACAGTTCAAAGTGCGATCAAAGGCTAAAGCAAAAGGCCAAAAATTTGTTATCTGAAGCTTTTCAAATGACTAAAACTAAGTTCATTCAATCTGTTCCTACCCGTTGGAATTATGACTATGATGGTTGAAAGTGTGATCAAAGTCAGAAAAATTTTAGGTTATATTCGTGACTATCCAGTTATAAACTAAACCTTTCATTGAAAATCTTTAACAGCCAAAGGTCTTTCTATTTTTCGAAAAACCTAATATGTTTGAATATTTTGAATTAAGGTAAACATATATTAGAATGTAATAATCAAAAACATATATAATCAACATGTCAGTAAAATTATTAAATATTATATTAACAAATAAAATTATGTCCAAGGAAATGTATGCTCTGTTAATTAATTACAACTTAATGAACAAATATCTATATTATTATTATTTACTTATTAGGGAAGGATGTTGAAAAGTTCGTGATACATATGCTATCTCCAGAACAAATTATCTTGCTAAAGAAATCTTACCTGTTCTGTTGGGAATCAAAGAAGTTGTAGAAATGGCATCTGCAGGCAAAGTTCCAACTATACAAAATGGTGTTAACTGGGTCATGATTCTATATTTGAAATTGGAGAAAAGTATCAACTTGATTGATGTTTTTCCTGCTAAAACTCTTCACGAGTATATGCTAAAATATTTATTGGAACGTTTTCCACTTTAGTGTTCAAAAAACAAGGCTTACGCTGTTAGCTCAATCTTTTAACTATATTTTAAAGTTAAGTGTATTGCAGCTCTTGAAATAATTTATTTAACGAATAATAACTATACTATCAAACTATTAATCAACTTTTTTCTAAATAGTGGTTTGGTACCAAAATGGTATTGACTGGGTTGGTACCAAAATGGTATTTGAAGATGTCAAGACGGAAATTGTATAATTATATAAATCCTACATCGACTGGCAAAGTAATGTTTATACACAACTGTTATTGATGAAGTTGACAAAGATGATGAGGTCATAAAGTTTTGCTCTGATCCTGCTGCTGTTGCAGCTAAATTTGCTGTCAATATAAAGTGCAAGAGCGATATTGAAACAAAATGGGACACTTATATGTTATGAGTAGATCAAAAACAGACAAATTGTGCAATGCATTAGAATGGTTCTGAAAATAAGAAGGAAATATTGCCTTTGCCAGAATTAGCTTGAAGATGATTGTGCATACCCATCTCCTTTGCAACCACTGAAAGAGTCTTCTCAGCAGGCAGGCATATTTTTACAACTAAACAAACAAAGCTTCAACCTGAATCTGTTGACAAGTTGATTTACATCCAGCATAACTTCCATCAGGTGAAACTCATTAATAAAAATTTTTTTTTACAAAAAATAACAAAATAAATTGTAATTTCACGGTGAGTTTATTTCTTAAAAACACTTTTTTAAGTTTTTATTGCCAAAAGTTGACAAATAATTTGTAGTTTCTTTTTTAACATAATATATAAGTAACTGTTATGTTAAAAAAGTACATAACTTTTTTTTCTTTTTTGTTAAAACAGGTTACAATCCAAAAAAAGCGTTTGAGATCTGACCTTCCTGAGGATCATCCAGTAGAAGGTGCAATAAGTACTGATGCTGATCGGATCCATTTTACTGTTATAAAGTAAATACGAAAATTCCTAATTATGAAGTTTCATATTTATACTAACACTACAATTTTTGTAGTGTTGGTATACAAGAATACAAAGCATAATGAAGCGTTGATTTTTTCATAAAACAAAGTTTACAAAAATCGAATTACAAGAAACTTTTTTGAAAATTTCAATAAATTTGTAGAAATTTAGAGAATAAAAATTTTGTTTCTGCTTGGTTTTTTCTAAATTTCTCGCCACTTAACGAGTCTTATCTTGCCTGATTTTTCAACAATAAAGTTTTTCCTGTTACTGTTATTTTTTCTCTTATTTTTTCCAATATTAACTAATTTCCCATTACCCTTACCATTTCAAGTAATTCCGAGATGCAACAGCTTAATCAGTATAAAAAATAGGATAACTTTAAAAATAATATCTTTTATGCAATATTGACTATATTACATACATACATATATACACAGTCAGCGAAATTCAGGTCAGCATTCGGCATTGCCGACGCAAAAGCCGACCTATATTTGCTTAAACTGCCGACCTGAATATCCTAAAGTGTCAGCACGCAAATTGAAATACATGTAAAAAATATATAATATTCATTAAATATTATTTTATAATTTTTTGTAAACCCTTGTTTCTTTTGACACTGAATCTTCTGATCAAAAAAATTTAATTTCTAACATTAACTTAGGCAATATTTCTGATGATGATTGGACAAAAAATTCTGATAATGAGTAAATTATGAAAATACTTCAATAAGACAATAAGACGCCATTGCGTGGAAACAATCTTTATATAAAAGGAAAAAAAACTATTTTTAGTATTTTTAACTTTTGTTTTTCCTCCTTCAATTTGCATATAGTTACAAGTTCATACTGTACTATAATTAAATATTAAAAAACACCACCCCTACTACTGAAGAATTAAATGCTTATTTCTCATAGAGGTTAAACAACCAGGTGAATGAAACAACCAGATGAAAACTTATTTTATTAAACAACTTGCAGTTTTAAATAAAATCTTTGTCTACAAAACTAAACTAAATTTGTATTTCTAAACGAAGTTCTTTCTATGAGCAATCTAGAAAACTAAATAAAATGTAATAAATAAACTATGACCATTTTTTTTTGTAAAAAAAAGAAATTTCAAAACTAAAAAATCACCTTTTATAATCAATCAATTGTTACCTCTATCGTAATAGAAAGCAAAAAATCCAATTTTTTTTTGCCAACCTGACGTCGGCTAAGGTTGGCATGCTTGTGTTGACCTGAAACCCTTGAATTTCGCTGACTACATACATACATACATACATTTCGCTACATACATACATACATACAATTTCGCTGACTACATACATACATAAATATCTTAATTTTTTTTTTTTTCATTATTTCTTAAAATTACAACTTCGCAAATAATGAGTTTTTACTTTTAAAAAGTTATTAATAAACAAAAAATATTACTTGTTGCAAAGAAAAAAAACTTATTTTTTTTCCTAATGCTTTTTTTTGTGACAAACAAAGATTTAAGTTTCCAAGTACCATTTATTAAAAAATATATACCATTGGGCTTTCAATTTTCTAAGGCAAAATGTTAAATTTCCGCTTTATGAATATTTTTAATGCTGTGTTATTAGTTATAACATGTTTACAAGGAATTTATTTTTTTGTAAAAAATAGAAAAGAGGAACAAAAACCTTTAAAAAAATTTTTTTTTATAATTTAAATAAATTTTTTATTCAAAATTCTTTCTAAGTTATAAGTAAATTTCTGTTTTCACTTTTTTGATATCGCGTAATCTATTAATTATAAAAAGCTGATGTAACTATTATAAAGTATTATTTTTCTATACTATTATTTTTTTCAAATAAAGCTTATAAATATAAATAAGACATTTCAAGAGTTATATTGATTCAAGCGTAAATTCAAGCAAAAAATTAAATAATAGAGCTATGCCCATATATTAACATTTATAATAAAAATCTTTGTTTAAAATTAACTAACATGGTTTTCCACTCTACACTATTCAATACAAATACTTATGACATGAGAGGATCCAAACTGCATTCTATGGGAGTTAGGATGGGAGGTTACGCTAAGATCATGAATATATAAACTAAATAGCAGGGGAGATATGGAGGGTATATTTCCTCGTTCCTCTCCATTAAGAATAGTAAATGTATTGGATAATAAGACAATACATTTACATACCAGTCAATGAGCTAGTGTAAAGTCACACCAGAGACAATTTTAAAGCCTTTTAAAGCCTTACTGATATTAATGAAAGCTACATGCATATTTGAGCTGTGAGACAAGTAGTAAGTGATCAGGGCCCCGGCCCCGGCTAAAGACATAAAAAGTTGTAAGTTGTATAAAAAAGGAAAACGAGAAGTTGGGTAAGAGTACTAAGGTTTTTTTGATGTTCAAGGAAAAAAACTGGATTAATTACCATGCTGTAAAATGATTTTATAGCATGAAGGGACAAATATAATAAAAGGATGCAACTTGTTGAATAAATAGCCAAGCAAAAATGAGTTTTGATTAATCGTTATAGAGATAATACCTCGTTTAAGCATTAACTATGATTGGAAGAAATGCAACCTTATAACAATGTGAAAGTGGCTCAAGCTTGGCAGATAAAACATGTCTAATTACATTTTTAAAAGCACATTTACAATGTGCTTTTAGACTTAAGAGTAAGAGGGTTACGTCAATATAGGAATGCCAGCAATATTGCTATATTTTTTTGCAATAAATAAATGAGTTTTGTTGTCTAACAAAAATTGTAGATTTTAAGTTCAGAATTTAAATCCATAAGCCACTGCAAGTCATAGGGTGTAACAGAAGAGAGATCAGATTTAAAATTGGCTGCTTGTTCTGAGCAATGAAAAAGTGAAGATTTTTTATCAAGACAAGAGTATAAAGTTGAGTCATAAGCAAATAGGGCCATTTTAGATTTTATTAAGATCCTTATTGTAGATAAGAAATAATACAAGAGCAAGTATAGAATCTTGTGGTACCCTTTAAGTTATTTAAAATGAAGAAAAGAGTAGGCCTTCAAGAATAACTTTACTACTGCAGTTAAAAAGAAATAATAGAATAACCTCAAAACCTTCACATAGAAACTTATAAGATGCTAATAACAGAGTTAAGAGTAATCGTAGGATACTTGAGAGGTCAAAGTATTTTCTAGAGTTTTGAAAAATTGGAACCACTCATGTAGTACTTTTTAAAAGTTTAGCAAAAATTGAAGAGAGTTCTGGAGAACATTATTTTTAGGTAGAAAAAAAGTTAAAAATGCAAGATTTAGTTAACTGAGAATAATTGAGATTTACATCAGACAAGACTTTTTTTATGCATTAGCTTATTGCCATAATAAAAAAGGACATATGTTCTTAAGATGATTTTATAAAAAAGATAAAGAAAGTGATTAATCTTGAAAAATATGGAGTAGAATGAGGCTTGACTTAAAACTGATAAGAAGAAATAAAATATTTCAAACTTTTATTCCAGAACTAATAAAAGCTTCCAAGATGCACTTTTTGCACACATAATATGAATATAAACATATCTGTTTGCTATTTGTTTAGATGCTGGCATACATTATCCTTTCATTATTATATAAACTTAAGTATTTATGTAGTATTTGCTGAATAAGAAGATGATCAGATGGATGTGTGGTGTGACTCTAGCAAGACAGGGAAAGGAGGCATAATCTTAGGCAGATTAGAAAAAAAGTTGCATCAAACAACATTTGTTAGAAAAGATTAAAGTAATTTAGGTATCAACTTTTAGAGCGGTAACAGCTTCAGTAGAAAACAGTTGTGGTAGAAGTAAAAAGAAGAGAGTGCCTAACATATTGAATAAATGAGCTTTTTTTTAGAATCTCTAATATAAAGAATCTAGAGCATTTTTAGGAATCAAAATGCTCTAGATTGTTTATATTAGAGAAACAGCTTAAAAGAGGAAGGTATTCTTAGCTAGGCATCCTTTTCTTAGCAAATTTTTTTGGTATCTATTTTTTACATATTTTCTAATTATGTTGTCTACACTATTAACATTTGCTATTTTAAAATGGTTATATATCCTTTTTCACTTTTATAGTGTTCCAGTTTCAATTTTTTTTACTGATTCATGAATTTCATTTTTTTTCACCCTGATTTTTTTATTAAGAACCTAAAAAGAAAACAAACTTTGCTAAAAAATTAGTTAGAATAACTTCTATCAATCAAATTTGTTTGTTTTTGGCTTTTTTTCTCTAATTTAACTGAGTTATACAACAGTAAAACATACAACAGTACAATAGTAGTTTTTAGGTAATTTTTTTATTTAATAATTTGTTTTAAAGTTTATTATAACTGTTTTTTATTTAACTTTTTCAAATTTTAGTAAATTTGTTGTCTAAAGCATAAAAATGAAAGTTTTTTATATAAAGGTAATTACAATGGTTGGAGTGATTGGAGTATTTGTTCAGCATCTTGTCTGCTTACTTCTCAAGATTTTCCATTTCAAAGTCGCAGTAGGATTTGTCATGGTGATACTTTAGGTGGGGGTTGTGTTGGCTCAAGTTATGAATCTATGCCATGTAATTATAATATACCTTGTCCAGGTAACAATTTTTTTAAAATAATAAATATTTAAATGTAAAATGACACTATGACTTGATGATTTTGATACAAAGTAAAATACAATGATGAACACAAATTTTTTAATAATTACATTATTGTTTCATTTTTATATAAACTTTTTTTTTTATTATTTAATTCTAATTCACTCCCAACAAAGATAAGATCCCAACAAGCAATCACTGTTAAGTTGGAAGTTACCAGAAAAAAAATAGACTTATAGAGTGTAGAGAATAGAGTCGTAGACATGTATCATGGCTTGATCTAATTGATGCTGGTTTTTTAGAGAATTTATATTGTGAACACAACAGTTAATTAGTCTATAACAGACTAATAATATTAAAGATAGTTTGGACCAGGGCTGTGGAGTCGGAGTCAGAGTTGGAGTCGCGGAGTTGCGACAATTTTACCGGAGTCAGAGTTGCTATAAAAATAGTGCGACTCCGATATTTAAGTTTCTTGGTATTGCACGTGCATGTACAAAACATTCAATTAACCTTATGTTCATACTAAACACCAAAGAATGTTTCATGTATTTGTCAAAAAAAAATTTCAACTTACCGGGCAATATTTTTTAAAGAATTCAAAGAATTATTCAAAATTTTGCTTTGGAGTTGGAGTCGGATTTGGAGTCGGAGTTGTACTCCGTAAAAATTTCAACAACTGGAGTCGGAGTTGGAGTCGTTATTTTTTTTTTATGACTCCATGCCCCTGGTTTGGACCTTATTTTTTTAAAAGATAGGGATGCAAAATGTGCGGACCTTAGTATTAGAAATGTTGTTTGAGAAAAGTGTTCATCGACCTTGTTTCTATGTTTTATGGTAAAATCTCTGTATCAATTTTTTTTTTGCCAAATGATGCCAACCTTTAACTTAATAACAGTTCAATTATTTTTCGTTAATAACCTATGATTTTTCATTTTTCTGGGGCTGAATGTGTGATACTGAAAGTGAACCTAATAAGCTCATTTATAGATTATTTTAATATTTATCCTCAAAAATTATTGATATATTTTGATCTATATGCACTTATTTAAACAGTAGCAAATGTCCAGACAAATATAGATCTGCCTCAGTATATCTATACCTTGCAAAGTCATTGAGAAGATTATACAAAAGGTTTGTATGAGGTATCATATTGATGAAGATTTGATCACAGATTTGTTCCAAGTTAAAAAAAGCGTAACCTATTACCTGGAGTCTTTAGATTCGATTACATAAACAATATAATAAAACAAGTCAGTATTGCTTTTTATGATTTTTGAAAAGCCTTTGACAGTATTTCTCTTTAAAGATTATTGTGCAAAATTGAAGACATACGGAATCTGATATTTACTAAGCTTTTGAAAATTTTTTAAATAGTTATGAACCAAGAGTGAAAATGGGCTATAATATTTCTAAATGGCTAGTAGGGTGCTTCAAACATTGTTTTGAGAAATGATTTACAATGTAAACTTTCTGAATGTTAATACAGATGAAACAAATTTGATTTTAAAAAGTTCACTTTTGTAATAAATTATTTCAAAACTATCTGAGCCATCTTATGAGTTAGTCAAAAACTTGGATTTTGAACTTCAATCTTATAAAATGTAAGATGCATTTTAGAACATATATTGCATATTTGAACAAAAAACTGATCTATGAGATGGATGATATCTATGCTGAAAAGTAAAATGGGTTGAACAAGTACAAAGAGTACTGTCATAAGGGTGACATAATTAATTTTTTTTTATGACTGTATTTTTTAGGAGTATTAATAAAATTAATTGGTATTATTCTAATACCATTTGTTAATTATGTTAATAAAGAAAAAATTGGGCCAAAAACATTACATAAAAATATTTTTGTTAAAATTGCTAAGTCTCACTCTCCTTAAAGTTTTTTTATGGTCCCATGATATAACCTGCAAAATTTTATAAAATTTAAATAATATTTAGTGGTCCAGCAAGGTCCTTCAAATTTTTACTGTTGGTGTAAATAGAGTCCAAGACATTGATTTCTTTGAAAGGTTTATGAAGTTGTTATTCAAAAAATGGGAATGTTTTTGATATCATTATAAAGATCTTAAGTGTAGATTCTACACATATGTTTTACTCAGGTTTGGTTGGGAAGTGGGTGCAATCGCACTTGAAACTTGACCACACAAATAATATTTAGTTACGAAAAACAGGCCAGATTTTTTAGTCGTTTTGAGAACACTTAAGTTTGTATATGTTTCCATGTTTGTCCGCAAAACAATTATAAAGTTATATAGTTAATTCAATATAAATTTAAATGTTCTCAAACATCTTGGTGCATAAGAATAAAAAAGAAAATTTGTGAACTCTAAAAACCTGCCATACCTGCATACAAACTATTTCTATTGGTTCAAAAAATACATTGACTAAGCAAAATAAAGTTCTGAAGTATTCTGTTGAGATATTCTTAAAAATTGTATTATTTGAGTTTAGTTATGTTTTCATTGTGATTTCTAGCATAAATTGTTTTAAGAATGAATTATCAAACAGTTTTTTTTAATACTCTGGGTCATTCTTGGTGCCCACACCCTAGTGGAAATATTTCTTACGAAAAAAAAGTACACCAGAAATAAATTACATTTTCAAAATCACCGTACCTTGTTCTGTTATGACCTAGATTTTGAAAATATTCTGTCGACATCTTTCAAAAAAAAAGAGGGTTAAACGAGCAGGTCGTGATTTTTTGATGTTCAAAATAGGTAACTTCCAGAGATGGTGCAAACTTCAAAATTTGTAATATTGATACTGGTATCAAATAAAACTGTTTTACAAAAAATTACATTGATAGAAGCCTGGGAACAATATTTACCTGAAAAATCAGGACCCACTGTTCCAAATAGGGAAACAAGAAAAAAATTTTTTTTTGCAGTTTTTTAAAAAAGATCAAAATTCTTTGGAAAAGTTAATTTATTTTTAAAAAATTTCTAATGGTTCATAAATGGCGTCCAAGGAAAGTTTGAAACCCCCTCTATTTGAGGGTGTTGTCAACTTTACAATGTCATAACTTTTGAACATTAAAATAGTTTTTTACTAAATGCAAATTTTACAGATGAATTTTAGTCGAGTTCATAATGGCAGAGTTTTTTTTCAAGTGCTATCATTATCCCCTTCCCTAAAAAATATTTGGACTTTAGGGCTTTAATTTTATGGAAAATTTTAAACAATACGTTAATTACGGTAAAAAAGCGTTTCTATTACAAGTTAAATGTATAAATAACATTCCTCTCTTTTGTATACTTCCTTGTGGTATACCCCCAAAAAATTTAATAATAGATTCTATGAACTTTCTTTATCTGCTGCAATAGTTGATAAAAAAAAATTTAGTATTGCTCATATCCTTTTAAAATGCCAAACATTGAAAACTTTCAAAAAGGTAAAAGAGCTTTAGTCTGCCTAATTTCTTTTTTAAAAGGATCAGGAACGACTAAAGTTAAAGAAGGATAAATATGTAAAAGTTATAGGGTTGTCATTGGAAGATGATTACCCCACCCTTGCACTCTCACAACGAGAAGAAAAAATTTAACAGAAGAACTTGACAAACGTAGGGCGAACCTTTTATTTTTGATTTAATATTTTAAACCCGAAATGAAGAAATTTATATAAAATATTTGAAACATGGAAGTAAATTTCTTCTGATATTAAGATATTAGGTCAAGGTACCAAAGTTCAATGCTTAAAAGTATTGAAAAGAAAAGTTGAGGAGGAGGGTGATAAAATCAAGATTGCAGCTAAAAGTAAAGCCATTGTCGTCAAACAAATAAAAAGCTCTTTGTAAGCATTTTTTCCAGTTGAAAAAATCCTTATTTTGGAAACAAGTAAATTTAAAAACACTTGTAGACATTAATCTATAGGGTTAACCTTCCATAGATTGCAAATGTTTTTCAAGATGATCGTAAAATCTGTTTGCATTTCAACAAAGTAAATAGAGGTCCATTGAAGCAAGAATTTCAATAACTTTTATGTCATCAGGCAGATCAACCAGTAGATACTACCTTATTGGCAAACCAGTGGAACCAAATTTTAGGTTTTCAAAAGATACTTATTCTAAACTTGGTCTATGTCACCGAAAGTGCATGCTCTTATCAATCATGCATGTGAATTTCTTTCACTTAAGTAAAATTTCAATCCGAATAAAGGATTAAGTTTTTGGTCTGAACACGCCTTTGAATCTGTTCATTATGATTTTAAAGCAGTTTTGGGAGAGTAGATACAAAGTTTCTTGAAGCCTTTAAGACTATCCATAAAGCCTGTTTTAAGCCACTGTTATGTACAACTACCGACATACCTTCTTTAACAGTTTTTCTTTAAAATTAAATATCTTATAGTATATATGTGTATCTTTTATAAACTTTTATTGATTGTAAATAGAAATAAATATTTACGTAAGCATTAATTTGTGTCGTTTAAATCATTTTCCAATTAAAAAACAGTTGAATATATACTAAAAGATCAATTTCAAGATTTTTATTCTTTAAGATAAGTAACCTCCAGATATGCATTTTCACATTAATGCAAATAATATGTTAAAAAAAAATCAGAGTTTGGGAAGAATTTTATCCTAAAATTAGGGCCTTTAAGTCCAAATATTTTTAGGGAAGGGGGCAATGATAGCACTTAAAAAAAAAAACTCTACCATTATGAACTCGACTAAAATTCATCTGTAAAATTTGCATTTAGTAAAAAACTATTTTAACGTTCAAAAGTTATGACCTCTTAAAGTTGAAAACCCCCTCAAATAGATGGGGGTTTCAAACTTTCCTTGGACGCCATTTATGAACCATAAGAAATCTTTTAAAGATAAATTAATAATCAAAAAATTTTTATCTTTTTTAAAATCCTGCAAAAAAAAAAAAAAAATTCTTGTTTTCGCATTTGGGACAGTGGGTCCTGATTTTTCAGGTGAATATTGTTCCCAGGCTCCTATCAATGTAATTTTTTGTAAAACATTTTTAATTGATACCAGTATCAATATTACAAAATTTGAAGTTTGCACCATTTCTGGAAGTTACCTATTTTTAACATCAAAAACTGATTACCTGCTCGTTTAACCCCTCTTTTTTTTTTGAAAGATCTTTTTTCAAAATCTAGGTTATAACAGAACAAGGTACGGTGGTTTTGAAAATTTGTTTCTGGTGTATTTTTTTTTTCGTAAAAAATATTTCCACGAGGGTGTGTGCCACATCAATAATATAGTAATCGTAATTATAGTATTCAAAATTTTTTTTTTAAATAATCCTAATTATTGGATTTTTAAACAGAAATATCAATAAAGATGCCAAAGAGTAGAGTGACATGAAGCAAGAACTGTATTTGATTGATCGGGCATCTTTCTGAGACAATCACAGGGGCACCTCTTCTAGCTGAACAAGATGTTATGCAAAGTTGTGGCTACCCGTGTGCCAGTAGTCAGGAGATGGATTGTGCAGCATTGTTAGAAGTGAAAACAGCTTATCAGAAGATGAGAATAACAACTTTGTAGTTACAATGCGAAGCAGTAGGGGTACTGCTAAGAAAATAAAACGTGAAGATATTCTTTCACCAAAGGTGGTTGCAGTTCTTGATAGTACGAACCTCAGCATTTGAACATCAACCATGAATATAGCTTTCATGGTGAATAGAGTAGGATGTTCAACATTATCTGTAGTTCTGTTAAAGTGCACGGACATAGCACAAAATGCACAAAGCCTCACAACATAATAGTTGAAGCGTCAACTTTTATGTTGTGAGGCTGCTCAACAAATTAAGAATGAGTACATACCTTGTATGTCAGTAGTATACTGGGATGGGAAGTTGATGTCTAATTTAACTGGTGATGACACTAATCAGGTGGATTGCTTGCCTCATTTGATCTCATCCCTTGTTGATGGCAGTATCAAGCTCCTAGGAATGACAAAGTTGACCTATGGCTCTGGTCAGACTGCAGCAGACGCAGTTTAGGAATTGTTGATGTCGTGGAAATGTGAAAATCTTATTCTTGGTATGTGCTTTGACACGACTGCATCAAATACAGGCAAACACAAAAGAGCTTGCACACTGTTTAGGTTGCTGTTGGACATTATCTGCTATGGTTGCCATGCAGACACTACATACTTAAAGTCCTACTCTCAGATACATTTAGCATGTGTTTTAGTGCATCAACCGGGCCTGATATACATATCTTAAAGAGATTTTGTTATAGTGGTCTGCAATTTATCACATTCCAATAGATTGCCAAGCTCTTTCGATTAATGATCATGATTACCTAAAGACTGAATGAATATGATGATATGATTTTGTTGACTGATTTTTATGACTGAAGATGATGAAGCGTCATTCCTGTTATCTAGGCCAGTAGATGACAACATTTGCTCTTTTTTCAGAACATCTGTCTCCACTTGAGAAAGCACACTATGTTCTGAAAATGAAAACAGTTCATACCAAGCGTTTACTCACATCATTGCCAAGTTGCTTATCAGAACTATCAATGTCTCGCAGCTTCTTTTAAACTGCTGTTATTGACAACAGTTTCCTTGAAGTGGATGTAGAAACCTGGCTGAATGCTGCATCATTTAAGATTGCAAAATCAGTTGTAAAGTAGTTAGTGTGTGTCAATGGTTGCGCAGAGTAGCGCTTATCCAGACATTCCATGAATCAGTTACCAAGAATGAGGAACAAAAACAGTATCTGTTGCAAGTGTTTGAAAAACACAGAAATGACTTTTTACACTGCAGCTGTGACAATCTTGTAGATATGTATACATATCTACAAGATTGTCACAGCTTATATTATTCAAAATGCAAGTAACATTGTAAATATGTGGAAACTGTTCTGTAACTGAGTATTAGTTATTACTCATTTTTTATGATTTTATCTAAATTACTGTTTTGAACCCTACCACCTGATGCAGTAAAACATTATATGTGTAGAATGTACGCATTGAGACCTTTTTAATGATACTAAACACACCAAGATAAGTTGAATAGCAACTTCATAAACCTCCCATGAAAATCAATGCATTGAGCTCTATTTACATTAACAGTTAATAATTTCAAGGACCTTGCTTGACCTCTAAATATTATCCAAATTTTATAAAGTTTTGCAGGTGATATCATGTGACCATAACAAAACATTTAGGAGGGTAAGACCTGACATTTTCCAAAAAAAAAATTTTGGACACCTTAAGTAACATATCTTATGGACATTAGTGCTAAATTAGAAGATCTTGCAGATGTATTAACTATTGTAAATTTTTACACCAATACAAGCCTTCCCAGGGACAAGTGTGGTTTTTCATCTTGTATGTCCACACATAATTATTTTATTTTAGACAACTTGGTTACGGCCATTTGCAAGTTTTTATGTTGCAATATGGAAAAAATTAAGATTCAAAATTTACAAAATAGGAAATCAAAATAAATTTAGATAAAACAAATTAAAATTTTTTAATTATTTAAATAATTTGTGCACTGTTTTTATTTTTTGTTTCTTTAAGATGGTTGTTATTTTCAGCAACAAAATTGGATAAGGCAAAGCAAAAACAAAGCAGTTTTAAGTTGACATTAAAAATAATGAGTTTCTTTGATTTTATTCGTTTTTTCTAAAGAGAAAAGTGAAAATATAAATTGCTATCTGTTTGCATATAATTAAATTTTTTGTCCCTACATGAATACGTCTGTGTAATGCATGCATATATTTTTATGTATAACTTTTCTTACTATAAAATTGTATTTATTTGTATATTAGTAAACCCACATTTAGCTTATTTAGATAAGGTCTTTATTTAAAAAATGGAATATTTGCGGTTTGAATCCCACCACTATCCAGTTTTTTTTGTTTTTTACCCGTCTTCTCCCATTTGGTCTTCTATGTTATAAGTGAAATACTTGTAAACAATTAAATTCTTAATTAATAATTGTATAACAGTTATTATTAATAATTGTTTACGTATATTTTACTATATTCATAGCAGATGAGGGAGGGGGCAGGTAGAACTAAGCGCTCTGAGATAAATGTTAAAAAGCAACAGGTATCCAAAAAGGTAATATGAAACAATTATATATCATGTTTTTTGATTAAGATTTTCTACTCATTGGATAATTGATTTTTTTGTATTTAATTACAATTTTATGTATTTTTTTTCATTTAGGAATTCTTTTTTATTTATCAACAAACTATGTTTACTACCACAAAAATTTCTTATAAAATTGCAATCAAAAATCTTTTTTTTGCTACCTTATTGCCAATAATTTTGCTATTGATGACTTAAATGCTGATCACACATGATGGCTTGACTTTAACACCATTGTCCCTGCTGGCACTAAAGCCCATATTTTTGTATTTCTTAATTTCTTTCTTGGTTAGCTAACTTTGTGACTCGTTTTTCAGACAACCCTAATCACTTACTTTTACTCCTTGGTTTGTTTTTTGTCTCTGACCTTAGCTTGTGTTTAGTTTCTCCTTGTTTACCTTCAAGTAGTTTTAACTATGCAATGATCTCTATAAATCTTTTATCTTGTACTTCTTCTTTAGACTTCTATCATCATACTACTTACTACTATCTTAGAGCTCACTAGGATTCAAACTAGTGATTTTGAACTGAAGTTTTTCTCTTCAGTGATGAATACCTCTCCTTAATTAATGCTTCTATTTATTGTGCATGCCATCTTCTTACTTTTGATTCCATTCTCTACCTCTACAAAATTCTTGTCACTGTATGGAACACTGTTGCTATATTTGTACTATTTGGTTCTTTTAATGATGCTCTTTCTCTTCTAAACAAGGTCACATTGTAAACGTAGTTGCACCAGCTTTATTAAGCTTGAGTCTCTTTCATTGTTGTAAAGTTGCATCTCTTTCTCTTTTCTACAAATACTAGCATGGTCACTGCTCAAAGGAGCTATCAAAATATATATATTAACTACTATACTAAATCTAAACAAAATATATAACTTCAAAATTTTTTAACAAATGTAAGGATGAAATTTGTTTTAGGGTAAAACCCTAATTAGTAATTTTATAACAGAAAAAGGATGATTTGTAAGGTTAAAATTAACCTTCTAAGCAGAAGTATTATGATAAAACAACTTATGTCTTTTGTAAATATCTAATTAAATAACTTTTTCCAAAAAGTTTTTAATTCACTTGTTTTCTTAATCTGTTTAAAAACCTGTTTATTTTTAATAATCTGTTTATTTATAAAACAAACACAACTTGTCTTGGTGGTTGCACAATTTGTATTGGCACTTAGGTATCCCTCTAATATATCATTAGAAAACAGTTTTTTTACCTTAATTTTTTTTTTTTTTAACGTAAGACAACAGTCATCTAGAGTTGTGCAATTGTTTGTACTTTAATGGGTGATGCGTAAGTTATCAAACTAAATAAATACATCAATAATTTATTTATAAATAAAAAAAAAAACTATTGTTATTATTTTTTTTTAAATATTGTGTTTATCTTTTAATAAAAATAAGTTATTTTTTAAATAAAAAAATATCACCATCTGCAATTAATCTTAATTTAGCTCTAACGTCATTCATAAGCTACTGTAAAAAGTTTAAATTGATTTTTTGTAGTTTTAATTTAATTTGATCAATCAAAACTTGCTCTGTTGAAGCTTTCCAATCTCCCTCATAAACCTTCTGTGCCTAATGCTCAAAAGTTTTCAATTGGTTGTGTTTAAGGCACATTTGGGGGATTGGATTCTTTATCAACGTAATAGACATCCAATCGTAATGGTCCATTCAATTTAATGAATCTTTAGAATAATGAGAACTTGTTAAATGTTAAATGAATAGTTAAAGTATCCATAATACTTGTGAATGAAAGGAAGATGTTGTTTTACTAAACATTTGTCAATATAGGTCAATGAATTAATTGCTACAGCCTTAGAAGTGCAAAACAATGGCTCGGACATACCACAGTCAGAAATCCACATTTATATTTTTTTGGAAATTTCTCTTTTCCTATAAAACAAAACACTTTCTGGGCATGTTTTTTTGTTGTTTATTTAGTATACCAAATTTCCAGACATGTTCTCCTGCAAAACAAAAGTATTTTTCTCATTGATGACCAGAAGTGATTTTGTGTTATAGAATTGGTTAAGTAGTTACCTTTTTTTTTTCTTTGCCTTCAATTGTTGTTTTCACATTTTCTATATTTAATACTCATTTTATTTAACTGACGACCATATTGTCAATTTGTTTTTTACATATTTTTTAATCATATTTTTATATATGTTTTCAATTGATATTTATCTGACGACTATATTGTCAATTGGTTTACACGAAATTTAAAACCTATTTTTCTCTGACTGATTCCTTTTTGATTGGGTATAAGTCTCATTAATTCAGCTTTCTTTTCTCTAGTCAAGGATGTTGAACGACTAGGGTGTATTCTATCAGATAAAGATTGAACAGTTTCAAGTCTTTTTAGGTATCATATATTGTACTTAGAGCAAATCTTTCCTTTTCAAAATGATTTACAATTTATTTTTTACTTATATTGGGTTTAATTACAAAAAATAGTTGAGGTTGCTTTCAAAAAGATTCTTGTTCAGCGGCATGTAACATCAGTTTAAGTAATTGTGTTTCAAATAATAAAGTTTATATTTTATAGAACATTTATGCCTATGCATAAAACTACAAAAACCAATTATTATGCTCAAATACTTCAAAAAATTCAGATTTTTCCGATAACTTCTGCATCTCCCGTTATTTGTGAATAATATCCTTAATTTTCTCAAGAACATCTTCCTTCAAAGAATAAGTTTCTACCTATATTGTATTGTACTGCTGAGACTGAATTGGCAAGAATGTTGTAGATTTAAATTAAGCATTCTACCTATGCACCACTACCACTTTTACTGATTATAAATAACTCTTTTGTAGTAATAAACGTTTCCATTATATGGTTGTGTTAATAGCCATATTAAATTATAAAGAATTATAATAAATTAGGAATGTTTATACTATGTTAGCATATGAAGATAATTTATTAAATTGCATTATGTTTTTTTAATGACAATTTTTTTAAAAAAGGTAATTTGACTGATTGGAGCCAGTGGAGTGCATGCTCTAGTACTTGCAAGACTATCAGTGATGGACCTTACCAATACAGGAACAGGTCTTGTGTTGGTTATTCTACTTGGAATGTTAAGGATGTACCTTGTAATGGCAGCAATATAACTGATCAAAAATTTTGCAATCAAAATGTACCTTGTTTAGGTATATTTTTTTGTAAACATTAAATTTATATAATTACTTTTTAAGATGTGTATATTTTTTTAATATTTATTTATAAATTTTTTTATATTTATTTGTATGTTCTGATGTTTAAAAATAATGTTAATAGTATGTTTTTTTTTTAATTGTTTTTTTGGTGAATTAATTAAAAAGGTGAATTAATTTAAAACTGTTTAAAGATTTTTAAATCTAAATCATGTTATTATATAAAATATCTAATTATTTTATATTATATTGATCAAGTTATATATATAATAGTTTTATTAATTAAATGTAAGTATAGTGCTAGGAGTAAATGAAGCAGTTGTCCAGCATTATATCAATATACTTCTAAAGATTTTATAACTCTAATTTGCAGTAGGATTTGTATTTCTTGTATTTTAAGTTAAATTTGAGTTGGTTTTTTTTGGTATACTTGTTTGGTAATTTAATATCCATTGATCAGGTGGTCTTTGCACTCATTAGTTGGTTGTATATGTGTATACAAAGTGATGCAGAGATTTTAAGTCAATCAGATTTTTGCAGAATCTGATAATGAGTATTAAGAGCAAATTAATCAGGTTTTAATTATCTGCTATTCTTAATAGAGGTTTCAAGAAATCTTTCTTTTTCTATTTTTTAACTGTTGTGGAACTCGCTGTTTTTTTTATTGTTGAGTAGTTTGCAAAAAAAGTTTTTTTGTTTGATGATTAGCTTATTTATTTTTTCTGCTGTCTTCTTCTTTTCCTATATGAAGCAACTTCATTTATTTGTTGCTTATTTATATTTGCTTAGTTTTTATTTATTAAAGTTTAAATTTGGGTGTTGACCAAGATTTGGCGTAAAAAAATGTTTAGTTTTTTAAAGTTTTGCACAAATCTTTTAATTGGTGCATGCAGATTCGGTCTAAAAATTTATGTTTTATTAAAAATACTTTTTTTTTATTTTATTTTGTTAATTCACTTAGGGTTCGCACTATTATAATAGATATTGTAAAAATTAAATACAAGAATGCATTACAATACAACAATATTGTATTTTAATAACAGAGATGTATTTAAAACATTACTTATGGTTATTGTATTGCTGTAATTAAAAACAGTTACAATAGCTATTGTATTGTTGTTTTGTTTTTACAATACATTGGAGTTCTAAAACTATTGTATTGTATTGCTGTAATTAAAAACAGTTACAATAACTATTGTATTGTATTGCTGGGTTAAAAAGCAATAACAATAAGTACTGTGGTATATTGTATTACTATTTCAAAGTCCAGTAGCTATTGTATTTTAAAGTATTTAGATTATTTTTATGCGCATTTATTAGTATTTGGGCACTAGAAAATTCAGAGGTGCCTGTGACGCTCGTTTTTAGCAGTCATTTTTGTATATATATATAAATATTATTTATTTTGAGAAGTGAAGTGAAGCTAGGAAAGCCAAAGAAGTATACATGTTACATATACTTAATAAATATTAAGTTCAGGGGTGCTCGTGGCACCCGTTTTTAGCAAACTCTTACATATATAAATTTTATTTATTTTGAGTTCAATAATATAACTGTTTATATAATAATTTATTTAGAATTAACATTAGTAATATTCATTCAAAATCATACAAATATATAATTTATCATATGCTTGTAATTAAATAATTAATTACTTAGTGAAGTGAAATTTTTGATTTTTTTATAATTTTGTCTAAACTGATATTAAAATGTTTCATCGGATGATGATGTCTAAACTAATTGATTAACTACATTAAGCGCATGAAAATAATTTTTTTTTTCATTATAATTTATTGCTAATGAGTAATAAATTACAGCGTTATGAAATCAGAGAACCATTGACCTAGGTAATTATTATTTTATTTTTTTTAACAATCTGAAAATGTAGAAAAAAATTTGTTTTCAGGTTGTTCATCACCTATCAGACTGTACCAGTAAATTATGTGGGGGTCTTTTTAGAAAAATGAGGCAATTTAGATAATGCCAAATATTGTACTTGATTTATGTAACAAAATTCTTTTATAATTTTGCAACTAGATATCAAGTTACTTTATGAAACACATACAGCCATAAAAGCTTCAGGGAAACAAAAGACAAAGTTATATTAAAATAAGTGTTAATTGAGTAAGTTTCAAAACAATTGGATTGGTGTCTAATGTAAATTCTTTTATAATTTTGCAACTAGATATCAAGTTACTTTATGAAACACATACAGCCATAAAAGCCTCAGGGAAACAAAAGATAAAGTTATATTAAAATAAGTGTTAGATGAGTAAGTTTCGAAACAATTGGATTGGTGTCTAATGTAAAAAGCAAATAACTAAGTGGAAGAAATGGTAGTAATTAATCAGGTCTATCCCTAGCAGTAAAAGAAGTACAGGTCAGATCAAACTCACTTTTATAGAGAGCTCTATAATGACTCACTACAATAACAATAAATATTGTATTGTAATTTGTCTTTATAATACAATAAAAATTTGTTATTGTAATACAAAAAATTGTCTTAATGTCAAAATTTAATGTTTTAACAGTCCAGTCTCTGAGATATGTGACCTTGAAATAGGGTACAACTAATATATAAATATTGATTCTTTTTGGTTTTTCATTTACTGAATATAACTTGTCCTTGTTGCAAACTTTATATAGAGCTATATAAAGTTTGCAACAAGGACAAGTTATATTCAGTAAATAAAATAGAAAAAGAATCAATAATTATATATTAGTTGTACCCTATTTCAAGGTCACATATCTCAGAGACTGGACTGTTAAAACGTTAAATTTTGACATTAAAACAATTTTTTTTATTACAATAACAACAAATTTTTATTGTATTATAAAGACAAATTACAATACAATATTTATTGTTATTGTAGGGGATCATTACAATACTTTTTTTTTTCAGATATTGTTATAGTATTATGAAGATGAATTGCAATACAATATTTAGTGTTATTGTATTACAGTATTAAAATAATTGTAAATCACAAGTATTATTATTGTTTCTAAAAAAGTTAATACAATAACAATAGTTATTGTTTCTGTTATTGTTTTCATTACAATTACAATAGTCCTAGGCCACTACAAACGAGGAGGCTTCCTGATACTATATTTATAGGGTTATAACTGTGGTTATAGCCCTCTCTCAACTCCATAACTCTGAAACACAAACTTTGACAAACATGGCTGCTGTGTAGAGAAATAAGATGAGCATGGTACTACTAGGGATATAATGGGAATTGAATTCAGAACCTCTTGCTTATGATGCAAGTACTCTATTATGACACCACTTCTGCAGTTATAATTTAAAACAATATCATAAGCTTTTTTGTTTTTAAGGTGATTTTTATATATTTAACAAAATTTGCTTCAAAGTTTTCAAAAACTTTTTTTTTTACTATGTTTTTAATATTCTTCTTGATACATAAAACAAAATTTTGCTAATATTTTTCAATTTAATAAAGTTGTTGTCTAAATTTAATATATGAAGGTTTTTTTTCAATAAAGGTAATTATAGTACTTGGAGTAATTGGAGTATTTGTTCAGCATCATGCCAGCTTACTTTTCAAAATTTTCCAATTCAATCACGCAGAAGGATTTGTGAAGGTGATACTTTAGGTGGGGGTTGTGTTGGCCCAAGTTATGAATCTTTACCATGTAACAATAATATATCTTGTCCAGGTAATGAATTTTTTTCAGTAAGAAATTTATTTAAATTAATTTTTAAAAATTAAAAAACTTATTTTTCTATAATAATGATAAATTATTAATTAAAAAACAAATGGAATTAGCAAATATAAAAAGTATTTTAAAAAAACGTTTTGTTTTCATCCATAAACAAAGTATACATAAACCATGATATGAACCTTTAACATATTTGGAAAATAATTTGCACTTAGATACTTTTGTCAATAATAGATTTAACTGTCATGGTTTTATTACATAAGTATCAAAGGATCCCCAGGAAATCAATATTATAGAATACACTTGCTTATGCATATGCTATAAGATTGTTTTATGTACCACGATGTGGTGCAAATTATGCTCTATAACAAAATGTGGTGTGTGTAGCTATTGTTCTACTCAAACTTAAATTCACAACATAATTTTATTGTGGCTTTCACATTTAAAGTTTTAAAATGAAATCCTTATTAACTAAAGGGCCATCAATAAAGGATGTCAGTAGATATAGGCAGTGAAAGTAGTGCTGAAAACTCAGACTATAATAGTTGACAATAAGAAAGTGGATTGTTGAGACCAAGTGTTTTTCAATTCAAACAAATTTTTTTATTCAAAGTTTATATACCGTATATGAGTAGGTTTTAAATGTGTTTACACATCCAGTGTGATAAAAAAATTGTGCTAGAAATTTATTTTGAGTTTATTCTGATTGAGATTTAAATATTACTGAAAAATCCATTAAAGAAATTAATGTAATGTAATGTAAAAAATAATTACAATAAAAGTTCTAAACCAAATTAATATCTTTAAAATCAACAATTTATGTCATGATTTTTATGTCAATTTTGGGGAAGAAATATTAATATAGGTTGGGGTTAGCCAAAAATTGAAAAAAAGGGTAAGGTGTTGGTAAGGTTTTTCAGTTTTTAAAAAAACTGAAAAATAAAGTAACTAAAAACAATTCCTTCCTGAAACAGAAAATATATTAGCTTTAAAATAAAACTTTAAAAACTTAAACTGAAAACTACTTTTTATTATGTTCTTAATTGCATTTAAAATACAAAAAATAATAAATTTAATTGCTCTTGAAACGATCATTATAATAAATTTTTTGATTATATTTATAGCCTTTGCGTAAAATTGAAATTTTAAAAAAGATCAACAATTAAAAGCTATTCATAATGTAGCAATATTTTTATTGCATTTTAAATTGCCAAAACATCAAAATAGCAATGGTCAAGTTGTAAAGGAAAAAATTATGTGTGGTCAGTTACAGTGTGTAATTGCACGCATTTCTTGTCCAATCCTATATTAGTATATGAATATTTATTTAATAAATGTATTTCTCTAAAGCATGGCCTAAAGTATTTTATTTTTCTGATATTTTTAAAATATTATTTGTGTTGTTTTTTCATTTGTAACATATTCTGTTCCTAATAATAACTAATAATTATCCTTAAAAAAGACACTTTATACTTTCTTTTAGAATAAAAAAAAATAAAAAGTGCAAAGCACTTCTTACTTTCTTTTAAAATAACAATTATCTTGAAAGAAAAAAAAAAGTGCTTTGACATTCCTTAAGCACAGGCTGTTTATAAAAAATCTTATAAGGTTTAGCTTGCACACTGTTTCATTTTTCTTTAACTACATATATATATACATATATGTATGTATGTGTATATATATATATATATATATATATATATATATATATATATATATATATATATATATATATATATATATATATATATATATATATATATATATATATATATATATATATATATGTAAATACATTTATATATATATATGTGTGTGTGTGTGTGTGTGTGTGTATATATATATATATATATATATATATATATATATATATATATATATATATATATATATATATATATATATATATTATATATATATATATATATATATATATATATATATATATATATATATATATATATATATATATATATATATATTTATATTTATATATACTAGATGTCATGACCTGTAAAACATGGGTCTTGGTAAATCCATTCCACACTGACCTTTTCTATACTTATTCCTTACTTCATTATATTTTAGTAGGATGTAGAAAAATAATTAAATACATATATAATAACAATACTTATTGTTTACTTTTTAAAGCTATAAGATAAACTTTCTATTATATTTAACTTTAAAAAACTTTTAACGTTTTTGTAGACGTTGCGCAAATCGCTATTTATCAACAAATCGGATACCAGTACCAGCCTAAATAATATTTAGAACACCTGCTTGATATTAAATACCAATAGGCAGGCCTTGGCGGGAATAAATGAGCACAAGAGCAGAGAAAAGCTCTCCTAAAACGAACTTGGGGAGCTGTGCAAGCTGCTCCTCATATGAATCGGTGCTCTTTTTAACTTTATTTTTTTTTTGCAACAACCCGGCTTTTTAAAATCAGTGCAGTATATTATGCAATTATTTTTTTTTATAAATGACATTGTGTTTTTTGTTTTAATTACAACCATAATTATACTTTTGTAAGAACAATTATACTTTTGTGAGAGCCGTAAATTGCTCCCGTAAACCATTTTAGAAAAGTGTGGGCGAAAGCGAGAGCTAAAGCTCTCGCTTCTTGCTGAGGCCTGCCAATAGTATGAAAAATTACAAAAAACATGAGATGACATGAAATAACTGAGCTACCATGACCTGTATGATTATTACTGAATATAAATATATTACTGGTCATGGTAAATCTATTCCACACCTACCATTTAAAGAATTTCATTTTATTTCAATAATTTTTAAAAAAGACCAAAATATAAAAATCTTTGTTTTGAGTTAAAGAATAACTCTCAATACTTTACAACTTCTATATATATACATATATATTTATAAATATATATATATATATATATATATATATATATATATATATATATATATATATATATATATACACATTCCATACATCATCCAGGTTATTTTATGAAAATGTGAAAAATGAAAAACAGGTCAGGTCAGGTTTATCCTGCTACTGGTAACATGTAACCCAGTACAATCTGCTTCATGTCCTGCTGCCTTGTAGGATATGCCTTTTTAGGCAAAGGCTAGGAGATGCAAACTCCGACATTAAACACCCCCTGTCTTGGGGCTCTTGGTTAAGTAAAGGCTAGAGATGGTGTCTCAATAAAAATACTCATCTTGGGCAGATGTTAAATGCATCTGGTTGCTGTATTGTAGAAGGCCTCCTAGGCAAAGACTTAAGGGGTAAACAGATTCTATCTGTTGACCAGCCTCGAACCCCTTCTCCATCTATTAGGCTGGTGCAGATGTATTTTTAATACATTGTTTCCAGTTTAGGATGTTGAACGCTGGATCTTTTTGACTCGATGCATGGGTTTTGCTTGTGTATCTGTTTTTATGACTAGGCAACTCATTCTATTATCTCCAAATGAGGGTACAGCTCTAAAACTCAGTTTTATGGTTCTGAGGCCAGCTGGTACTCAGGTTTCCCGAACTCTGTGGTAGCTCTCGGAGAGGCTGATTCCATCAACAGCTGAAAAATATCAGAGTACTAACAGTGCCATGTTGCGCATTGATGGTGTCCCTGTTTGTACTTTTGGTGTGCATTGCCAAGGCAACATTGGAACCCTTTGTTACGGCTTAGGGTTTATTAGTGGAAATAAGGCAATTGCTTGGCCTATATAACAGTGTACTGAGTACTACCTATGTTTTGAGTCAAGTTTTTTAACAAATTTAAAAATGAATAGAGTAACAAAAACTATACAACACAAAAAACCACAGTCATCACCAAGTTCGCTAAATCGATCATTCACCAATATTTGTGGTCTTCGAAGTAACTTTTCTTCTGTTGAGTCTTATCTCTTGCAAAGTTCACTAGGCCTACTTGCTCTTTGTGAGACTAATTTGAGTTTAGCTGTCTCATCTTGTGATCTTAGTGTTGATGGTTATCTTCCTTTAATTCGTAAAGACTCCAATAGTCACATGCTTGGCCTAGGCATTTACATTAGTAAGAATTCACCTATTTGTCGGGAAACTAGATTTGAATCCACAGACTACTCTTTTATGTGCTTTCGTTTAGCACCACTTCACTCTGACACCTTTCTCTTTGTTCTATATCGCTCTCCTTCATATTAAGACTGCACTCTTCTTATACATGTATATATATATATATCGCGAATCGCGAAAAAAAAAAAAGGCCAGGTGAATAAATATGAGCAATTGCTTTTACTCAGTAATTGGTCAGCTTTACGTGAATAAAAACTAAAGGAATTTTTCATAAGTTTTTATTTACGTAAAGATGAACAATTACTAAGTAATTTGCTTAACTTTACGTGAATAAAAATTTGACCAAAACTCCTAATGTTTTTATTCACGTAAAGCTGACCAATTATTGAGTAAAAGCAATTGCTCATATTTATTTACCTGGCCTTTTTTTTTTTTCTGATTTTTCTGATTTTTTCTGATTTTTTCTGAATTTTCAGTTTTTAAACTGATGTTTTCATTCAATTTTTTTTTATTTTATTTGTTTTCCAAAAAAAATGTGAAACAAAAGATTTTGTTTAATAAATCGAATTATATTAAGTATAAGAATATGCTTAAATTATTTTTTTAGTTCTGTTTATTTTACTTCTGTTTTAAAAAAATTTTTTAAACAGAAGTAAAATAATTTGTTAAATTTAATTTAAAATTTTTATAAATTTTATTTTAATTTGCCATTTGCAATCACTGCTTTAATGTTTACAATAGAATGTTTCTACTTTTAAAACTATTTTCAAGAAAAATGTATAATTCAAAACGTAAAAAGACAAAACAAAAAGAAAAATGTATAATTCAAAACGTAAATTTACGATTTAAGAAAAAAGACTTTCTTCTGATATCCCCTGTTTCATCAAACTTTTTTTAAATTTTTAAATTTAAAAAAAACATTTGTTGTTGTTTTATTGCGTTAAAGCAAGCGTGACAGTCGTCTACATATCTTACAAAAGTTTTTGGTTCACATGTACAAATAGTAGCTATATTAAGAGCTTTTCTTTCTATATTCTGTAGAAACGCTTCCGCCATAACAACCATTAAAGACAAACCTATAGGACCTGAATTAGGTATTATTCGGATTTTGTTTTCATATAGAAAATAGCAAATACTCAATAAAAGTTCTATTAATTGGTGTATGTCTACAAGAGATAGTTTAGTTCGAGTCTTCAAGTTGTCTATATCATTATTCAATATATCAATAATAACTGGAATAGCTTCGTCAATGGGTATGGACGGATATAAATTGGCTACATCAAATGAAACTTGAACCTCATTGGGATCTATTTTCCAATGTCTGGCTTCATTAACAAAGCTATTGGAATTAATAAGTCTATTTTTGTTTTTATTTAATGTTGGTTGAATGATATTAACGAGGTAGTCGGATGTTCCATATGGTGGTGTGTTGATTGTTGACACAACAGGGCGCATTGGGTAATCTTTTTCAGGTTTGTGCGCTTATACATTCCATATATTCTAGGTGGTACACAATCTGACGGATACATTTTAAAATATGTAGTTGTGTCTAGTTTACCCTCTTTTCTTAATTTAGATAATTGTTTTTGAAATTTGGTAGTAAGTGTGGGTGTCGGGTCATGATCAATAATTCTGCTATTTTTAATTGTTTCTTCTAATTTAAGAGATGCATCTCTTTGGTATAGTAGTGCAAAACCTGTGCCTTTATCAAAGGGATAAATTTTAATATTGGAATTCATCTTTAATTTTCTTATAGAAATACGTTGTTGTTTAGATAAATTATCTTTTAATCTTAATTTTAATGAATTTGTCAAAATATTAGAACAGTTTTGTCTTGAAGATTCTGCCTGTATTGATTTATCCAATTTTTCAAGTCATAAAGCGCACATTTCAATATTTGTTATAATGTCCATATAAGGGATTTTCTTCTGAAATGGCACAAATTTTGGACCTAGATTTAGAAGTTCTGTTGTTGCTTTATCAAAAATAACATTAGTTAAATTAAGTATAGCAGGTTTAATAACTTGATTAGGAGGATTTATTCTAGGAATATTTTTTATATTCGATGTAGTTTGTAATTTATTGTATTTTTCTTTCATTCCCGTTTTTTTCTTAAGATAATGGTAATTTTTTGATTTGTTAGTTATACTATTAATTAGCTCATAGTCATTTAATCTTACTTTATTATGAAGAAATATATTTAATTCATCAATTAATTTCTTACTTGAGTATAATCTGTGTTTTGCTTCGTTACGAGCATGAACTAATAGTTTATTTCTGTATTCTTTCATGATGTTCTTTGCTTTTTTAGTATATATTGGAGTTTTTATTTGAAATGATTTTGGAGTTATGTTATTTGATATACACTTTTGAAGAAAAACGAGTTGGTTTTTTGCGTTAGCATTTCGTATCTTCAAATCTTGTAACTTTTTGGTATCATCGTAAATCTTTTTGCCTTAAAAAGTAGTAATATAATCTTTAAAAGCCATTTTCTTGTTATACGATAATAATAAAATATGTAAAATTCAATAAAAACGAATGCGTATAAACTTTTTTGAAAATATATATTTGTTTTTATTTTAATATATTTTTTCGATATTTCGCTGATCTATTGTGATCAGCGTCATCAGGTGTAATAAATAAAAATCGTTACAAAGAAAATCGTTGTAATAAAAACTAACCGTTAAAAAGATAACATTAAAAAGAACATAACAAAATACAAAATAGCTTTAAATGTTAACGTCAAATAATCTAACAAAAAATGGCCCCCAAGTTTTTGTCGTCACGTAATCACCATCATCCCTTAAAACTTTTTATCGCTTCCTAGTTTTTGTCGAACTTTAGCTCTGTTTACTTCGAGTGACTCTCGAATTTTCCGAATATGATACTCTGGATCGATTGATATCGTTTTGGGATGTAACCAATCAAATGTACCCTGGCATGATTTGGAATGTTCGGTAGCACCTGAACTGGCCCATTTTCCTTTAACAGTATTTTTCTGGTGTTCAATACATCTCGATATAACTTTCTTCTTAGTTTCTCCAATGTATATAGAATTGCATGAACATTTTAGTTGGTAGATGCCTGGGTTTGTATTTGGAGGAGGTTTTGTCTTATTGTTGCATAAAATATTGTTTAAATTTGGAGCAGATGCAAATATAACTTTTATGTTTTGTTTTCTAAGTTCCTTTCTAAATTTGGGACCAATGATTGGTCATAATATAATATAATATAATATATATATATATATATATATATATATATATATATATATATATATATATATATATATATATATATATATATATATATATATATCATGTTTTAATATGTTGTATACTTACCTTAATATATATAAAAATTTAAGTTAAACATATTTAATGAAAGAAATCAAAACTCTTAAATGTTTTAATGGAGGAGCTATTAGTAAAGCTTGTTTTTTAACAACATTTATTTATCGTCAAAAGCATAAATTGTTAACAAAAAAAACACAGAGTATAACAACATTTAAACACATTTTTTCAACAATATTTTTTCAACACATTTTAGGAATAGGAAGTTTTTTAACAAAATTTATCATAAATAGCATAAATTGTTGACAAAAAAAAACAAAGTATATAACAGTAACAGTATAAAAAATATTTAATGATGTATAAATCTGTTCAATAAAATTTACTTAAAATTATAAATATTAAGAAAATTATAGATATTAAATATATTAAAAAACTTTATATCTTTTCAACATTTCTTACAACACATTCTTACAACATTTCTTTATTCTTCATTCTTACAACAACATTTCATTTTCTTATAACACATTTTTAAAACACATTCTTTTAGCAATTTTTTTAAACACTTTTTATGATTACACTAACTACGAACAGATTTACTTTATGTGTTACATTATGACAATACACCACTTAACTGGTATGGACAACAATCTTGCTCCCAACAAAGCTAAGTCACATTATAGCAAAGAACACCATTGACTAGGTCAAAATTCTTGCTGTAAAGTAAGCCAAGTCACAACAAATTGAATCCATGCAAACAGCATAATAACCACTTGAAACTAAATATATATATATATATATATGTATATATATATATATATATATATATATATATATATATATATATATATATATATATATATATATGTGTGTGTGTGTGTGTGTGTGTGTGTGTGTCTGTGTAAATATAATTATTTATATATATATTTATATATATATATATATATATATATATATATATATATATATATATATATATATATATATATATATATATATATATATATATTATTATATATATTAGGGTGTCCCAAAAAACAACATTTTCGAAAATAATCTGCTCTCACCCCTTAAATGTGTTCTATCTAATGCAAAAACACTAGGTTTAAATTTTATTTGAATAAAAAATACTTTAAGGGGTCCCTTAAGACCCTCAAATATTTAATGGGTCCCTTATATTTTTGAAAAAAAAGTTTTTCAAAAATATGTCAACCTGGTACTCAAATGAAGCGAAATTATATAAAAATTTTAAAAATAATATTCATTTCGAAACAAAATTGTTATTTTTGGTTTTATTACATAAAAAATTGTGTTTTTTAAGAAAAAATGAAAAAAATGCATTTCTAATGGTTTTTTATGATAATTTTGATAAATAAGTTAAAAATATTTTGAAATGAATATTATTTTTGAAATATTTATATAAACAATAATATGAATATAAATATGAATACGAGTTTTCATAAATAGTTGTTTTAATTTTCTTTTTCTCTTCAAATTTTATTTTATACTGATTTTCTTCCAAAAAGACAGACAGCTGGTATCAAATCAGGAGTTACTAAGATTATAAAAAAAAAAAAAAACTGAGAGCTAAGAATTTATTATCATAAACTTTGAAAGTTGCATTTTATTAAAATCATTAATTTCAAAATCATTAATTCCAATTCCAAAATTTGATGTTCTATATTGTCTAATTTATTATCTAGAAAATTGTTTTTTTAGACAAAGAAAAGATTATTTAGACTTGCACAATGACCTTCTTCCTTTTTTGTGAATTGTATCCTCAATTAGTACAATAAATTTTTTTTTTTTTTTCAAATTTCCAACTTAAGTTTTTACTGCCAGAAATGTGGTCGGTTTAAACTTGGCACTTTGTGTAATCAAGTATTCTATCTATGCATCATCCCAATTTTTACAGATTAACTCATTTGAATTGATATATCAATCATGTAAATGCGTCAATTGTCATATTAAAAATATAAGTTAAAATTAATTAAGATAATATGTAATATGTTAAGATATTAAAATAATGTATTCTGTTATAGTTGTATAAATAAATAATTAAGGTAGTGTAAAATATTAAGTGTATCTGTTAGGTAATGTTTTTTGAATTACTTTTTTTATGTTAAAAGGTAATTTAACTGATTGGGGCCAGTGGAGTACATGTTCTAGTACTTGTAAAGCTATCAGTGATGGACCTTACCAGTACAGGAACAGATCTTGTGTTGGTTATTCTATGTGGAATATTAAGGATGTACCCTGTAATGGCAGTAACACATCTGATCAACAATTTTGCAATCAAAATGTACCTTGTTTAGGTATAACTTTTTGTTAATATTTTTATATTTAAATTTATACAAATACTTTTGTTAGATAAATTTTGATGTTATATTAGAAAATAATATTGTTTGTATGTTGTTTTTGTTTTTTAATTTTAGGTAAATTGTTTTTTTATTTTAAAATAATATTTTTAAGGCATATTCAAGCATATATATTATAGTTTTATTAATTAATTGTATTTATAGTGCTAGGAATAATTGAAGCCGTTGTTCAGCATTACTTTACTTCTCAAGATTTTTAAGTCTAATTTGCAGATTTGCAGTAAGATGATATTTTAAGTTAAGGTTTCTTGTTTTTAGTATATTAGTTATGTAAGTTCCATTAATCAGGTTGATTCATTCGTTAGTTGTTTAATGCAAATACAAAATGATGCAGAGATTTTTAGGCAATCAGATTTTTGTAGAATTTTTGTAGAAAGGTTATCAAGAGAAGTTGTTCAAGTTTCTTGATATATATGCTATTCAAGATTCTTGATATATATGCTATTGCTAATAAAGGTTTTAAGGAGTATTTAATATTTATTGTACAGTGGTGGCCAAAAGTCCTGGAACATCATATTTTATGTTATGAAATCAATATATTTGTGTGAAAAACAATTTATTAGTAAATTTTTTTATTTTTTTCAATAAAATAAGTGTTTATAACAATTTTAAAGATAATAGGTACATGCACATACATGATAAAAGTTCAATATTTAATGGAAGCATAGTTGTTGTCAATTACCATTTGGATACGTTTTGGCATGCTGTTAACAAGTTTTGTACAATAGTCTGGTGTAATTTCATGGATCCACACTGATTTGATTGCTTCAACTAAATCATTATAGGATCTAGGCTTTTTGGCAGCAACTTTTACTTTCATAATCTGAATTTTCAATAAAATTAAGATCTGGTGATGACCCAGGCCAATTTTCAAGGGTTTGAATTCCTTCATCAGCAAACCACTTCTTTACAATTTTGGCTGTGTGGCATGGTGCACCATCCTGTTGGAAATAAGTGCAGTTCAAGATCTGCATGAAAGGTGGCAACTTCTCCTTCATAACATCCAAATAGACTTTGCTGTTTATTGTGGTATTCTTGGGCATTATCCATAATGGCCCACGTCCTTTGGCAGAAATAGTACCCCAAACCATACAAGCCTTGACACTGCTAACTGTATATTTTGGCATATATCTACAGTTTTTTGGTCTTCTTACAAAGTTGTTTGTAACATTAAATTGTTTAATACATGTTTCATCGGAAAAAAGAACTTTAGACCAATTTTTTCCAGTCCAATTTTTGTAGCGCTGACAAAATGTTTTTCGATCTTTTAGGTTTTTTAATGATAAAAAAGGTTTTTTTGCTGTCTTCCATGCCTTCATTTTGAAATCAACCAAAAGCCTTCTTCTAACTGTATTGTGATTAACTCATAAGATCAGTTGATTTGAATAATGATACTATATCTCCTATTTCATGAGAATGATTCTGTTAACTAAACTGTTGAGTTGTTTAAGAGTGAGTGTAGGTTAAGGACAGTCCTAGTCTTAAAGGGACTACCAAGACCCGAGACATGTTGAGTTCATATTGAAGAGAATGTTAAAAACAAAACGTCTGAGCTTTTTGATTAAAACTAATTAATAAATGTATACCAAGAAAAACAAATCTTGTTGTTTTAGTCGAAGCTCGTCTTCTCCATTTTCTGTGGTATTTTGAATATGTAAAATAAACACAATTTTCCAGGCGCATTACCCAGACTTGATAATTTATTCAAGCCCGTTTAATTTATAGAAGTTTCAGTACATGATGTCATTGGAAACATTCTAGAAATTCTTTAAAAATTTTACTTTAATTAACTTTCAAAATTTTGACAATTTAAAAAATATATATTATAAAACATTTATTTTTGTAAACAAATGATAATAATTTAAAAGATTTACGGGTTTGCAGATGTGGCTCCAAGAATGAGCCATAATAATATTTAAGTAATAGTTCATTTGATCATATATTCTTAAAAAAAATTATGCTAAATATCTCAAAGCGCAACAAATCGTGAGTAATACAATTCCTAAAACATTTCAACAGAATACTCTAGAACTTTATTTTGCTTATTCAGTGTATTTTTTGAACCAATAGAATTAGTTTTCTAAATTTGGCGGGTTTTTAGTGTTCGCAAATATTCTTTTTATTCTTCTGCATGATATTTTAAGAACATTCAAGTTAATTATGTTTCCATGGATGTCCGTAAAATAAAAATTAATATATATTAATTTTTTAATTTTTAAGCCCCTGCCATAATATATATTGGATGTTATAATAATGGAAATATAAATAATGAAATAAGATCACCTACCAAAAAATACATTTTTGAAAATCATAGAAAAAATGCTTTAATAATTTTTTAAAATATTTACAAAGTAAGTTAATAAAAGTGCATTATTATTTAGGTTAAAAACTGCTTTATCTAATATTTTGAAAGAAACACGTTTAACCAAAGAAATCAAAATACATGTGGTCTAGACGATTATTTAAAAAAATTTGCGCAAATAAAATATTATTTTGTTTTTTATTTTTTTACAAACACATTTTAGAACTTTAAAATATAATAAAAATGAATATGATTTGGAAATTGCATGTAAAAAATAAAAATCGGTGATTTAAACAAACAAAAAAAAAATCTATGACTATAATTGCACAACATGTCTCGGGACTTGGTAGTCCCTTTAACAAATATTCCACAGGAGGTAATTACAAAAACACTTCTTTTTGTATTTACGTAATTGCCTCTAAAGTATTTTTTCATTTATGTCATGCTGTTTTATTTGAACATAATATTATGATTTTAACATAATATTGTTAGCTTTGTTTTCTTAGGTAATTTTTTTTTAGTTAAAAGAAAAATGGTTCAAAATTTGCTTTTATTTTTTAAATTCTTCTTGATGCATAAAATAAAATTTTGCTATTATTTCTCAATTTAATAAATTTGTTGTCTAAATTATTAAAATAAAAGTTTTTTTATGTAAAGGTAATTATAGTGCTTGGAGTGATTGGAGTATATGTTCAGCATCATGTCAGCTTACTTCTCAAGATTTTCCAATTCAATCTCGCAGTAGGATTTGTGAAGGTGACACTTTAGGTGGGGGTTGTGTTGGCCCAAGTTATGAATTTTTGCCATGTAATAATAATATATCTTGTCCAGGTAACAATTTTTATTTCATTAATAAATAATTAAATCTAAAATAACACTATAATTGACAATTTTGATATAAATATATATATATTAGGTTAGAGCTTATTTTTGAACTTTTGAAATATGATCTTCTTACCCTCTTATTTTGTTCCTATATATGAAAAAATAATTCAGGCAAAATATGAAAACAATTAAACAATATTTAGGGGTAGCTCAATGATGATAAAGTTTCGGATACTCGACAGCTGCGGTTTGGCTGCACTTGATTTTTACATAATATTATTACTTATACCAGAATAATTCTCATGTTAAATTAAGAACTTAATTTTAACTACAAAGCTAAATTGCACTGTCCTAAATCATCATATACTCCACAATTATGGTCTATACTATCATATTTGATCATTGACCAACCAATGCAATCATGGCAAATGGAAATAACCCAGATTCAATTTTTTGCTGACTATGTAATTTTTACATAAATCAAAACATAATCCCAGACAGACAGGATCACTAGCGAGACAGACTTGTTTACTGCAATGCTGAGTTGCTGACTAAGCATCACTGTTAAAGCTGTATGCTTATTTTGTTTACTAAATAGAGGCATTGTTTTAGTTATTAAAATATAAATGGCAATTTAAGTTGAAATATTGTTTAAATAAATTTTCTTGATTTTCAAATTTAAAGAAGATTTCTATAATTTTGGTGTTGACTTTCCTCTCTCCAGTACCTGATTCTCATCAATTGGTAAATTAAAAGATTGATATATTAAAATACCTTAACTCTTTGTGTCTTGTGAGTGTAAAATTGTAAATAGTAAATATATTAATAATTAATTCTATGTTTTAATATGGACGTTAAACTGATAATGCTGATGAATGTAATGATGATGATGAGATAAATAAATGAACATAAATTATATGTAATATACAATATATTTTTAAAAATAATTAAATAAACCATACAATACATGTTAAAATTTCTGACCTTCTGAAACGCAAGTTTTCCAATCACTTGTGGTATTTGTCACAGGAACTTGTTAGCTTGGCTTTCTTCGACAGTCGGGTCAGTTCATCAACCAAGAGACTGATGGTGAGTGCAATGCAAAATGAAGAAGACCAAGATCAGGATCATTCGAAGCGTATCACTGTTGATCTTGATTCATTCGAGAACAAGAACTTAGAAGATTTTGTCACAGCAAAGTCAATGAATCTGCTCCGAATAATGGAAATGCCATATGGATTTCTAACAGTTGATCCGGACTTGTGGGAAGACAGAGATGACTACAAGTTGGCTTCAGAAACAGTCGAGTCTTTAAAAGTTGTAAATGACCACACTGAACGTGGAGTGGCCCTCATTCAAGAATACAGTGGATTTTTAACACGCGATGAAACGCAGCTGCAATTCCTGCTGCAAGTCATAGAAGACCATTGCAGAATTTACCCTGATAGCAGGAAACAAACTCTGTCTGGGCTGCCGAAACCATAATTTTAAAACAATAATTCCTGAGTTTGCTCTGGACATTGTCAGGCTGATACCCTAAATTGTAAAAACTGAGCTTAGAACTCATATTTAATGTGTTTAAAAATGTTAATTGTGTTGTTTAAAATATATAGATTAGACTCGTTTCTTGTATAATTTTTGTAATATTGGAGGCACTTGAGCTACCTCTAAAAACAATTATTTCTTAGCCAAACTTTTTTATGCAGTTTTTCTATGTTATATGGAACAGATTTAGGGGGTAAGACTTTAAAAAATACAAATTTTATTTTTTTTTTATTTTATAAGCTCCACCCTAATATATATATATATATATATATATATATATATATATATATATATATATATATATATATATATATATATATATATATATATATATATATATATATATATATATATATATATATATATATATATATATATATATAATTTAGTAAAAACACTTATCTAATTTTTGTGCTCTTCAACAGCATGTTTCACCATCAGGAAGAATGTCTTAACATCAAAAAAGTCAAATTATAAAAAAAATAGTTATTTCACAGGAAGTTGGAAATTTTTATAATTAATTATGTAATAACTGTAGTTATTTTGCAAGCATGAAGTTGATGCAACTACATTAGATAATTAAAAAATTATGAAAAGAATTCTTTAGAAATAGGATAATTTTAGACTGGTCATTTGTTTTTATAATTTTTTAAAAGGAACTTATTTTCATGTCTGCATTTAGAAATTAATTCAGATTTTTTATTCAGTAAATTTTCTTGATTTAAATTATTAATAATTTCAATTTTTTCTTGTAAACATAGTATACATTTTTTGGAAATGTTATTATAAACAGGCGCAGTTTTTAGAATAGACCAGTTTAATTTAAATTTAGTATTTTTTTTCTTTTAGTTGCCAAATATATTTTGACAGCATAGTCTGAGTTTTTTTTATGTTTAAAAGATTGTTTGCGGTCGGCTTAACGTTTTTTCCATTTGCCCTTGGTTAAGCTAATGTATTGTTTATCGGGGTTGTTTTGTGAGGAAACAATGCATTTGTAAATAATATTTTATGATAAGCATTTACTATTCATAGGGCAGTGGATTTTTTGCCTAGAGTTACAATTATCAATATCTTTTTCTCTAAGAAATTTATTTTTATTAATTAATGCAAAATTATTGCCTTTTATAATTCTTTCAATATTTTTTGTACAGCTATAGCTTACTTTTATAATGTTTCTGTTAAAAATTTTGTGCAATTTATTAGAGGGAGGGAAATGTTTGTCTACTAATTTTTATAAACTCTTTTCCAATGTTTGTTGAAACATTTTTGCTGTATGGAGGGTTGAACCAAATAATATTTCTATTTCACTTTTTTGCAGTTTTTGTTTCAAATTTTAGCTCGAAGTTTTTAAATCTACTTTTTTTAAGAGCATCTTTATACACGCGTTTTGAAGAGTTAAAAATATTTTCATTAGAAGAGTTTTGATTTAGTTATAGTTAGAAATGAAATTAAAAATAAGAAATTAAAATTAATTAAATGAAAGTTTTAAAACCTACCTAATATTTTCTTCCAATATCTTCAACTTTTTTATGTAATGAAAAATCTTGAAATCAAATGTAAAATGTTTGTTTTTAGTTTATATGTTTATTTGCAATCAATTCAGTGTTTGATATTTTGGCAAACACAATAATCTTAAATATTTTTGTTAAAAATTTTTTTTTCATTTAGGTGTTTTGAGTAGTTGGAATACATGGGGAGTATGTTCACAAAGCTGTCATCAAAGTTATGATTTACCTATGCAAAGTAGAAGTCGTTTATGTGAAGCCTCTAGTTTTGGTGGAAATTGTTATGGATCTTTACTCATAGAAACACGTAGTTGCAACATATTTGTAAACTGCCCAGGTTAATGCTTTATTCTTTTGTTTTATTTTGATGTCAGAGTTTTATTAATTGTTTCAAGTTATCATAATAGATTTGCATTATTTAGTTTAATAGTTAAAAGATATTTTTTAGGATTTAGCTGTGCAAATGCCAATTTTTTTATATCTGGTAGTCAGTGGACTGATCAGCTCTCCAATAAATCAAGTGTAGAATATCAAAATCTCTCAAATCAATTACTCAATCAGGTTATTTAACATTTTTAATTCTTTTATCATGATTCATAGAAATATGATATACAAAATGCATACAGAAATTTAAATTTAATATAAAAAATTCATTTTTATTTTAACAAAAAGTTGATTTTAAATAAACTTACAAAGAATAAAACTTAAATTATTACACAAAATAGATAAAGGTTTACTTCTGTGATAATATTACAGGCCTTGTTTTAAATAAAAAAGTGCTTAATGCATTAGCTTAATGGGATTTTGACGTCATAAAATTATCTTTATTTTTTTTTATAGACGTTAAGTGTTTTAATGACCGCAATAAATAAATAACCGCAAACTAGTTCAATTTAACAATTAACTCAAACAACTATAAACGTTTTTAATGTAAATTTATTATGAAAATTTTGTAATGTTTTCAATTGTTGTTTTATTATTAATTTTAGTTCAATATTATTTAGTAAAAAATATAAATGTATATATATTTTAATTTAATTCTGAAATTTGTTTTTATTAATGTTATTTTAAATTTAATTCTGAAATTTGTTTTTAAATAATTGTTTTTAATCATTATTGAATAAAAAATAATAATGGTTTTTTTTAATTTTATAAATTTCTAGAGTAAACAAAAAATATTAACATTGATAAACACAAACCCATGTTAATTATTTAAACAACGATTTTGTTTTGACTAGCAAAGAAAACTTTAGGTTTTTAAATATTTTTTAAATTTATCTTGCTTAGTGTTTCAACTTGCGTTTTATAAAAATATAAAAAGGTTTTGTCTGCTTTGAGCATATTTTTGATACACGCGTTCGCCAGGAATTTAATTCATATTTTTTATGTTATTGTGATAATATTTTACTTTTTAAACAAATCACAAAGAAACAGAGCTATAGAGAAAAATCGCTTTTAACGATTAAATCTTCTTTTTTTTTAAATTTTAGGAAATTAAAAAAAAAAAATTAAATTCAATTTAAAAGTCTTAATTATGCAAACTCTTTTGTTAATTATTCTTAAAACAAAAAAACAAATACTTCTACGCAAAACTTTAATCGTGCAAACTTATAAAAATACTCAACTGAAATAATTTAAGTATATTTAATAATTTGAATCGTATCTGTTTATAATAAACGTTCGTAAAAATTTGTTTATTAAAAATTAAGTTCTTTAACTTATAAACAAACTCAAAAGTATTTTCATTCTACGTATAATTACAAAACTCTTTTTTTTTTTCGTTTGTAAGCAATTTAACTTAATAAAATAAAAAAAGAATAAATATAGAGGTAATCTTTGTTAAGAACAAATTTAATTTATTTATTTTTAATTATATATCAACTTAATTAAAATATAGTAATATGTTAAAATATTTTAACATGACTTGTGTTATTTATAAACCGTTGGGCAGTTGCCCTTACGGCACCATTGTTTTTGGATAATATTTTATTTTGATGAAGATCACATAACTTACATTTGATTTTAATAACGTAAGTCTTCTCTTTTTCTGTGATAATCGCATCGGCAAAGCATCGGCAAAGTCCCAAGATTTAAAAGTTTTTAAAGTAAATCTTTTGTCCTTCAAAATATAATCCATATTCGAACTTTAAACAATTTAGAGATAATAGAAATATACAAGGTTTTTATATACTAGTTTGTTTTGTTTTATAAAGAAAAATACATATTCATTAGTAAAAAATGGAGACTGTCATTAAACTAAAACGTGCCTTAGTATTTATTTAACGGAACCTGTAAGGTGCGCGTGCATAATAAAACCTCCGTTATATAAATATATTCAACGTAATATTAGTGTCATCAGCGGATGTTGTAGTCTACTCATGATTTCTTTACCTTATAATATAACTTGATTTATGAAAAAAAAAACTTATTGAATCGCACACAGAAGAAATTTAACAAATTGTCTTCATTCAAATATTGCGAGTAACAGGTAATTTTTTTTTTCTGTGCCGACCCCCTCCCCCCGCATAACTTAAAGGTAAAGGTATCTATATACCTTTAACTAATAAGAAAAGCAAAGACATTTTTTTTAATATCTCGAAAAAATGTCTTGATATTTTTGTTATCATGATAACAAAAATATTAAAAAAATAAAGACATTTTTTGAGATATTCAAAAAAATGTTAATTCTTAATTACAAATTTTTTTTTGCAATGTTTTTTATTATTAATTCAGTAAAAAATTCTTAAAAAATCTATATTACAAAAAACATTTATATTCTGTATTAATAAATATGGAATATAGATTTTTTTAAAGTTTTTTACTGAAAACTTTAAAACTAACTTTTACTACTTTTTATTAAAAACATTGCAAAAAATTTGTAGTTAAGGATTGACAAACAATTTTTCATGTTGCTAAATATTTGGATAAAAAGTTTAGCGTCAAATTAATTGCTATAAAAAGGAAAGATATATCGCGATGAAAAGTTACAACAATTATTTTTTATTATTTAAGTAAATTCTTTTTTTTAATAAATATCTTTACATATCGTTATTTAAAAGTTAATGTGGTTTTTTTAAAAATTAATTACTTCTTTTATGTTACCGCTAATTTAAAAATTAAAAAATGATAAAAAGTAGCTTAACCAAAACAGCTCTAGGCGTACGTAAAAATTGCTCTAGGCGTAACGCTTTAAAACAAGGCCTGATATTAGAAATAAAAAAATTTTATTAAAACAATTAAAAACAAAGTCAAGTAATTAAAGGTTTTTTGCGTCCTGGATTTTTTTATGGACGTTTCTGTTTTAAACTGAAAGGTATAGTTAATATAAAAAAGCTGTAATTATTATTTGACTGGATGATGTCAACAAGTTAAATTTTGGTATAAATAAATCTAGATGATGACAACTGCTCTTTATATTTTCTGTCTAAAGCTATATACAACATTTAGCTGTATTCTGTAAACTTTTTTCTCTGTGCAGTGTTCTAGTTTTTCAAGTCTCGTTTTTTAGATCTATAGGATAGAGAGGTGATGAGAGCTTCCTCCTCCCCCATCATGCACTTCTTTTTAATTCTGTTAAATGTGCTGCATTAATTATGAAAAATCTTTTTTAAGATCATCATAAGCTTGATTGACCTGTCATCAAGGAACTAGAAGATTACTGAGGTAAACAAAATAATCATACTTCACATTATTGATAATTAAGTGGAGAAGCATCACAATCTAAACTTTTTTTTTTTTTTACTTCTAGAAAATAGATAAGTTTATGTAGTATATTTCACTTAAAATTACATAGATTATATCTGATGCATGTTCTCCCCAATACCAAAGACATGTTGAAGTTTTTATTTGTAGAGTTTAAGGAAATTGTTGCTAGCAATTATCATGCTTAACCTAATTATTAATTAAATCGTGTATGTGTTTTATAACAAAATAAGCTTCTATATAACAAGCTTGCTTACAAGATTTAAACAACTGACTTGATAATAAGTTTCAATGGGTTTTGTATGAAATTTGTTGTGAGTTTATATTTCTCTAAAAAAAAAATATATAGAATCTTTATATGTGTAATTAAATTTCACAACTGTAAATAAAATTAACAAAAAATATTAAACTATTTAATTAAATTATCAAATTATAACCAATTTAAGTTATTGAATTAAAATATAACATTAATATATAAAAATATATTTGAATAATCTGGTAAGAATATAATAATTAATTTTGGCTAACAATATTTGGTTTACTTTATTTAGTTTCAAAAAAAATTTACTTCAGAAAAGTTTACAAATGAACTATATTTTCAAGATGTTCAATTTTATAGGTAATTTTGTTTTTTATATAGTTAACTATGTATTATGATGTATACAATAAAATTATAATTAGCTTAAAGTGCACTTTAATTAGTAATTTTTTTAAATTGTTTTTTTCAATTAAATATTTTTTCTTATTAGTTATATTTTTTTTTTCAAGTTATGTAAATTTTTTTTTTTTTTTTACAATTTAGCAGATAAAAAAAAATTGCTTATGCCTCGTTTTAAAGATTGTTTTAAAAAATTATTTTATGGTGCATTGTTTATCACACCATGAAATAATTTTTTAGATAAGCATTCTCTTTGGGTTTTCACTTTATCTAACCAATTAATTTTAAACAACTTTGTTCGTTCAATGGAAAATTTGATTAACAAAGGACTATAAAAGTTTTTACTCCTTAATTATTTGTTG
>NC_061165.1:43727111-43749611 GCF_022113875.1 Hydra vulgaris
ATTCGCTAGGCACGAATGGGTTAAAACAGTAGCACATTTTTGCATTGATTACAAATTTCATAAACAAGCAAATTAATATTATGATATTGACACAATTTAATATGTAATATTGACTGTTATAATTATTTTGCTGTTTCCTGTTTTAGTTGAATTAATTAAAACTGAATTGTTGACAAGAAGTGGTAAAGTTGTAGAAACTGAACTCAAGTCTTTGCCAACCAGTTCCAGTTGTTTGTCAGACACAACCGACCAGCCTTCACTGTCGCCATCATCATCAGCAACAAGGCCTGTTACTCGTGCCTCTACTAAGTTTTGGTTAATTGGACACCCATCACCATCAATAACTAATTCCAAACTACCCAATTGCAGACAGGTTTTGAAATTTTTTCTTTTTTTACAACGCAATTAAGAAAATGTCCGAAATCATGAAACAAATCATGAAATTGGCTATATAGTAATCGACGCTGTTGTAACTTTCTGGAACATGGCACGCATCAAGACAAAGACAAGACAAAATTCGGTCTTAGATCTTATGTGTCTCTGGAATGAGTGGAACCGCTTGTTGTAGAACAAGAATTGCGAAAGTGATGCTGGCGGAAAACGTGTTAACTTCTTGGCCAAGTTGGATAGTCTTTTTGTTATTGGATCACCTGATGCTATACAGGAAATCATGAAATCCAGGCTACTGACTGCCCAAAAGAAAGATGATGATGCTGCATTCTATTTAGATCAAAAAAAAAGACAGAAAGGCGACCATGGACGGGCATGAAAAAATCTTTGAGATTAAAGCAAAATTGAAAGTCAGATATAATCGGAAAATCATACTTAGAGATGAAGAAAAAGAAAGAGTAGAAAAAGAAGGTAGACACGATGATCAGGATAATGAGGACATGGAAGTTTATGTCGAAGAACAGAATATTAATGAAAATATTGCTGTTGCTGAAGTAGATATTGGTTTAGGTTGGGACTTGAATTATGAACCTCCAATGAATAGACGATCAGAATTTAATACTCTTCACCTCCCCAAAATAATTATGCAATGCAAGGAAATCAATTTTGCAGCAGACAGGCTGAAATTGTCTGATAATAAAACAACTATGATCGTGTCTGCTGTAATTAAAGCTGAATGGAAACTTGGACGATTTTAATATATCTAGATTGACATATTGTTGAAATAGAATGATAAATCAACAGAGGATTGCTGAGAGTGTTATAGATAATGTGAGGCTCAACCCACCCCAGTTTGGTGCCCTTCACTGGGACGGAAAATTGCTAAAAGACATACTAGACGTACAACATGAACAGTTAGCTGTGCTTGTGTCGGGTGCTCCAGAATACAGTGAGGGAAAATTGCTTGGTGTTCCCGTTCTCGTTGATTCGAAAGGACAGACTCAAGCAAATGCAACATTGGATCTCCTAGAAGCTTGGGATCTAAGCAAAAATGTTGTGGCATCGGTATTTGATACCACTGCCAGTAATAGTGGTATCAACAATGGTGCTGCTAAATTGATTGAAGAAAACTTAGCTCGAAAACTTCTCTATCTTGCCTGTCGACATCATATTTTTGAAATCTTTGTCGGAGCATGTTGGAAGAAATTATTTGGAAACATTTTTGGTCCAGAGAATAAATTCTTTGCTGAATTTAAAACTGCTTGGTCAGCATTGGATAAACAGTAGCCAATCAAAACTTTAGCTGTTGAAGGCACCTAGTTGCAAAACCTAAAAAAACAGACCATACAGCATTTGACACATCTACTTGCTAGCGAAGATGCTACAACATTTCCAAGAGATGACTATCGTGAATGTGCTGAGAACACACTGATCATCTTTGGGCAAACTCTACCGCGAGGTGTACACTTTCTTATATATGTGTATGTGTGTGTGTGTGTGTTCCAGTTTGGCTGCCATATCTTTTTTCACAGTGGAAGAAATAGACAAGGAAGTTGCTGATGTCATTCTTTGTAAAATAACCAATCACCGATGGTATTTGACAGAAGAGGTAGTTCCATTTGCTTTCTTCAGCAAACATGATAGTTCCACTGTGGAAAAAGATATAGCAGCCAAACTCTTGGAAATTCCAGTACCCGAAAATTTTTGTCTTGGTAAGCCAGTTTTTGTCAAATCACTCGTCAAACAGGGTTGTCAAATCTTCTGGGACCTGAATCTCACTCATTGTTCAGCATTCTTGGCATCAATAAAAATTGGCTTGTTAAACCAATTGAACAGTGGACAGAGCAACCAGGATACAAAGAAGCTGAAAAATTTGTTCGTACGGTAAAAGTTGTAAATAATACAGCAAAAAGAGGATTTAAACTGATTTCAGAATTTGCCACCATCATAACCAGTGATCCAGAACAAAGAGAATGGTAGCTGCAAATCACAGGCAGTAATATCCTGATTTTTGCAAAAAAAACTCTTGGACAATGAAACAACATTAATAAGATTCAGAAAGACAGTCTTAATTTTAGTTTTGGGGTTCCCGTCTGATACTTTGACTATAACTGTTAACCAAAAATGCAGAACTAGCTTGGTCAAACTGGATAATTTAACATATATTATGCAAGATGCTTTTGTTTGGCTTGATTTCTGTGATTTAATTTCTAAATACTTGAAAAGTGAGATTCACAATAATTATTTCTCTGTGTTTTAACTAAAAAAGATACTGTTTTAAACAGGAAATTGGAGCTTGTCTTTTGGGGCTCTGAGGGGGCTCTAGAATAGTTATTAAATTTTGATAAAAAAATTTTTTACATTATACACAAACACTAGAATGGGAAAAAATTCAATTTGGGTGGTTTTGAATATTTTTTGCATATTGGACACCCCTAATATATATATATATATATATATATATATATATATATATATATATATATATATATATATATATATATATATGTATATGTATATATATATGTATATATATATATAAATATATAAATATATAAATATATATATATATATATAAATATATAAATATATATATATATATATATATATATATATATATATATATATATATATATATCGTTTTATGTAGTGTTGTATTAAAATAATACACAACTCTTGTTCGTTGAAAAGTGCTCAATATTTAAGAAATTTATTTTGATTATATATAAATTTCATAACAAAGCGGTTTATAAGTAAAAACAAAAAAAGAAAAAACTTTTATTATGGAACTTTAAGTTTCATGCCTAACGGCAATCATCAGCCATATATTACAAAATTTAAAATAGACGTTAAAATTAAATTTTAAATTTTGTAATATATGGCTGATGATTGCCGTTAGGCATAAAACTTAAAGTTCCATCATAAAAGTTTTTTCTTTTTTTGTTTTTAAATATATACATATATATATATATATATATATATATATATATATATATATATATATATATATATATATATATATATATATATATATATATATATATATATATATATATATATGTATATATATATATATATATATATATATATATATATATATATATATATATATATATATATATATATATATATATATATATATATACAATTTTTGTTTTACTTGTTTTATTATTACTTTGTTGTAGAAGCCAGCCAAAATCATGAAACAATTATACATATTTTGTGATTATTAAAGTTCGCAGGCAGTGAAAAATTAAAGGCAGTATGATGCGGTTTTTTGTTTTATATTTAGTTCATATGGTTCAATAGAGTTGTTCGTTTTATGTTTAATTTACATTTAGTTATGGTTTAACTCTTTCACTACCACAAGATGCTTGTAGCGGCTTTTGAGTATGCTTTACAATTTATCTTGTTTTGTACATAAATTTCCATTCTTGATACATTGTTCTAAAGGTTTAATTAATTCTCTACATAATCAAGAAAAAATAGCAGCTATATTGTATAGCTGCTATAATTATATATTATATAGCAGCTATAATTATAAAAAAGTTATCACAAAGTTAAAAAATCCTAAATAATCCAACGTTAAAAAAAACTTTAAATTTAGTTATAAAATAAAACAGCATTAATACTGTAAAACTTGTAAAAGTTTTTTAAATAAAAGTTTTTTTATTAAATACTTAAAAAGTTTTAAGTATTTAATTAATTAATTACCAAAGTATTTTAAAGAAAAAATAATATTTTTATTCATTAAATGAGGTTTGTTTTGGACTTGTTTTAGTTACTACTTGTTTTGATGTTTTAGTTACTACTTACAAAAACAATTGTTTTAAGCACTTTGCATTTCTTATTGTTTAATTAGGCGTGTTAAAAACTTTATTATTATCGAGTTTTAATTAATTGTCAATGTTATGCTATTCAAACGTTATTTTAAAAAATGTGCGATTGCTACAAAAAGATTTTTGTTCGGCTGCTAGCAAACAATTTAAGGCAATTCTTTGTTTTTATATTTATAAAAAAATTTTATTCTTTGTTTTTATATTTTATATTATAGCTATTTCTTGTATATTTTAGTACAAATGTTTATTTTAACTTTAATTTAGTTTGATTTGAACGGTTATTAGTAAAATAAGTCGTTTTATATTTATTTTCTACTTAGTTCAGTTTATGTTTCATTCAAGTCACTTCTTTTTTTGTCAGTTTATATTTTAAATTAATTTATATGCTTTTGCAAATTAATCTTTTAGTATCTAGTTTATATTTAGTTTAAACCAGTACATTTTACTGTAAATATTTGTTATTTATTAAATTTTTATTTTTATAAGTTTTACAAATCTAATTTTTAATTGCATCAAAAACTTTTTTTGGGATTTGATAAAAAGTTATATAATTAACATGATTTAGTGATTTTGACAAAACAAATAATACGACATCTTGAAAGAAAAAATTTCTACGATGATGTCATATACCGAGACTGTTATGAATTAAACACGCATGGAATAAATTATCAAGTCTGCAGATTGCAGCTAACATTATACAGACTCCGAAAACCAAAAAAAAATGGAGAGGGTGAGCTTTGACTAAAACGTGAATTTCAAATTTAATGGTGTGCATTCATTATATAGTTTTAATAAAAAAAAAAATAGCTCAAACGTTTTTTTTAAACATTTTCTTTAGTATGAACACAACTTGTCTCGGCAGTTGGGGATCCCTTTAAAGAAGATGGTAAAATATTACAAGAAGTCACCAGTTCTTCCTTATTTATATATGAAATCTTTTTCACCTGACTGTGAAAAAGATTTCAGATATAACTAAGGAAGAACTGTACAATGAACTTCGACACGTCAGTTTGATAACTATTGTTTTTGGCAAATGGTGTGTTACTAGAGCCTTGGATCAAGCAAATCCAAATCCAAAATTGTTTCCTTGTAAGATTGGGTAATGGACTTTCGATCTTTTGTTGTAAACTAAACTAGATCAAAACGTATCAATGTGTTTCAAAAATATATATATATACATTTTTTCTGTGGTTTTTTTAAGAGATCCAAGAAGACCTTACTGTCGCATCACAGAGCACCACAGAGAAGCATTTAACTTGGAAGTTTATGCTTCCTTTAATGCAAAAAAATACCTAAAGTAAGCATCAAACTGCAGATCAGTGAAGGATTCAGCATTTTTTGGTGTTTGAGATAACGAACAGACATGGCACAAATTTGAAATATTTGTATGTTTATACTTATGTCAAATAATGATGCTTTGCAATATATTGTGATGATGGAGGCTGAAAACTAAAAAAAGCCCTAAAATTTCATCCTCCTTGCTCCAAATGTGAGAGCAACAAGTTTGAAAAATAATTTTCTTGAAATTCTTAACTTTGTTTATATTCATTGATAAATTTTAAGTTTTATAGTAATATCTCTCATAGTTCATAAATTATAACTATATAAAGTTTAAATCCCCTTTTACAATTTATGTTACAAATTTTATATAGTCATAATTTTTGAACGCTTAGAGATTGTAAAACAATACTTAAAACGTATCAATGAATGTTAAGTTAAATAAGTTGATAAAATAATTTTTTTGCTAATCTTAAATTTAGTTAAGAATAGCAAAAAAATTATTTTATCAACTTGTTACTTTCACGTTTAGGGTAGGAAGATAAAATTTTAGGGCTTTTTATGTTCTTTGCCTCCAATCATTGCAACTTTTAAAAAAGCGCCATTATTTATCATAAGTATAAACATACAAATACTTCAATTAATATCTCAAACACCAAAAAATGATGGATCTGTCACTGCTATAGATCTCTTGTTTGTGAAGCTAATTTGCTTCAGAATTCAGCGTTTAAACGCTGCAAATGTGCAATGAATATTTATATACATAAAAATTTCCAACTCAAGACAAATATCTCAAGAAAATATGTGAAAAAAATAATTTTTAAGGTTTAGATTTTGCAGTTAGATATCGGATCAAAATTGAATCTATCATTCAAAATTGAATCTATCATTCGCTTTCTAGTTATTAAATGGATATGATTCAAAATTGAATCATATCCATTTAATAACTAGAAAGCGAGGAAGCAGTCTTGCAGTTAGTTCCTTGAATCCACTCTTCTAATGTTTTTTTTTTTTTTTTTACAAGAATTCAATATTTGAAGTAGCTTCTGAAGCTTTTCCAAGCTCATCACATGGTCTACATTATCTTAAATAAATTTTACTGTAAGCACAGCAAAATTAAATTATTTTTTTTAAAACAAGAAATACGTTATTGTTTTAAGAATAAATATCCGACCCTGCATTTTAATTTTAAAATAAATTTCTTAAACTATGTTTAATAGATTTACAATTTTGCTGTGAGTTCTGATATGTTGTTAGCAACTTTAAAAGATTTTAAAAGTTTTGGAATTCATTGTACCCAAATAGTCTGAGGAAGTCTCATCTGTAGACATTTTTTTAAATTATGACTTAGAATATCAAAAATTAACCAATACTCTGTTGAAGTATACAACTCAAGACCTAGTGGCTGGTCGTTATCAACAAAAACTGCTTTCAAAAGGATTTCAGCTTTGATTCTATCCATTTTTACATCTTTTCGGACCTCCCTTTGTTTTTTGAATACTGAACTTTCTATCATTTTTATATTGTGATCTCTATCAAAATATGCTAACGCCAGCACCAAACATCTCTGTAGTTTTACTATGATTCGAATTTCACCTCTGCAGCAGGCTCAATATACATTTGCCAATAGTCTTGTTGATCTTAAAAGTATAAATTAAAAATAATGCTATGTTGATAAAATAAGATGCCCTGCGAATCATCTTTTTTAGTATCGAATCCAATCAGCATTTTGAGGAAATCTAAGTTTAACTTAAACATAGATATCCTTAAAATGCTGATTTGATTCAAGATTCGATTCAATTTGCATGTTAATGCCTGTTTCAATTCGTGATTTGATTTGATACCAAAAAAGGTGGTTCGCAGGGCCTTAGTTCAAAATGATATTGCTAAATACTTGTTGCATTATATTTCTACTGATTTTAATAAAAGCTTGCCATTAAAAAAAAAAATTGGTTTAGACTTATTTTTTTGTATTTTACATCTGATTTTAAATTATAGTCTTTTAACAATTTGTTACTTCATGACATAAATTAAGTTACTATATGACATAAATTAATAATTAATAAGTAATATGACTAAAATATCAAAACTTATGAAATTAAGTTTTACTTTAAAAATTGCAGAATCAAAAAAGTCACAGGTTAAAAACCGTGATTCCCTGGAGAGAGAAATTTAGTCAGCCATTCTATTGATCTCTTTGAGTATTTTAGTTACTCAGAATCAAAACCTGCCTGATTTTAGAGAAATGCAACTTGAATTTCATAAAATTCAAGGCGTGTAAAACAGGTCCATTTTGTGGACCTGTTTTACACGCCTCCAAAAGTCTATATGTAAATAATTTTAAAAATAGAAACTTATACGTTTTATTTTTTGCAAAAAGATATTTTAAAGTGAAGCAGTTTTATCTTTACCTTACTGTTTTTTAACCTTTTATGGCTTTATGATATAAATAGTTTGTTCCCCAGTTTAACAGTTTAATTTACCGCTATGACTGTACGAGGTGTGTTCAAAAATTAAGGTGACTTTATATTTATGACGTCATTCAAAAGTTCTTGAGCGATGCTCATGCGACGGTTCATTTGGTCAAATTTGAGCAATTGCAGAACAAACTTCGCTGACACATGTTTCATGCCCAAAACGTTAGAAAAAATTTCATGGCTCGAGCCAAGAAATATACCAACATCATCAGCAACTTCTCTGATAGTGATTTGACAATTTTCCAAAACAATTTTCTTCACTGCTTGAACGTTTTCATCAGTTGTTAACGTGGTTAGGCGTCCAGAGCTTGGCTCGTCATTGTCATTTTCCCGGCCATCTTGAAAGAGTTTGTACCACTTGTAAACATTTTTTTTGTTCAGAACAGTTTCACCGTATGCCACTGTCAACATTTCAAGTGTTTTAGAGCACTTTATTTTATTTTTTACACAAAATTTGATGCAAATCCTTTGATCCATATTTTTCTATAGTAAAAAATCGCCAAGTACACAAAACACTTTTAACCTTTACGCCTCTCACAACCAAATAAAAAATGCTATACACTTGAAACTTGGTACAGATGTTCAGGAAAAGTGTACTAACATGAAAAAACAAAAAAATCAATAATCGAAAGTACGTTGCCAGCGAAATTTGAAAAGTCACCTTAATTTTTGAACACACCTCGTATAAAGCTCTCCAATATGATGGCAGGAAGTTAACAAGAATAATGGTCTGCCCGTAATTTTAGCTAATCTTGTGCAAATTCTTTTTAAACAACCAGGGCTTGAAGTGAGTGATCTCTATAAGATAAAAAACATTTAACAAATTTTTAATTGCTGTGTATTGAGCCTCAACGCTATCATTTTTAAAAACCATGTTTTTTTAATTTTATCACAAATTCGTGCTTTTTTAAAATACCTCCAGTTAACAAAAATAATGGTAATATAAATCGGTATAGATAAAAAATTTTCCATTACTTGTAATGATGTTATTATACAGTTAATGGTTTGTAAATTTCTTTTTACGCCGATTGTTCGAAAATGCTTATAAAAACTAAAAAAAATGTAAAAAAGTTAAACTTTAAAAGAGTGGCGCAAGTATAAATAGTCATTAAAACAAAAAATTAAAAAATTTCATTAAGAAAATAATACCTTAGGAATATTTTACACTCCCGGTATTAAAATTTGTTCATGAGAGTCAAAATGGGATTGGCTAATATTAATCTTAGTAGATTGGTAGGTAGTGTAAGTATTAAAGTATTGATCGCAACTCTTACTGAAGACAAGGGGCACTGCAACTATGTTTTCCCCAGCTGCCAAGCCTAGGGATGTCCCTGCACACACACATAAATGTATATATATATATATATATATATATATATATATATATATATATATATATATATGCATATATAAATAAATATATATAGAAAGATATAAATCAAACATAAAAAATAATTTGTTTTTGTTTTTTTTACTAGAAACACAAATATTGCTGTGAATGTGAGATTTACTTACGAAGTTCAACTTGGAAATACTATTGAGAATTGTGTCAATTTAGTTAACTTTAAATTGGGACCTAATTTACTTGGTGTTTCAATTAAACCTTGTGGTAAAATTCAATTTAATTTATAAGCTTTTTAAATTTGTGTTTGTTTGAGACTTTTTGAGCCTTTTTTTTTTTTTTTTTTTTTTTTTTTTTTTTGTTTGCTTGCTTTTTTTAAATTAAATAATTTAAAATTCCAAGTAAAAAAGAAAGTTAAAAAAACAATAAATTTGTAAAGTTTCATTTAATTTTGATTTACTTAGATTGCTGCATTAATCAAACAGTTGGGGAAGAAAATTTAAGAGGAGTGTATACATTTCCATTTACTATAGTTCACAATACATTAACAATAATGTGTGCATACAATTCCAGTATTACTTTTGAAACACAATGTATGATCAATAACGCTTCTTATTTACCTGAGTTGGTGTTTGCATCTCTTGATAGCTGTCCATTATATTCCCCTACTACTTATCAACTCATCAATGCAGCTAATGTTAGTTGAAATATTTTGTATTTTGATAATAATATGTGTATAAAAAAAAGTCATAATAATTTTTAATTGTTTGTAAGTGACTAAAATTGTTTAGTGGGAGATAATTCAAATTAAGTAAAATTACATACAACATACTATGTGATATTGCAGACACAAGTGGAAAATAATTTTAGATTAAAAAATCTCTAGAAGATTGTGTAATAGAAAGCTCTAGAACATTTGATGAAAACTCTGTAGTTTATAATTTTGATAATTATTATTATTGTAAATACGTTTTAAATAATGTATTTTAAAAAAAGCTTAAAGAAATTTTTTTGAATTTTTATATAAATATAAAATGAAAATAAAAATATTTAAAAATATTAGTGTTGATTTTTGTAATGGTAATAATACATAAATAATCAATTAAAACACATTTTTAAAATACTTTAAACAATAAAACAATAAAAATGTTTGCAGCTTTTGCAGAGCTCCAAAAGCTGCAAACATTCTTAAATATCCATCTTTGAAAAGAGACTGCAATCAGTACCATTTTTTTTAATGATGGTGATGACTTCAATGAGTTCGGTTTTTAACTGCTCACATTATCGCTTTAAACACTCAAACATAATCTGATGTGTTTTCTAACCATGGGACAGCAAATCCAAGTTTTTATGCTTCAAAGAGTACCAAAGTAATGTCTTTGCATGTTGCTGTTAAAAGAATCTGTGTAATTAGTGTAACATGACTTAACAACTAAACAAAAAATCTCTTTGATTTCTTTTCATCATTCATCTTTGTACCAAAAATCAAACAAATTCATTGGCTCAAAGTTAAATTTGAGATTCGATACACACGATTATATCAATTTGCAATTGATATAATGAGTGTGTATCGTGGCTAAAGGCTAACATCTGAGTAGCTAGAAGTAATGACTTTAATCTTTTAAAAGGTTCCTCAGAGATGATATGATGGAGTTCAAGTTTAGCATAAATGTGTTTTGCCTAAAGTAGGTATTCAGTTTAAGCTATTTTTTTGAGCTACGAGAATTGCTTTATACTTGCTGTTCACATTGGTGTCTTATTGTTATATCAATTTTTATTGGCTTTGTGAGAATTATGACTTTTGCATAAATACTTTGTTTGAAATTAATTTCTGCATTCTATCCACAAGTTTTTAGCACAAGTTCTAGTACTACTTTTTTTTGTTTAATCTATTTTTTAGCACAAATTTCCAATGACTGAGTAAAAGTTTTTTATTTATTTTTTAAATAAATATCACTTAATTGCCAATTGCTTTGAATATCAATACTGTGTATGTGTAAATAATTTTATTTTTGATTTCCTCTTTATTTCTCTTTTTTTATAGCTTAATGTTACAAATGAAAATATTCTGGATGTTACAATGGAATTAAATAGCATTATTCAAAATGGTTACCTAACATCCAGTTTTGATATTAAGTTGGTTTCAACTATTTTGAAGAATATTATTAGTGTCAACGCTTCTTCAGAAAATGTGAGTATATGGTTATTAAGTATTAAATAAGATTTCACAACATATATATATATATATATATATATATATATATTATATATATATATATATATATATATATATATATATATATACAACCCTCGAAATTAGGAAAAATGAGGTCGCCAATAATTTGCCGACCTCGATCTTTTTGAGGCCAAATCGGTTAATATTTAGAGGTCACGCTGCGGCGATCTTTATACCCCTCTAAAATCGGAATTTTCAAAAGTTTAGTAAAATATTGACCTTTGTTTTCTGTGCACATTTCAGTTATTTACCGTTCGATTTTAATAAAATAAAAACAAATATAAAGCTCTTATTACACATAATAATTTTTATTAAACAACATTAAACAACAACAGATGCTTATTGTCGCCTGGTTTGTTTAGCACTCAATGTTGATTTTTTTGCATCTGGTAAGACAGCCCTGTTTTCTGCAACTAAATTTAGCACATACTTTTGCTGCTCTTCATATTTTGTTAAGACAGCATTAAAGTCTTGTACTAACTTCCCCCCTCTTTCAGCACAATCATTAACAACTTTAAGAGACTTCACTACTTCTTTAGAGTCGGCATGCGATTCATTGTTTTTCCAGTTTGAAGGATCCTCTTCAAGAAAGGAAATGTCAATATTTAAGAAATTAAAAAATGAAAGTGATTTACACGTTACAAAGTCCTCAAGGGATTTACTCATTACATTTGTAATATCTGCTAATTTTTTTGATGGCCTATTATTGTCTACGCATTGACCATTTTTCTTTTAACTTCAATCTCTACATCATCACTAAAAAAGGCCAAAGATATAAGTTCTTCACTTAAATACCATAGATGCCGCTTCATTGCCTTGGTTGCTGCAGTCGCTATATTTTCATTCATTTCACGATATTCCTTAATATTTTTTCGAAAATCTAAATCATTAAATGGGGCCGAGGCACTGAATGGTGCAGTAAACCACTGTCGAACATATATTAACACAGCAAACATGCTAATATCTCTTACTGCATTTAATTCATGTTGCACCATTTTAAACTGATCTTTAAATAACCATATTTTAATTGAATAAATAAGTTTTGCCATCCACCGAGCATGATGGAAGGCTCCAGGTGCTTTAAATCTTATTCCACTAGGAGGTTGCTCTCCTAAATATATTAGACATATTTCAAGAAGTTCTTTATAATCATCTCGTGGTTGTGAGTCTTGCAAACATTTTTTTAAGTAATTAATTTTAGACGATTTTTTTCAATCATGACGTTTGAAAGATATCTTTCAGCTTCTTCATCTTGCACTGTTGGGCTAAAATCATCTTTCTTGATATTCTTCCAGGCTTGTTTAAATCATTTGAAAATAGCAACATCTGGTCCGGACCTTGTTGGAAAATAAATTTTAAACACAGATCCTGCAACAATTTCAGTAATGTGATGAGGACAAGCTAAATTCAATAATTCTTTGCCTAATTTTTCTTCAAGTAAATTACAAGCACCTTTCTCAGATCCTGTATTGCTAGCTGTGGTATCAAACGACATGCCACAGAGATTATTAATATGATTCGAAGCGTCCCATTCATGGAGGGAGGCTACAATTGCAGTAGCAATGGCTTCTCCTTTTGAATCAGGAAGTTTTGGCACTCCCAGAAGTTTTTCAACACCACGCCCTGTTACTAAAACTGACAAACGCTCAACATTTCCACTTCCAGCGATGTCTGCCATCATTTTTCCATCCCAATGAACTACGAGAGGTACATCTTGTTTGAAATTTTCTTTTGTTTCATTGTAATGAGTTTCACTATAAACAGTTCTTTCCCTATGAAAAGTAGTAACAGATATAGAGAACTCTTCAATGGGAGCTCCTAAACTTTGCATTGTAGCTGCTATAGTTCGCATTGCCACACGATTGCTTACTTTTCCTCTATCTAAGGAAGCGACAACTTCAGGGGTAATAATTTTTTTTATAGAATGCTTCCTTTTCAGATCGGAGCTTTCTGCAACATCATTTTTTCCTTTCAAAACTACGATATCATCATGATCGCTACTAGCAGAACTTGAAGGCGAAGGTGAATTCTCAAGAACAACTACTTCTTCAGAGCGTTGTTTCCTTAACGCTTCTTTTTGCAAACATTTATCCAAACTTATCTCTCTGCAAACTTTATTTTCTTCTTTCTCTGCATCATCTTTATCAATGGAACCCAAGACCATGTTTCTATCATCTTGTTGATCTATGAGGAAATTGCGATCTTCAGCAATTTTTATAAAATTAAAACCATTAGTTGGAGCAATATCAAAAAGTTTCATAATTCTCTTTTCAAAGTCTGTTACTTTGCTTCTAGCAACAGCTGATTTCTTATTTCTGCCTTTTAATAGATCCGTATATTCTTTATGAAATTTTTCAATCGTTGTAACTGCATTATTCTTTCGAATTGTAGGAATTTTAGCTTTTTCCCAAGTTTCACAAGTTGATTTGATAACTGTTACCGAACTTTCATGTTACCCAATCCTTTCACCTCATGGTGGAAGAAAAAACATTTTAATACTTCCAAAATCGTTGGAAGCTTAAGATGGGAAAGCATTGATATTGGTTGACCAATTAACTATTTTGCTGTAGAACTGCGTGTTGACTTTGCGACTGCAGCCATTTTAAATTTTCTTTAATACAGTGTATGAATGAAAATATATTTTGTTGTCTCCTATATTTCCAAACAAAATTAGTTTCGTTTAAACTCGCAATTATATCACTTTCTTAAAATACTGTAATTAATATTATTAGTCAAGCAAAATAGATAAACTATTGTAATTTTATTTCAGGAATCACAATACTCTTGATAAAGTCTCGAACTGAACTAAACCATATAATAAACCAATATAATAAAATATAAAAGGAAATGTTATTTAACAAAAATATTATGCGTAATAAGAGCTTTTTTGTTTGTTTTTATTTTATTAAGTTCGAACGGTAAATAACCGACATGTGCACAGAAATTGAAGGTCAATATTTTACTATACTTTTGAAAATTCCAATTTTAGAGGGGTACAAAGATCGCCCCAGCGCGACCTCTAAATATTAACCGATTTGGCTGATTTTTTTGGTACAATGTTTTATTTAATAAATGAACACATTTAGACCTTAGGAATAACAAAAAGTAAAAAAAAAAATTTTGGTCATTTTTGGATTACCCTAATATATATATATATATATATATATATATATATATATATATATATATATATATATATATATATATATATATATATATATATATATATGTATTTATATTTATATATATATATATACATTAATAATTTTTCTTTAGGTATATAATTAATTTTTTTTTAGGTAACTAGCGGTGTTTTATCATCAATTAATAGCTTATTAAGTTCAAATTCAAGTTTAATTCAAAGTGCAAATCAGATTTATAATTCATCTACTGAGTTTTTATTTTTATTGGATGATTTGGGAAAGCAGCAGAGTAATAATGTTAGTATATCATTTAAAAACTTAGGGTTGACATCATATTCAATCAAACCAAATGGTAACTCTGTTTATGTTTATTCTTCAGAATATATTGATAAAGTTGGTGTTAACATATCAAGTGATGATTTTAATGATGAGTTAGAAGAGTTTAACAATTATATAGTCCTTCCTTCACAGTTGTTCAAGGGTGAAAATAAAATTCAAATTTATTCATATATTTACAAAGATAGTTCTTTTTTCACAGAGGTAAATAAAACTATAGAAAGTCTAATTCTTTCTGCTTCTTTAAATGGCATCGATGTGAGAGAATCCAGCAGTTTAATTAATATAAAGTTTTCCAAGCTTTCAGGTGTTTCAGAGACTGAAAAATCAGGCAGCGTTACGTGCAGTTTTTATAAAGTAAAAGGTTTGCTTCTCAAAGTTCTTTTGTTTTTTTATCAAATTTTTTTTTTTTATCATAGTTGCTTTTTTTTTTTTTCAAAATTCTTTTGTTAGATATCTTTTATATTTTTGAACAATTTATAAATTGTTTTCTTTATGTTATATATGTTTGTAGTTCAATTAACTAATAGTAAGAATAGTAGCATATGCTTATATCCTTTTTGAAAAGGGATTTAAAGCATATGATAATATCATATGCTTTAAATCTCTTTTCAGCCAAAACGATAGCACAAAATCTAACAAAAAGTTTTTTCTTTTTAAATTATGATTTTTTCTCTGTTAGTCACAAGTATTTTTTTTTTTAACTTTCAACTGAAAACCTTAAATAACTTGTAAATGTCAGTAATCTTATTTAAGAATTTCAAATATTAAAATGACCAAAGTGGTTTAGAACGTAAAGATGCTAATTTAAACTTTGTCAAAATATGAATAAATAAATTATATTCTTCAAGAATTCTTCTTTTTTTTTTTTTAAATAAAAATATATAATACTGCGCTCTCTTGCACAAAAATGAGAGACCGTATATAAAACATTCTATATAATGTAAAATACTCATATGAAAATACTGAAAATCATAAGATTAGTAAGTAAAGTTTTAATATTTGTTTTAATTTAAAAACATTAGAAATATAAGTAAGATATATAAATCTAAAAATTATTAAGATATCTGTAAAAAATAAGTTGCTCCAATAAAATAAAAATAATTAAATAAATAACTATATATAAATAAAAATAATTAAATAAATAACTATATAAAGGTCAGGTCAGGTTTTCCTGCTACTGGTAACATGTAACCCAGTACAACCTGCTCCATGTCCTGCTGCCTTGTAGGATATGCTTTTTTAGGCAAAGGCTAGGAGAAGTTAACTCCGAATTAAAACACCCCCTGCCTTGGGGCTCTTGGTTGAGTAAAGGCTAGAGATGGTGTCTCGATAAAAATACTCATCTTGGGCAGATGTTACATGCATCCAGCTGCTGTCTTGTAGAAGGCCTCCTAGAAAAAGACTTAAGGGGTAAACAGATTCTATCTGTTGACCAGCCTCGCACCCCTTCCTCATCTATTAGGCTGGCGCAGATGTATTTTTAATACATTGTTTCCAGTTTAGGATGTTGAACGCTGGATCTTCTTGACTCAATGCGTGGGTATTGCTTGTGTCTCTATTTTTATGACTGGGCAACTCATTCTATTATCTCCTAATGAGGGTACAGCTCTAAAACTCAGTTTTATGGTTCTGAGGCCGGCTGGTAGTCAGGTTTCCCGAACTCTGTGGTAGCTCTCAGAGAGGCTGATTCCATCAACAGCCGAAAAATATCAGAGTACTAACAGTGCCATGTTGCGCATGGATGGTGTCCCTGTTTGTACTTTTGGTGTGCATTGCAGAGGCCACATTTGGAGCCCTTTGTTACGGCTTAGGGTTTATTAATAGTAATGAGGCTATTGCTTAGTTGTTAAATAGTGTACTAAGTACTATCTATACTTGAGTCAAGTTCTTTATAAATTTAAAATGACTAAAGTATCTAAAACTAAAAAACACAAAAAACCATCGTCATCACCAAGTTCTCTAAACCTATTATTTACTAATATTCGTGGTCTTCGAAGTAACCTTTCTTCTGTTGAGTCTTATCTCTTGCAAAGTTCACCAGACCTACTTGCTCTTTGTGAGACTAATTTGAGTTCGGCTGTCCCATCTTGTGATCTTAGTTTTGATGGTTATCTTCCTTTAATTCGTAAAGACTCCAATAATCACATGCTTGGCCTGGGCATCTACATTCGTAAGAACTCACCCATTTGTCGTGAAACTAGGTTTGAATCTACAGACTATTCATTTATGTGCTTTCGTTTAGCACAACTTCACTCTATCGCCTTTCTCTTTGTTCTATATCGCTCTCCTTCATCCCAAGATTGCACTATTCTTGATGTTATTTCTGATCAAATTGACCAAGTCCTCTCTCTTTATCCATCGGCCAATATCGTCGTTGTTGGTGACTTTAATGCCCATCACACCGATTGGCTTGGCTCTAGTGTCAGTGACTCTGCTGGCGTTAAGGCCCTCAACTTTTGCCTTTCTCAATCTCTAACTCAAATAGTCAACTTTCCAACTCGTTTTCCAGACAACCCTAATCATTTACCTTCTCTACTCGACTTATGTCTTGTTTTGGATCCTAGTCAGTGCTCAATTTCTCCACATTCACCCTTAGGTACTTCTGATCACGGTTTGATCTCTCTAAAACTATTATCAAATTCTTCTACTTCATCAGAATCCCCCTATCATCGTACCACATACAACTACCTTAAAGCTAACTGGGACTCTTTCCGTGATTTTCTTCGTGATGGCCCTTGGGTAGAAATCTTTCGTCTTCCTGCTGACAAATGTGCTTCTTACATAACTTCGTGGATTCAGGCTGGCATGGAATCTTTTATTCCCTCTCGACGATTCCAGGTCAAGCCTCACTCTTTTCCTTGGTTTTCCTTACATTGCGCTGCAGCAATTTCTAATCGAAACCGTTACTTCCATATCTATCAGCAAAACAATTCTCCAGAAAACAGACATCTGTTCACTATCGCCAGAAACCATTGTAAAAAGGTTTTGTCTGACGCCAAAGCTCGCTATTCCCAGGTCATTAAATCTCGTATCTCATCACAAAAATTAGGCTCTCGAGTCTTCTGGAGAATCTTTAACAGTATCAATAATAAGGGCAAATCTGTTATTCCTTCTCTCTTGTATGGTTCAGACTTTGTCACCTCACCTAAAGACAAAGCTGAATTGTTTGCTAAGAACTTTTCATCAATATCATCTCTTGATTCCACTAGTTGCGTTTTACCTGACATAGCCGTCAAACAGGTTGATCCCTTGCTTGACATTCGCATCACTTCAGCTTCTGTATCTAAAGTAATTTCCTGCTTAGACTCTTCAACAGCTTGTGGTCCTGACAACATTCCTGTTGTAGTCTTGCAGAGGTGTTCTCCGGAGCTTTCATCCATACTTTCTAAACTATTTAACAAGTGCTTATCAGAGTCTTGTTTTCCATCATGCTGGAAAGCAGCATCTGTTATCCCAATTTTCAAAAATTCCGGAGAGCGATCTGGTTCATCTAACTACCGTCCCATTAGTCTTCTTCCTGTCATAAGCAAGGTTTTTGAATCTTTAATCAACAAACACTTAATCTCTCATCTTGAATCAAATAACTTACTTTCTGATCATCAGTATGGATTTCGGTCTTCTCGTTCTACAGCTGATGTGCTAACAGTAATAACCGATAGGTTTTACCGTGCATTAGATAGAGGTGGAGAGGTTAAGGCTATCGCACTTGACATTTCTAAAGCTTTTGATAAAGTTTGGCATGCTGGTCTTCTCCATAAGCTTTCTTCTTATGGTGTAGCTGGTAACGTCTTTAAGATTATTGAGTCCTTTCTTTCCAATCGTAGTATAAAAGTTGTCCTCGATGGACAACACTCTTCTTCACATCCTGTAACTTCAGGGGTTCCTCAAGGTTCAATCCTTGGCCCTATACTCTTTTTAATTTACATTAACGATCTTCCAGATATTCTCACATCTAAGGTGGCATTATTCGCTGACGACACTACCATTTCCTCTTGTCATGATAAGAAGCCTACACTCTCTGATTGCTTGGAGGGGGTATCTGAGCTAGAAAAGGATCTCACTTCTGCTACAGCATGGGGCTCACAGTGGCTGGTGAACTTTAATTCAGATAAAACTCAATTTTATTCGGCCAATCGTTATCGTAATAATTTAGATCTTCCTATATTTATGAATGGTAATGTACTAGATGAGTCATCTACCATTCATCTTCTAGGATTAACTCTTACTTCTGATCTTTCTTTTAAACCGTATATCAAATCCATTGCAAAATTAGCATCTGCTAAGGTTGCATCTCTTTATCGAGCTCGACACTTTCTTACTCCAGATTCTATTCTCTATTTCTATAAATCTCAAATCCGTCCCTGTATGGAATACTGTTGCCACATCTGGGGCGGATCTTCTAATGATGCTCTTTCTCTTTTAGACAAGGTGCAAAAACGAATTGTAAACATAGTTGGACCTGCTCTGGCAGCCAATCTCCAACCTTTGTCACATCGTCGTAATGTTGCTTCTCTTTCTCTTTTCTACAAATACTATAATGGGCACTGCTCTAAAGAGCTAGCGTCCCTTGTGCCATCTACTAAAATTCATTCTCGTGTTACTCGCCATTCAATTAAGTCTCATCCTTTTTCTGTGACTGTTCCTAAGTGCTTCAAAAACTCTTATTCTTCTAGTTTTTTTCCTCGAACATCAGTTCTTTGGAATTCGCTTCCTTCATCTTGCTTTCCTGATTCATATAATTTGCAATCTTTTAAGTCATCAGTCAATCGTTATCTTGCTCTACAGATTTAGTCTTTTCTCTTCCAGTAACTTCCAACTCTTATAGTGGTTGCTTGCAGCCTTGTTGGAAGTGAAGATGTTTAAAAAAAAAAAAAAAAAAAAAGTAGGATTTGATCGCAGTTGTAGAATGTTCTAACACAACTCAGTAACTAGTTTTACACTTTCTCCTTGTTTTGTTACTTTATCAAAACACATAGTATGATATTATAGTTGTACTGTGCATATTTTATTTTTAAAGGATTTTTTTTTTTCAAATGAAACTGATTGCTAGTTGCCTTGAAACATTAAGTTTTATCAACTAAGCAAGAGAGCTAAAACTATTAACTTAGCATATTATACAGCAGTTTTTACCTGATATTCATGATTAAGAATTGCTTCAAGATAAATTAAAATTAATAAAAAGTTCTTTTAATATATTTTTTAAGTTTTAATAAAACTCCTAATACAGTATTTTACTTATATATTTTGCAATTTATTACAAAATGCTACTTGTTTTTATATTTTTTTTCTTTTTAATAAGTATTTTTTTAAAGTTGTTTTCAAAAGTACCTTTATTAAATAAATTATCTCTTAAGTAATTAAATAAAACATCGAAAGTTCTGAATTCCTTGAAGTTCTGAATATTTTGAAGTTCTGAATTTTTTTTCTTTAATTTTTGCAGCACTTTCAAAAGTTATAAATAGTCTATAGTTTTTGCAAATACAAAAATAAAGAATTAACGTAATAAAACTAATAAAATAAACCTTCAATGCAGCATGTTTTCTTTTCTCAAAAAAGATAAATAGGATTCCCAATATTGGATATACTTCATTAAGTTCTAATGATTTTCAAGAAAAATGAGTTTAAATGCAACTCTATGTTTACACTTAACACTTTGTTAAACTTTGTTAATCTTTTATGAATCAGTTTATATATATTTTTCATTTGACTAGTTTTTTTTTATTTAAGTGTTTATCAAGGCTTGTCCTTTACAACATCTCAAGTACATATAAGGTATACAAGTTGACATTGTGTTTTTCATGTAGTTTTCTTGTAGTTAATGGATTTTTTAACTAAAAAGTACCATAAATTACACGAAACCATATTTTTATTATCAATATATATTTTGCCTAATTATAATAACACAATATTAGAATTATTGTAATTTTTAATCTTAATTATGGTAAGATAAAAATTAATTTATACAAGGAGATGTAAAGAGAGGGAGTAAAGAATTATCATCTGTGTAAGTTTGACCTTTGTTGTTATTCTACTTATAAACTTGCAATGCATTCTTGATAATATGTAATTAACTATAGGTTTGTTTCCGCTTCTAAGTTGACATTTATCGCCATTTTAAAAGCTATCAAAAATTTTGCAACAGCATTTTTACATATTTTTAATTGAATAAACAGAAAAAACAATATGTACTCAGTGAACAAAATGTACTATAATGAACTCAGTGGGTTTATTACGCCAGTACATGAAGTTTTATTTTCAAGTAGAAATAAATTTATAATTTATTTTCAGCTGTTAGAAGTGTTTCAACTAAAGGAATTTAAAGGATAACATAAAAGTTCGTTTTTAAATTGAGCTTTATATTTTTAAACTTAATATTTTCTGTATCAATAAAACTGATTGTCATTTTAGTATGAATGAAGTATTTTTGCATGTACGGTGAGTTTGAACTAAAAAAGTTTAATTCCACCCATATTATTTGCCTAATAAATGATAATTTTTTTTATTTTTTTAACATAAAACTAATTATTTTTATAATTTGGTTCTTTTACAATAGCACAACAAAAATCTAAAAAGAAAACTGGTTACTCAAAGCAAAGACCACTGTATACATGTATTCAATTACAAAATTTTGTTTAATAAGGTTTGGTTGTGTACAAAATAAGTAGGGTGTTAGGAATTCCATATCAGACACTTTGTGATAAAATATCTGAAAAAACTTTCTTTAATTTAAAAGTGTCTCAAGCTTTTTCAATTAAAAAAAAAAGTTTAATTTAAGCAATGTCCAAGGATAAATTAAAATTGTTTTGCAATTCAATGAAAACAAGGGAGTTTTAAGGATAACATTAAAGTTTGTTTCTAAAATGATTCTAATATTTTTAAACCTAAAATATTTATTATTAACAAAACTGTTCATCATTATAGTATCAATGAAGTATTTGTGTATGTATGATGAGTATGAACTAAAAATAATTCCACAAATATCATATGTCTAATGATGATTAATGAATGTTTATTTGATTTTTTTACCATAAAATTAATTACTTTTTTAATTGGATACTTTTACATTAGCACAACATTTCTATTAAACAGAAAAAACATGGTCTTCTGATGGATGCAGTATTGTCCGTATGTCTTCATTGGAGATAATATGTCAATGCAATCATTTAACAAGCTTTGCAAAATTATTAAATGTTTATCAATCAAATGAAGAATCACTTGGCCTTGAAGTTGTTACATGGATTGGTTGTGGACTATCAATTGCAGGATTAGTTCTTACTATTGTTAGCTATTCTGCTTTTTCGTGAGTTTTTTTTTTTTTTTTCTTTTCTTTCTCTGAGTTTTTCTGTCTCTGAGTTTCTTAATAATTTTGATATTAACAAATTTAGATTAGTTTAAAAATAAAAGAAGATTTTGGTAAGTCTAATGTGTTCATGGTGTTAATAATGTCAGGCAAAAA
>NC_061165.1:43754611-43779611 GCF_022113875.1 Hydra vulgaris
TAAATTTTTGCTAAAAGCTTCAGCATTTGGATGGGGTGAGTTTGCTACCTACACATTTTATCTTTAAGATATTGATAAATCTTAAAAAAGTTGTTTTGATATGTATAGAATGTCAATAAAGGCTCTCAAAAACGTCATATGTTGTATAGACTGTTTTCTTTTATGTGTAATTTTATTTACTCTATTTTTCTTTTCTTGTCTAAAGCTTAAATGGTAAGAAGTGAATTTTGTAATGATTTCATTTCATTTAATCAACTTTTGCTTTTTTTTTAGGTATGCCATTAGTATTAACAATTGCGACTGCAGTGTGTAAACCTGATTCCTTAGGCCCCGGTACAGGTTCAATCACTAAAACAGAATCAAAGTTGTAAGCAAAGTATTATTTTTTAAACCTAATGTCTATTACTTTAAACACTGAAATTTTGTATTTATTATTCAAGATTTCTTTTTGTTTAGGTGTGTTGTTCGTGGTTTTTCATTTTATTTTGGTATACTTTTACCTGTCTGCCTAGTAATGGCATTCAATGTTGTAATACTTTTATTAGCTATCAAAGGTATCGATAGCAACTCTAGTCTACAGAATAAGATGAAGAAAAAAAAGAAAGTTCGAATTGCTTTTGCATGCTCTCTATTGCTTGGCACAACTTGGTTATTTGCAATTTTAGCTGTAGGAAAACTTAAAGTTGCATTTCAATGGTTGTTTTGTATTTTTAATTCTCTTCAAGGTTTCTTTATATTTCTGTTCTATACCCTTGATAATAAAAAAGTTAAAGAACAATGGGTATCATTTTTGTATGAAAAATGTGGCTGGAGATCAAAAAAATTTGTGATAAGTATGTCAAGATTTTTTTTAACAAAAAGAATACTAGTTTCTATGTATATTAAAAACGTTTGAGATAAATAAGTCAAGATCGTTTTTAACAAAAAGAGAATATGTAGTAAAAATTAAATAACTCAATAAAAAAATCTGAGGCTGATATACATAATATAGCAACAATAATAAATATAAACTTAAAATATCAGGTTGACCAAGTACATATTAATTTATTCTGTTAAAAGTTGTTCTATTAGTTATACAGAGATATTTTACCTTCTAATTGTTGTAACCATTTTTCAATCTAAGACGTAAGAAGTCATTGTACTGCAAAGATAAAATAACATGAATTAACAAAATAAATAGTCAAATCTCATTGATTTTTATTGAAAATGGTTATGATAAACATAAAAGACCCTATTAAACCAAAAAAATATAAAAAGTTTGTTGCTTTATTCAATTATTTGTATAGAATTTAAAATCTGATGTCACTTTTCAGCTATTGGGTCTGATCAAAATTGCATATAAAAAAGTTATTTTAAAGTTTTTCTTGTTCCATGTAAATGCGGATTAAAGTATTTAGGCGAAACATGCAGTTTGATAAAAATCAGAATGAAACAGCACCAGTATTCAATATTTTCTGAAACAGGCTTAAGATCGGCTGAAAGTTTAAGATATTATCGATTGTGATAATATTATGTTGGTCAAAAATCAGAAAATGATTTTTATAAAAGAGCTATTTGGGAATCTTTAGAAATACAAGTTCTAGTGTGAATAGCTATACAGGTAGGTATGTCAAAACTAGTCAATGACAAGATGTGTTTGCGCATATAAAAGAAACCAACCTAATTTTAAAAATTGAGAAACCTGCCTAAAGCAACTGAATCAAACTCAAGATAAAAAACAAAAAAATTTTGCATTGCTTATTTTTTAAGTGAAATAACTTTTAACTTCTCAGATTAAAATATGGTTCCAACAATTAGATTAATTCATAAATTTTGAGCACTAAAATATTTTACTATAAAATTTAAAATTTCTCGATGAATATAAGTCTAGTTGAAAATAGTACAAAAAATATTTCATCAACTAGTTGCTCTCACGCTTGGGGCAGGAGGCTAAACTTTAAGGATTACTTGTTCCCATTCTCCTATCACAATAATTTTTTTTTTAAAATCTTTTTGTCATACATAAGAACGTAAAAAAATGTGGAATATTCTTGTTGTTTATAAGTTAGTTATTTCAAACATTTATAAACCTTCCTTTGCCACTATATATATATATATATATATATATATATATATATATATATATATATATATATATATATATATATATATATATATATATATATATATATATATATATATATATATATATATATATATATATATATATATATATATATATATATATATATATATATATATATATGTATATATATATATATAATATATATATATTTATTTATATTTATATATATAAATATATATTTATATATATATATATATATATTTATATATATATATTTATATATATATATTTATATATATATATATTTATATATTTATATATTTATATATATATATATATACATATATTTATATATATATATATATATATATATATATATATATACACATATATTTATATATATATGTTTATATATATATATATATTTATATATATATATATATTTATATATATATATATATTTATATATATATATTTATATATATATATATATATTTATATATTTATATATATATATTTATATATTTATATATATATATTTATTTATTTATATGGCAATTCCACGCAAGTGACGGTAAGTTTTTTGTCGTGACGGTGGTAACGAAAATGCCAATAGTGAAAAACAACTGAATGCATTTATTGAATTTATTGCATGGTGCAATGAATGGCATAAAAAAAATGAGTGATTATAAAAACCAAGTAAGTTATGTTAAAATATTCACTTTATAACATTATCACTGGGATAAAATTACATTCATAATGGGTATAATGATCTGGGTATGATAATGATGACTGGGTATGATCATATTAATTTTATTTGGATTAAGCAACAAATGCTTAATGCCCTTTTATCTCCTGCTTGAAACATAAGTTAAATAAATAATTATATTAGACAAGTAAATTTCTAATAATATAATAACTAATAATAACTAAGTTTATTCGTTTTAAAAAAACACATTAAAAAGTATTAGAAAATTTTAAAACTAAAAATTTTCCATTTTTTATTCGCCAGAAATGCATTTTGGTAATATTTTTAACAGCTTTTGCTTCTTCTATTTCGTAGGCTATTAAGGCCCATTTTAGATTACTATCATCAGTGTTGATAAGCCTAACATAAGTTTTGCACCCATTTGATGCTAAAAGGAAGTCTTTAGCATTTAAGACGAAAAATCCCTGAGATTTTACGCTAACATATCGCTTCATGGCTCCTCCTACTCCATCAACTGCTCCTTTACCGTGAGAGGTAGCAAAGAAATATACTCTGAAAATGATATTTAACAGTGCAATGTTGTATAACCATATATTTATTTTTGAATTGTGTGCAAGGACCATCACTCCATAATATATGCAATAGAGGTCAAATATTTTATTTTAGTAGTGGCGCGTTTTGTTTTATCAATATTGTCAGATATTAGTACAACTGATTTTGGATCTAATTGGTAACGGTAGATTACAACTGTAAACAAGGTAATAGTCTACTGCGACCAAAAAGCAGCTTGAACAGCATCCTGATAACCACATGTATAGTTTTGTGAATAATCGAAGTGTACCAAAATTTTTGGTGTGGTTCGAGATTTTCTTTTTGACTTCTGTATTGCTCAGACTGGTGCTTTTTAGTGAGATAATGCTCGGTAAACTCTAGTAAATAGTTGCGGAAGTGTTTAAAAACAACTTTTATGTTTTTTCTATGTTGACTGAGTGCACAGCGATGATCTTTTATCCACCAACTAATGGTAATTAATGTATCAAAGTCTCCGTTTTTGGGCGAAAAAACTCTTAATAATTTTCTATCACTACGTAATGAACATTTCATAATCCATAAGAATGCATGTAGGCCTAATGTATGTAAGTTTGATACGAAGCATAGAAAAAACTTTTAGACTTTTTTTCGTGACGGTCGTAACGTATTGTTCTCATTAATATATTCTTCTTATAGACCTAGTTAGAGTGCGTTTTTATAAAAAATATTATGAATAATGTTTAATTTATCCTTTAATTCAAACTTAGAAGTAAAAGTTATTTAAAAACACAGCACTGAAACCTTTATCAACGCTTCACATCAGGGCTGTATATAAACATTAAAAAATATTTATATAACCCTTACAACTTTATAACTATGTTAAGGTATTATAAAAGAATTTTTTTTAATAATTTTTTCTTAAAGATATTCTTAAATAGTTGAAAAATAAATTATTGAGGTTACTATAAGTTGGCGTAACATTTTTTTTGTTCCTCTTCTACGTGGAATTGCCCATATATATATATATATGTATATATATATATATATATATATATATATATATATATATATATATATATATATATATATATATATATATATATATATATATATATATATATATATATATATATATATAAAATGAAAAAACTTTGATAAGTAATTTTCTACTAATTTATTATTGCTCTGAAAATTGCATGAACATTGAGCACTCTGATTTGTAGAAATTGTGTAAAAATATATATATATATATATATATATATATATATATATATATATATATATATATTTATATATATATATATATAGTTATATATATAACTATATATATATATATATATATATATATATATATATATATATATATATATATATATATATATATTATATATATATATATATATATATATATATATATATATATATATATATATATATATATATATATATATATATATATATATAGTTATATATATAGTTATATATATATATATATATATATATATATATATATATATATATATATATATATATATATATATATATATATATTAGTGCTGGGCAACGATTAAATATTTTAATCGCGATTAATCGCAGAAATACGAAAAATTCAATAATAAAACCACAAGTAGTATATATATAGCGTAAATTTATTTTTCCATAGTTAAATTAACATAACTTTTGGTTTGTCAAAACTTTAAACAATTTTATCCATTCTTCCAACTTTACTTACTTATCTGCACCAAGCCAGTTACTAAGACAAACAAGGTAATTCACATTTTCAGATGATAAAGAAACTCTCTTCTTTTGTACAATATGACCAGCAAGAGAAAACAATCTTTCACAAGGAACAGATGTTGCAGGTGTTGCCAAGTACTTCTGTGCAATTGAGGCCAGCCTGTTGTGTGAGCCTGCATGTTTGGACCACCACTGTAATGGACAGGCCTCTGTACTAATGGTGGGCTCTGCTTTGTACCGACGCACACCGTTTTCAATTGAGTCTTCCTCTTGTTCAGAATCAGACTCTGATGAAGCAACCAATAGAGCAAACTTTCTCTTTGATGGCTTTGGTGTTGCTGCTTCCACAGGTTCATCTGCAATAACCCTCTGTTCCTTGAGTAAGTTAGTGATTGAGACCCACACCTCACCTCTCTCAACTCTGGGTATACACTTGAGGTCTTTGAATCTCGGGTCCAATGCGGTTGCAATCTTTAGATATGCAATGTTAGCATTTTCCTTGCGTGTTTCCAGATCTATTCTGAACATAGATTTGAATTTGACTACATAGGCCGGGTCATCATCTGAGCTCTCCATCACCCGAGAGAGATGGCATAAAGCATTTCACTCAAATGTTTTGCATTCACTTATACACACAAAAAGTGTTCTCATGTTCATGCTTACGCACAAATACAGACACATCAATTCTCTCACATGCAATCAAACCAGTCAGTAAGAAATATATGATGTAAAATATACCTGCAGGGTTCTAGGAGCTTTTCCAACCTCTGCAATTTGTCCATTTCAGCTGGAGTTGGCATAGCAACTTTTGTGTTGTGTGTGGTGAGGACATCGCTCAGTGGCTGTTCGTTTCTGCGAACACTTTTTATCATGTCCAGAGTCGAGTTCCATCTGGTTGGAATGTCTTGTATAAGCGACTCCTTCTTTTGTCCAAGCTCAATTTGTTTTTTTTCTAATTCTGCAGCACTTGCTGGACTGTGTTTAAAATGGCCCACCACCTTTCTGCATTTAGCCAGGGCATTGTCAAACGCGCTGTTGTGCAAAGATACTGTGACAGAACGCTGAAGACTGTGAGCGACACAAGGGACGCGTTCAAAAGGCAGATGTCTTGCAGCAGCGACAATATTTCTAGCACAATCTGTGCTAAGTGTGCTGACTTTATTTAAATTGTCCCACTGCTGTGCAACATGAATGAAATGTTCTGCGCACGTTTCAGCAAAATGTCTTTCTTGTGTCTTCATTACTGTCAAAGCATGTGAATGCAGTTTCCATTGTTCATCAATGTAATGCACAGTTACTCCGAGATAATTATGGTTACCCAGCGATGTCCAGTAGTCTCCGGTGAGGGCAACAGTTTGTGCACGTTGTAATGCCGTTGCCTTTATAGTCCTCTCGTTTTCATACAGTTCATGTATTTTTCTTACAATGGTGCGTCTTGGCGGAGGCACATACGTGCAGTCATTCGTTGCGATCCGAATAACATTCTTCAAACCGATATCTTCCACAATACTAATTGGCCTGCAATTTGTAGCTACCCACTTTGCAATGGCATTTCTTATCTAATCTTTCTTTTGTTTCTCTGTAGTTCTCCCTCGTGCTGCATCTAACGTAGTCTGCCGAAGGTTTCCTCCACTGTTTGTTTGGGTGGATGATTTGTTAGCATCAACGGTGTGCATTGCATTTAAGTGATACTTCAAACTTGAAGTACTCCGATGATAAGAAAATTCCGCTTTGCAGTGTTTACAAATAGCTTTAGTTCTTTTTACTCCTTGTTGAAGAGGTTTAAAATAAAAGAGTCCGTTTAAAATTTCGGTACCTTTTTCCATTTTTAAATATTTCTCAATTTACTTACTGCTTGTTGTTTGAGCATAAGCAATAACATAAATACGCACGAAAGTTTCAATTCTTTTATGATTCGATTATTATCGAATTATAAATAATTAAATTATAATTCGATTATTACATAATTTTGAAACAATACAAAATAAATAAACAAAACTATAAATAAACATAAAAATACAAAATGCAAAATAACTTTTTTAATATATTAATACTAATATAAATTAATATAATAATAATTATAAGCAATAATAAGCAAAAAATATAAAATGAGAAACGAAAACTTTGACAGACAGTTTCACAAAAGAAAAATAAAGTTAAGCTTGTGAATCTTAAAAAAAAAACGAGCGGCAGAAACTCATAATGAACTCATTGTAAAGACTAATAGGTGGAAAAAAAAATTTCATAAAAACTTAGCAAAAAAAAATATTTTTTTACAATAATAAAATCTGGAGATTATTTTTTTAATTTAAATTTAATAGTTCTGTAAACTAAAGATTGACAGGTCTGTTTTGATGAATTTTTTGCAGCCCTGTCACTTTTTAGTTTAATGAACTATTAAATTTAAATTAAAAAGTTTACTTTTCACTTTTTAGACTTTCAAAATAAAAAGTACGTTAACGCGCGATAAAATTATTGTCGGCGTTAATTAATTAATGCGTTATCGCGATAATGACGCGTTAACTTACCCAGCCCTAATGTGTATATATATATATATATATATATATATATATATATATATATATATATATATATATATATATATATATATATATAGTTATATATATAGTTATATATATATATATATATATATATATATATATATATATATATATATAACTATATATATATAACTATATATATGTATATATATATATATATATATATATATATATATATATATATATATATATATATATATATAACTATATATATATATAGTTATATTTTTTTACACAATTTCTACAAATCAGAGTGCTCAATGTTCATGCAATTTTCAGAGCAATAATAAATTAGTAGAAAATTACTTATCAAAGTTTTTTCATTTTACACTATGCTTCATTAACAAAGACTAAGAAATGTATGATCAAATTAATAAAACTTCAATTTATACCAAAAATTAAATTAAAGGAAGTCATAAATGTCTCAAATACTGAAAATTTTCACTTATGAAATATGTTGACACTATAATAAAAAGAATTCTTTTAAGTTGTTTACGTCTGCTTTTTTTTAAAAAAGTATATTTTTAAAGGGGGGGATTTAATATAATTTAGTTATATAGATTTTTAAGAGAAACTGATTTTCATGTCTGCATTGAGAGATTAATTTCAATTTTTTGTTTAATAAACATTATTGGTTAGCATGTGTATTTATTTCAAATTTTTCTTGTAGGCATAATATGCATTTTTTGAAAATATTTTTTGTTAAAACCGAAAACAAACACAGCTTATGTATTAAATAATAATTAAGATGGTAAAATGTATAGATTTTTATCGTAATAATAGATAATTAAGATAGTTATTTAAAACAAAAATTACTTCAACTTTTATACCTGTTTTGGAAAACTTGTAAATTAAAAATAAAAATGTAGATTTATTCTTTTTGGCATTAATGATTTTTACCCCTTTATCAAGAAAAATAATCAATATTAATGATTTATGCCTTTACCGTGATAATGGTTTAGTACGCATTACTAAGCGTAAATTAAAAAAGCCTGTGCACCAGGCACAGCAAACATTTATGAAAGTCTATATTATGCGTTTTCTTAGCAAAACTTTATAAAAGAACAAAACCATTGTTAGCTCTAAAATCACCTCATCAAAATTTTAAAAGAAACCTTCAAAATTTTGTAATTGTTGATTAAAACTAATATAAAAAATTTTTTTAGTCATAAATATAGTAAAATCGTTATTATTTTGACAAGATTCTAACTGATCCATGAGCTGTTCTGTGTAAATTGTTATCAAACATGCTAAATGGCATGTCATTACTAATTGACTCAATGACCAAGGAGGAGTCACAATGCATGGTGATTTCTTTAGTCAGTAAATTAACTTGTTTTTCTAGGACGATCACTCTTTCTACGTGACTTAACATTGTCCAGCTGCAACGCCTGAGTTAAACCTGTTGTTACTGTAGTCATAGAAATACGCAGTGCTGCGGGAAATTGTCTGTGTGACATTTTCAGTCGCTGCAAGGAGATCTTTTGGTCCTTTTTTCTAGGTGTTATTTTTGTCTTTTTTCGCAAGTTAACCAAATTTCTCGTTTCTCAAAAATCTGCAAAAACGATTAAATTGCGTACTTTTTAGATATGGCGAGAAAACTATTTGAATTTAATTAGCTGTTTAAAATAAATAGTATTTTTCTTTATTTTTTACAAATTTTTATGTTATATATATATATATATATATATATATATATATATATATATATATATAATATATATATAAATAGCAGAGTAGAGTAGTAAAACATTTATTTTACCGCAAGGAGATAACTCCTGGAGCAGAGCATGAATACAAGCCCTGCTATTGGCAACCTAAGCAGATAATTTTATTATACATTTTATTTAATAGTTAAGCAATTTTTTCTAAAAACCTATTGTGATGGATTTCTCAAAAAATCTAAGGATTCGCTTTAGTGAAAAAGTTATTGTAAAAAAAATTAAGTATAAAAATTAGTAAGAAAGTTGTGAACTGTTTTACAATTATCAGTTTTTTCTCGGCGTAAGCATTTAGGATGAACTTAGATTCTGCTGTAAATAGTTTAACATTTCAGTTAATTCTATCAATTTTATTTTCAATGTTTAAATGTTGCATGCCATCAAAAGGTGTTCTTCTGACTGTTAAAGTGTCAAAATTAAGAAAGTGCAAGCGTTTTTCATAGTGTATTTGTTTTAGATCGTGAGGTACTTTAGTAGTTTTTCTGAATACGTTCTATGCGTGTTACTGCTGATTTTGGATAATAATTACACGCTGGAGTTGCAAATTCTAAATGCGGTCTGATATAAACTGTGTATAATATCTTTTATACTTATTTGTCTCTAGTAATGAATGAATTTTCATCCATCTTAAAATGTTACTAGCTTTAAATGCAATTTTAAGCGTGTGTATCCCACTTGCCATTCAACGTTATGGTAATGCCGAGATCATGCTCCTTTTCAGAGTTCGAAATATTTATGGTAGTTGAAGTTGCAGCATCAAACATGTAGTAATATTTTAGGGTTTTTTTTTCTCATATGCATCACTTTGCATTTTTTGTGGTTAATTATTGCCGACCTTATTTTTCTTAATTCCAAGGGTTTTATATATACGCATAAACTCTACATAGCTGTAAACGGTAGTGTGTATATAAAATACATACACAGTACTGTTCATAATTGTTCGAATAACATCAACATTTTAAAAAATTATTTCTTATTTTTGCGTAGATTAGATTTTATATTAATGTATTTTAATTATTTTTTTTTTTTTTTGTTTTGTTTTTTAATTATTTCATATATATATATATATATATATATATATATATATATATATATATATATATATATATATATATATATATATATATATTATATTTTTATATATAAAATTTAATTTTCTGAAAAACAATTATGATTGTTTATAGTTTATAGATAGATAAATTTATAGATTTTATATTAATGTATTATAATTATTTTTTTTTTTTTTTTTTTTTAGCAAACGCGAAACAAGTTAATACAGATTCTCACACTCCTACATTGACATTGCAAATGAATACATTATAAAATAATAGCTAGTATTTATTACCATTTCTACACTTCACAAAGTTCTTCTGCTAATTCCGTCATAAATTTCTAAAACTTGCGATAAATTTAGCTTAATCATGATCACTTTGAAAAGTTTGCGATAAATTTAACTTATAAATCATTTTGGCACACGTATCCATGATAACTTTGGTAAACAAAACAATGATGTTATGAAATTAAACTGTTTTTTGTTATGAAAAAAAACTGAAAATTTTTATTTTTTAACTGTTTATTATATATATATATATATATATATATATATATATATATATATATATATATATATATATATATATATATATATATATATATATCCTATTTGTAAAATATAATTATTTTTAGTGCTACTTTTATATGTAGTTTAGTAAATCAACTTAATTGATGCTTGTGTTTGACTCGATTATAAACAAATGAAGTTGTTTTTGCGTCTGTGACACTTATAAAAATTCAAATTTTGTTAGAGGTCGTCCATAAAGTACGTAGGCCAAAAATTTTGAAATCTGACCCCCTTCCTCCCCCCTGTTGCCATGCGTACTTTTAAGTCCTTTACCCCTAAAAATGCACGTACGTTTTTGAAATGCCTTCCCCCCTCTAACTTTTTTTTTTAATCAAAAAGTTTATGGAAAAAAAAAGTGAAGGAGGTACCTTAGCTACTTTATACCGAAAAACCTTAATATCGAAAACAAAGCCAGTGCCTAGGATAGATACCCATACCCCTTAATTTTGGGGGAAAGGGGGCAGGGGGAAAGGGACAAAAAAATTTGTGTCTTTTTGTGAATTTAAGGAGCTTTTTATTTTAGCGAAACCTAGCGGTAAAATGTGGGAGACTTTGAGACCCAAATGACACGTTTTTTTTTTTTTTTTTTGGGGGGGGGAGGTCGACCCATTAGCCATGGCACTGCTAAAAACCTGTTTTTTTTCGACTCAAAAAATATATTGCCTGAAATATGCTTTACTAAAGGCCAGTATATAAGGGGTGGCATGTGTGTATTGACACTCCATTAGTTAGGAGCTTGCAAAAGCTCCAAACATAAGTATGCTTATGTTAAATGTGTTACATTTAAATTATAGTACAAGCTCTAAAATTTAAGTATTACTATGCCAAATGGCCTAGATACAAAAAAGCCCAAAAACGCTTGCCTCTCACCACCCCCCCCCACCCTCATAAAGCGTGAGGGCACTAGTGTAGTAAAATTTCAACTTTACCATCTTAAGCTAAATTTAAATTTATTGGCAGATTTAAAATTTCGTAAAAAAATATTGTAAATTACATAAGTTACAAAATTTACACCCCTCCTCTTTTTTTTTAGGGAGAGGGGCGTTTTTAGGGAGAGGGGCTAATTATTTGCAAGGCCTCCTTGTTTAGCATAGCTGTAAACATACCTAAATTTGGAGTTTGCACAGTGTGTGAAAGTGTCCTATCTGGAACATCCAAAAATCCTGCAGGCACCTTTGCATGTGTGTGAATTGAGGGAAACTATACCCTCTACTCTCTATACAAAACATCTTTTTATGTTGGCAAACTAGGATCTTCAGTCAGAATTTTAACTTTTTTGTTGGTTAGCTGATTAATTGTGATTAATTAGAAAATCGATGTACGTACTTTTAAATTGAACCTTTTCCCCCTCCCTCCCCCCCCCCCCCCTTCCTTCATACGCTTTTTGAAAACCTTCCCCCTCCCCCTTTCCCCCTCCTTATGAGCGTACGTACTTTATGGACGACCTCTTATTAAAGCTCGTGTGTTGTTTATATTAAACTAATTTAATTATTTTTTTAAACATTTCTAATTATTTTAGAGATTTATTGAATTTTTTTATATATAGAAAATTTAATTATATACTTTTTTAACATATGCATAAAAATCTAATATCTTAAAAGTTTTGAAAGACTTATAATAATAAGGCTTTATTTTTCTTTATATGTTGGCTAGTTTTATGGAGTGTAAATATAGCGAAATTTGTATAATCAAAACTTAATTTTAAAACTATTTTTACTTTTAACTCTATTAAAGTTTTGCATAGGACTTATGTAGGAAGTATAAGATAAATAACAACTGTATGGCAGCCATCTCCATTTGTTATCTTTTTCGTACTTTAAAGAAAACTTTATTATTAAAACAAAATTATTATGTTATTGTTTTACTGTTATTAAAATTTTACTTATTGCATACAAACTAATGCAATTACTAATCTAGTGGAATTACAATAATATACATAAATTGTGTAAATTTTTGAAATAACTTTTCTGTTAACAGTTTATTTATAAATAAATTTAAAATCTATGCTTTCAGTATATTATTATTATTATAGTTGTAGCCGTAAATTTACATAGAATGTACACATACAGCGAGCAGGGGAAACACCCCACTATAAACAACCAGTTTTATAAATATTTGTTCCAAACTTTTTCCACAACCAGGAGTCTAGTCTATTTTTGAAAGAAAGTACAGAGGAGTACAAAGTTATTTGCTCTGGTAGATTGTTCCAGTATTTTGCTGATCTATTATACAAATGATTATATCTTGGAAGACAGTTTAGAACATACTCACGCCTTATTTTAGAATGGTGACCACGAGACACGGAGTTAATATATTTTGGTAGATATTTATCATTAACTATATCAAAACGATGTATTAATTTAAAAATTTGGATTAAATCGCATCGAAGGCGTCGAAACTCAAGAGATGGTAGGTTTAATCTTTTTAGCCTTTCGCAGTATTGAAGATGCCTCAAGCTGTAAGCCCATTTTGTAGCTTTGCGTTGAACAGATTCAACCAAAGCTATATCAGCTTTTAAAAAAGGAGCCCAAATGGACACTCCATATTCAAGATGTGGTCTTATAAATACTTTATATAATTTGAGAGCCATTTTTTCATCAATGAAAGTGAATGTCTTTTTCAGCATACCGAGAATTTGTAAGGACTTAGAGACAACTGTTTGAATATGAGCGCTCCACTTGAGGTTAGATGTAAAAATGACTCCTAAATCACGTTCTTTAGTAGAGCTTCTTAGAGATTGGTTGATTCCTTGGTTATTTTGAAGAAAGTAATTGTAATGGGGGTTGTTTCGACCGTAATGAATGACGCAGCATTTTGAAGTGTTTAGCTTAAGTAACCAAGTGTTTGACCACTCGTATACCAAGCGTAGACGATCCTGCAGATCAACAAAATTAGATTGCGATAAGGTTTTAGAAAAAAGTTTAGTATCATCGGCAAATATCTCAGAAGTTTCAGTGAGTTTTGCAAGATCATTTGTGTAGAGAATGAAGAGGAGCGGGCCGAGAACAGAACCTTGAGGAACACCACTGAGAACATCAACCCATGCAGAGCTGGTATTGTTAATTGTAACGCGTTGCTTTCTGCCCACTAAAAAAGATTTAATCCATTGTAGGAGTTTGCCGTTTATTCCGAAAGATCTTAATTTTAACAAAAGTCTGTTGTGAGGTACAGAGTCAAACGCTTTGGCAAAGTCAAGATAGATTACATCAATAAATTGGTGAGATGCTATGGAGGACGAAATGATATCAAAAGTTTCTATTAGGTTAGTTACGCATGATTTATGATGAAGGAAGCCATGTTGATTTGCAGAGAGCATTTTATTATCGTTAATGTGCTTTAAAATTTTTTTCTTTACAAGTTTTTCAAAGATTTTACAGGCAACAGATGTTAGTGAAATAGGTCTATAGTTTTCAGCAAGTAATTTATCTCCCTTTTTTTTATAGATCGGACTAATATTTGCTAATTTCCATTGAGTGGGTACTACTCCAGAATTAAAGGATTTATGAAAGATTTTTGTTAATGGAATTGCGAAGCTTTTGGCACATATCTTGAGTATTAAGGGATGCAAGCCGTCAGATCCGAAGGATTTATAAGGCTTTAGATCGGCAAGTTCCTGAATAATATCTGAGATAGAGAAATCCAAGTTTTCATTATAAATGCATTCAGAAAGAATACCACTTTTATTTAGCAAAGGAAAATTTTCAGAGCTTTCAAGTGTAAACATAGATTTAAATTGAGAGTTCAGAAGATCAACTATATCAGGAAGAGCTTCAATAATTCTGCCTGAAGTATCTTTGAGAGAGCGAATTCTATCTTTAATTTTTAGTTGTTTGTTGATATATTTGTAAACGATTTTTGGGTTGTTTTGGGATTTTGATATTATTTCTTTTTCATGTGCTTTTTTTGCTTTAAATATTTCAGTTTTTACTGAACGATTTAGGCGATTGTATTTTATTTTAAGCTCACTATTCTCCCATTTGGTAGAGCAGTTTATATGCCAAGCGGATTTTTTTTCTCGGATCAGGTTTTTAATATGTGGGGTAACCCAAGGATCGTGCAACCCAAGTACCCAAGAACCCAAGTACCCAAGTACCCAAGAACCCAAGTATAGTGCATTTTTAAAAAATCATTGTTTTTTTCTGAGTTGAAATTTACAAAAAATTCTAGCTTAATAAAGGCAAGGTATAATTATGCTTGAATCTAGCGATTACAACTCCGGGATTTCAAAATTCCGGGATCTGGAAATTCCATGTTGTCTTTGATTCCACCATTTAACGGAGCAGACATTCATCTCTGTTTAATCCATAACTTTTGCATTAAAATAGAGAGCAAAGAAAACTTATTACTATAAAGTGAACTTATTGTTGTGCTCCAGTTAATTGCACTTTAAATAGAGGAAAATTAATGATATTCTTATTTTTAGCGTTTGGTTTATCCATTCACGCTGGTAATTATTTTATGTAATTTCTCACACTTGCGGATTTATTTGAAAAAAGAACCGGTTGTCGATAATCTAGCAATTAAATTTAGCTAAACATTTGATCTAAAATAATTATATCGTTTCCGTCAATTTTAGTATTTAAAAGTTTAAGAGTATGGAAATTAGCAATTTGGGTTAAAAAAATTTCCCGCATATTTATGCCATCATAGTTTTTCATTCAAAATGGCGTCCTCTCAAACTGAAAGAAGTAGTAAATTTTGGATAAAGACTGAGCTGAGACTTTCATCATTTGAGCGACCGTGGTTGCAAAACGAAATAAAATTTCCGAAAGACTACTCAATGGGAAGTGAAATGGACTCAGAAATTAAAAAGAATGTTGAAAATCACCTGGTATTGGTTGGGCCTAGATGGCTGTTTAAAAGAAATAGGAATTGCAATGCTCTCTAAACTCACTAGAAGTCATTTAACAGGTCTTGTTTTATCAATTAAGTTATACATTTCATGGCAAATAATGAGGTTTATGGCAGCTATTTTTGAGAGCTATGGAGGAAGCATAGAGTAACTAACACCAAGAAATAACACGATAAACCTTTTTATAATAGAAAAACAAGATACAGCAGTTCAACTGTTTAATCCATCAATTTAATGGAATAAATAACCTTAAAAAAAGAAATTAATTAATCAAAAACAAAATTATCTTATGTTAGGGAATCAAATGTTGTTGTCAGCATAAATACCCCAATACATATGAAATACTTTCATAATATAAATCCTCTCAAAGTTTGCTATTATATACAAAGATATACTGCTGAAGGCTTTGTTGTTGACACTGCAGTTCAATCTCTTGTCAACAAAGAGTTCAGTAATACCTGAATGGTGATTCAAAAACGGTTATTTTCATAGCCACAAAAGCTTTTAAATGCATTAATAGGCATAAAATAAATAATAATATGAAAATAGCAATTTCAAAATTGTGTGAATGCGAATGTGGATATTGAGGTAATTATATTTTTATGTGAGAGTAATTTTTTATTTTGATGAGCAAATAAATTTATATAAATTTTATTTTGATGATTAACAAAATAATTTAAAGCAAGAATAAATAAAAAAATACATAACCAATTCTTCGAGGTATAAAATAATGCATTTTTGAAATCTTTTTCTTCTTAACTGGTTAAATGTTCTTATATCATAATATGTTTTTATTAAGATTTGTGGCTATGAAAATAACCGATTTTATAAAGCATCATTTAAATTTACTAATTATGCTGAAGTGATCCTCTCTTGGTTCTTCTGTTCTTACTTTCTATAAAGAGAAAAATAACTTAAAAAAAAAACATAACGCAAGCTGAAATTCAGTTCGAGAAATAAATTTACTATGAAAGTTTTACATAAGTTCACATATTCATATATATATGAACTTGTTTAAAACTTCCATAGAAATAAATAAGTTCATATGTCAATATTAATAATTTTTGAATTTTATAAAACATCAACTAACCAATATGATTAAAATATAGTAAATTTTTTATTAAAAAAACATTATTAACTTAAAATATACATATGATTACTCTTACATATGATTTATATTTACAACAAGCCCTCTAGATGTCTTATCAAATCTTTTTACGAGCTTTTAGCTCATTTCTAAGCTGGTAAATAGTTAATGCTTGAAGAATAAGTTGAGTAATAACTTGATTGCATTCATTTTTTGCTGTGTGTTTGTTCAACGAACATGCATCTGTAAATCTTTTGCTACATATTTTGCATTTAACAGGCTTTATTATGAATAAAATATCTTCTGTCAAATATTTCTTCTGGACACAATCTAAAATTGAAACAGACTCGGTGCAAACTTGACATGAAACCTCAGATTGTAGTAAACGTGAACAGTTAGAGCATTCTTTGTCTGTAACAGGTTTACGAGGTCGAAAATTAGATTGATACATGGATGGTATTGGAAAATGATAAGGCAAGTAAAAATTTCGTACATAGCTAGACCGCATCAGTTGATACTATTTACCTCTTTCGTTTTGTTTTGTAGATCTGTTGCTACAAGTTTTTAATTCTTGTTTAATGGATGAATGCTTGGATTCTTTTCCTTGCATAGAAAGAATCCCATAACCAACTCCATAACCCTTGAAAATTTCTTCCGCATGAAGTGGAACAACATAACCAATAGTCCAAACTGTACTGTTGTAGTTTAGAGGGAAAAAAAGCGCAAATAATAAAAAATGTCTTCGACAGGCAGCAGTAACACTTTCAACATAAATTTCATCAACAACATCTACAATGTTAATTATACTTCCAACATCTCGAAGTGCAGTAAATATCTGCGCTAGAACTAGTCTTATAACTTTTTCCTGTTCTGATTCTTTATTATGTTTCAAAACGTCAACTAAGCGATAACCATATTGGGCAATCGATATCGCTTGTGCATCAATAATCCTGACAGATGGAGTCTTCAATCTTTGCAATGAATAAATATTACAATATGATATTTTGATACTAAAATTATAATAAAAACCAATATGCAAAATTACTTATAATAATTTTAAATTTGTTTACTATAAATATAACTTACCGATTATCTTCCACACGGTAATGTTCTTCATACATTTTACCAATAAAACTTAAGCCAATTCCAAAAATAGAATCAGAAGAATGCTTAGCTGATGCTTTTAGGATTTTACAAAACTCAACAAATCTGTTTCGTCTTGTTGCTTCAAAATACAATACATTTAGGCATTGTGTCCAATTGTTTATTTTTAAATGTAGGGGGTCTGATTTTATTCTGTCTGAAATTATACCAATTCTTGATTCACCTAATGGACGCCATCCAATCTCAGCCATAAAATCCAGAAACTTTAGAATTTTTATTATAATCTTAATGGTAACATAATTATAATACAATTATTTACAAGTATAGTATACAAGTATAAATAAATAAAAATATGTTAAAAAGATATATTGCTAAGCATGCAACATTTTTCAATTTGCAATTATTGCAATATCTAGTTTTTTTTTTGAAAATTTTTGCGGAAAATACGTTCTTTTGAACTATGATGTGGACTCAAATTTACCGGCGTGATTGATTCATCAAAAGTAGATTTATGTTTGTTAAATATTCTTTCTCTTGTAGGTAGTTACAGAAGTTCCTCTCATCAAAACTTTATAACTGCTTCTCTCATCATAATTGATAACTTTAATTTTAATATCATCATTCCAAAAAATAAATATAAGGGTTTATCAAATCTGTATCAAATCAGCTAATGTTCAACAAAAAAAACTATTGCAAATTTTATCGTGAAGTGTTGCATCTTTTATTCATTTACAAGGAATATTGTTGAAAATGCCTATACGAAATAAAATTGAAATTTAGATTTAGCAATAGTATTGAAAAACTAGCAAACAGGTAAATCAAGCTAAAAGTGTTGCTACATCGACTGAAAAATAGGTAGAACATGCAAGGAGTCGAATGGAGTTGCAAGTAATCGATTAAGGGTTTATGTTGGGCAGTCTATCAATTAAAAAAAAAGTTAAAAATAATCTCTTTTTTTTAATTTTCGACGTCATTCAATTTTTAATTATTTCAATTATTATGTTAATAATTTTTTTCTAATTTCGATCTTATACGACAATTTCAAATTTATTCTTTATTTCAATATTTTTTTTTTATTATTTTAATTCACCTCCTCAAGGCCGGGAAGGCCACTACAGACGAGGAGGCTACTTATTTGTGGCTATAACCCTCTCTCAACTCTATAACTCCGAAACACGAACCTTGACGAACAAGGTCGCTGCGCGGAGAAACGAGTTGAGCGCGGTACTACCAGGGACGTGGTGGGGATCGAACTCGGAATCAATCGTTTATGAAGCGATACATTAATCAGGAAAAAATTTTTTTTCATTAGTTCAGTGTGACTGTTTTTAATACTGTGACTAGTACCCTTAAAAATCGTTGGCTTTTGAAACAGTTCAGATAAGTGCTGGAACAAAGAACAATTTTCATAGACATTTTTGAAAAAAAAATCCTAGATGATTTAAAAAAAAAGTCTTGATAAAAAAAATAATGATTTTTTGTTTATCTTAATTGAAACTTTTGATTACTTAACTTGTATAATGGTTGTTTAACAAATATATAAACATAAAATATAAAAAATGCCAAAGTTCTTTATTTATTTTAACGATAATAAATATAGTCTTAAAATAAAAGAAACTTTTTAGACCACCAAAAAGTAAATGGAAAATCAATTTAGTTTCGTGGAAATTTATTAACAACTACTGTTAATCAAAGTAAACTTAGCAAATTCAATTTTTAGATTGTTTAGTACCTAATATTTATGATAAAAGGCACATAAAAGCACCAATAAAATATATTTATCACAAATGCGATTCTCGAAAAAGAATATTTTTGTTAGTTAACGTGCCACCCCAAACCCCTGTTGCTCCCTACTCATTTTCCCTTTCCCCCTCCCCTTCTCAATTCAATGTTTAGAGGAATAGATCAGTATTATCTGGCTAAATGATGCTTATTTGGTTAAAAACTTTATTTAGATCATTTATATATCAAGGAAAGTAGAGTCCAAGGATTAAACAGTGAGAAACACCGCAGTCAATGTCAAGACAATTGTTTTGATAATAGCTATCTTATTTACAAATGGTTTTCTTGTTTTTAAATAGCTTCTAAACAATTTTAAAGCAATACCTTTAATTCCGTAATTCTTTGGTTTTTAAAGTAAAATGTGGTGATCTTGAAAGCTTTTGATAGGTCAATGAAGATGCCTACATGCACTGTGATTTTTCAAAGATTACTGCAAGTTCTGTTGAGTTTTTTTTTAAACATATTTGTTTGTCATACTGTAAATTATTTTTATAGAGAAGTATGTTTTTTCTACTACACATAACTGTTTCTAACATTTTTTTAAAATGCCAATAGAATAGAAATAGGACGATAGGTGCTAATATTTGATCTGTCATCTTCTTTAAAGATGGGAGTAACTTTAACAACTTTCATATGCTCTCAAAATATTCCTTGATTAAGGTGGTAGCCCTATAAAAAAGGTGGTTTTGAGAAATAAAAAGAAATCTACCATATTTAAGTGTTTATAATTTTTATTGGAAATAATTAGGATAATAAAAAAAAAAAAAAAAATTGTTTTATCCATAATGGGGGAAAAAGTGTCATAAAATCAGCAGAAGTGATCACATTTTAAAATGCTGTAAGTCAGTTTTTCTTCAATAGTTTTTAATTAAACTTTAGGACATTCTACAGTACATCATTTAATCTTCAGATTTTTCCTAAATCAAAAAGTTATTAACTTTTTTGGTATAATTTTGTGATATGTTTTGAAACTTTTATGTCTATAAATCAATATTAAGAGTGATTCATAAAAATTCTGACGGTTAAATGAAGTGCATATATATTGTGAGCACATCCTGAAAATTTCAAAACAAATACGATATCCAATATCAAGTTATCATGTTTTAAGTTTTCAAAAAACGCTCAAAATGTGAAGCTGAGAAAAGTACAAAAGAAAGTTTAAAAAGTAAAAATCTCAACCAAAATATTTTTTTAAATTCTAATAATTTCCTGTAGCATATGAGTCTATGAGTTATTTTTCTTTTAAAATGTCATAGTTACCTTTTTGTTTTGCTCTCATGGTTTTCTTCGCTTTTTTACATTGTCAGTAGCTTTTTTGGTCATGCGTTTTATAGATATATTCAGTTTTTTTTTTTTTAAATTTGGTGCGAAAGATTGCTGTCAATCTAAAATATTCTAACATGCCAAGGATTCTTTTTCTGTCATTGTTAAAATATATTTTAGTTTAATAGGTACCTAATTCTATATTTTTTTCTTTCCAACAAGTATGTATTTTGATACACGAGACCATATGATTGCATTGAAAAGCTTTGTTTGCATTTCGTGTTTTGCCAAACACTTTTCCATCATCCATTAAAGCTTTAAAATTTGTAAAGATAAGGTTTTTTATCTACAGAGGAATTGAATTTAGTGACCTATATGTTTTATTTTTTTTTGACCAACACTTGCACATTTTCCAGCATTTCGTGGGCAAAATTTTTGATAATCAAAAGGATCTGGTATGTCAGTGAAATAAAAAAAGATTGTTAATATTGCCTTCTTCATAGCATACAAATTTCAAATATTATTTAAAATGGCTAGGCCATAATAATTTAGCATAGAGTCAATGCACTTATTGGTAAATTTGCTTCTACCAGATAAATGTGTTTTAGCGTTTTTATAAGATTTGAAAAGATTGTGCGAACGAGTCCCAAGGCGCTTCTGTACGTGCAATATACAACCACAATGTACTGTATGTGATAGAATAATAAAGCCGTCCCCTCCCCTCCTTCTTTTCATTAAAAAGATTTCAAACAAAAAATTAAATAAAAGTTTTTTTTAACTTTATACAAAAAAGCATTGCAACCTTATCTCTTCCCCAACCTCATATATTTACCATAAATGATTCCATGATGTCTGTGTTTCATCACTTTATATCAAGTTTGCATTAATAATACGAAACCAAATCTGAACAACACGTTAATAAAAATAAGAAAAACTAATATCAAATAATGTCTTGTTTTGTCGACTTGTCGAAAATGTTTAGCTGCAATAAGTCTTTAAATTTTTAACAAACAAGCGGCAACAGAGCTATGTATGCTTGTTTTAGTTAATCAGACATGTCTTTAATGAACAAACAAACAAAAATTTCGGCTATGAAACTCTAAAAATTTTAGAAACTTCTCTTGTATTAACAAGAAAACAGTTTCATCTTAACAATAAAAGTATAATTTTTGAGTTGAAAATATAATAGTTTTAAAAAATAAAACAGCTGTTGCCTGGAATAGTATACATATTGGTTTCAAATAATTAGACATTTTTATTTTTAGGCATTTTTTTTTTTTTTTGGGAAATTTTTCTATAAAATATTAAAAAAAAAAAAAAAATTAAGTGAAAAAAAACTTCAAAATTTACCAGGCGGTAAAAATTTTACCTTTGCAACACTAATAGAAAAAAATATTCGGAGAACAATAAATTCGCTTAAGTAAACATTGTTTACAAAAATATAGCTATTTTTTACGAAAATTTTATAAGTAAATTTAGTAAGATATTTGTATGGTGTTTTAAAACTGCCATTTTTTTTTGATAAACATTTCAGCAAACACGGTACAGCCCTGATATATATATATATATATATATATATATATATATATATATATATATATATATATATATATATATATATATATATATATATATATATATATATATATATATATATATATATATATATATATATATATATATATATATATATATATATATTTTCAGGTAAAATTTTTACCTGAAATGTTTATCAAAAAAAAAAGGCAGTTTTAAAACACCATACAAATATCTTACTAAATTTACTTATAAAATTTTCGTAAAAAATAGCTATATTTTTGTAAACAATGTTTACTTAAGCGAATTTATTGTTCTCCGAATATTTTTTTCTACTTTTTGTACTGCATAGGCGTATAAGCAAACCAGGAAAAAAAGGTCTATAGAATTTTCTATAAATTTTTGAAACATATGGCCTATAGAAACTCTATAGAATTTCTATAGAATGTCAATTAATTTCTATAGAAATTGCTTTAAAACTTTTTTTCCTATAAAAAAAATAGGAAAAGAATTTTCAATAGGAAGTTTTTTAGATGTTCACAGAAACTCTATAGAAATTCTATAGAAATTTGTAGAATTTCTATAAGTCATATGTTTCAAAAGTTTATATAAAATTCTATGGAACTTATTTTCCTAGGAAGCTTCTTGTTGGAAAATGGGTATCGATACAAAGATTAATAATTCTTTGATAAATGATTTAAATTTTTATTCAAAAACTAATTTTTTTTTATACAATTTTCTAGGATATAAAATAAAAAATTATTTTGAGACTTGTTTATAATCAACAATTTTATTGTAGAGGATATTCATGATGGCTAATAAATTAAGTCTATCTGTAGTCATACTGGCTCTCAACCATGTTCTTAATCTTCGCATTGCTGAAACTGCGTTTACATTCTGCGGACGTTACAGGTAGTGTACATCCGATCTTTGGATGCTCAAATAGATTAGGATATTTATTTTCATCGCAGATTTTAGCTTTAGCTAGAGTATTGGGCCTATCTTCAGGTTTAATGACATACCATTTTCTTTTCCAAAACTTGAATTCTTGTTCTTTAGCTTAATTTTTCAGTAGATGGTTAAAATGTTGATTGTTTCTTGAATGTTACTGTATACATACACAATATCAGTTGTGTGCCCTTGTAACCTCTCTGTTATATCCAACAACGGTAGAAGTAAGCGGTACAAAATTATAATACCAATTATGAAATCAAACTTAGTGAGTGCATAAGGAGTGAGTTGACCTCTCTTTGTCCTTGTGCGTCCCAATCCATAATAAACTCTATATTGAACTGTTCTATATTAGAGTGTATTCCTAAAATAATCTCTAATGCCTCTGCCATAAATGGTATAGCTAAATAAAAAGTGTTCATATGCAGCATCTCTTTCAGACCATCTTGTTTTGCACATCCCTATCAAAATCTTTTTTCTTTCAGTTGATTTACAACGGATTTCTGCAACATGCTCCAGCAAGCGCTCTCTTTTCAGAGAAATATTAAAATAAATGAATATATTTTTGTATACCTCCAAAATTTTATCAATGATTGGTATTTTTGATGTTGCAGCAATCGATAAATTCAAATTATGTGAGCTAAAATGTGTTACAACTGCTTTTGGTGATCCTTTTAAACTATAGCTGGCAACACCTTCTTTTACAAATTGCATGGTGTTCCATTGTAACACTGGCCTCTACAAGAACTAAGATCAATTCCACTTTCGCTATAAAATTCCATCAAGCTTTTCCCAATATGCTTGCTTGTTATCCTGTCAAGATTCAAAAAGTCAAGTAATACTTCTCTAATTGATTTTTCTCCGTTTACGTATCTCATACATACTGATAGAATTTGTTGGTTTGCAGTTGTTACCTCATCTGCTGAAATTGAATAACAATTTGCAGCTTTGATTTTGTTAATTAGCCGCTCTTGTATATACATTTCTTTCCAATTATATCAATTAATTCATTTTAATACTTCGGGCCAAGATAGTTCACAACTTTGCGTAATGGTGTTTTTACATGTGCATTAAGTTCAGTGTTATGGCGAGCTATTTCTTGCACAATTGCAAGAAAGTTACCAGGATTACCTTTTTGGTCTGAGTTTCATAAATTCCACAAAATGCAAGTCCTTGTTATCCCATCAAATGCATTATTCTACCTAATGTTTCAACAATTTACGGGTACATTTGTTGTCGGTGCTATCGCTTTGTAATGGAATTGTTTGTCTTCGATCTTTAAAACAACAACAAATACTATTAGTTTGTTCTATAGCTTCTTTATGGTATCTATTGCCTATATAAGTTGTTTTTGTTTCTCTAAAACGTTGTGCCATTCCTTATATCCACGGTTAACAAAAGTTCCCAAAGATTTTTTTTTATCCTGCTTTAGAAATAAAGTGCAGTATATGCAGTAGACTGCGTCTTCACTTTTGCTGTT
>NC_061165.1:43784611-43812111 GCF_022113875.1 Hydra vulgaris
AAATGCATCTAAATTTACAGATTTGGTTTCCCGTGGTCGACTATGTCATCCTACTGAACATCTATTTCAGAATGTCAGACATGCTTATTCTCTTTTTATTTTAATTCCTAATGCGAAGACACGGTTTCAGTGGATAAAGTACGTTTCGAAACTTTTTTTGTATTTGTTTACAGCTCTACCTTTTGATTTAGAAAAATTGTCTATTACATCAGTTGTCTCCACCATTTCAAATTGCTTTTTCAAAGGTTTAACAAAATCGGATGGCTCAAACAAAGTATCTTTAAATGATCGCAAAATAAAAAAATTTCTAGCTAAGTATATTATTATATGATAATAAATATTGTATGATAACAAATACTATATGATAAAAGTAAATTTAAGTTAATAATACCAACTATATTGTATATACATTTTGTTGTTGTTAAAGTTACTTAAGGTTAACACCATTTAAAAAAGAACCTTTTAAATGTTTAACGTGACTATTTGCTAAATCTTTAAATTGATAAGTTAACAAGTTCAAAAAAGAATTAAGGAAACACTTTATTAATCTCAAGCACCCATAAAACATCCAAAAACACCTTAAATAGTCTCAATAAACAACCTAATGTCAAAATTACATGAAATTGAAGTCTTGCGTCCCGGTAAATTAGTAGTTCCTGCTTATAACCATTTAGATGGTCAAACAAAATCTAACAATAAATGGTCTGGTGTTATTGGGTCCATGTTTGATCTTGCTAAAGATCTAGATATAAATCTTATATTTGAAACTATTAAAATTGGTAATTCACTTATTTCTCTTGATGATAAAATAATAAATGACCTGTCTGGGGATCAATTTTATAGTTATAAAGTTGTTTGTGTGATTAAAAGTGGTATTTTACCACCAAAGTCATTACAAATTGGGACCGTTTCATATTTAAGATGTTTAACTACTGTTAACAGAATATTTAGAATATGGAAACATGGAATTCAAGGTAAAGATTTAGAAAATTTATAGCCTATCATTGAGTACATTGTGGGTGTTTTTCTTGTTGGTTTAAGATTAAACTTAAACATTCTTGGATTGAAGATCCTAAACATGTAATTAGCTTCAGCTTCAGCAACTCAAATTTCAAAAAGAAGATGTTATTAAAATAGTGTCACTCTCAATTCAAATATCAGCTTGGTTTTGTTTCAGTGAGTGTATACTACAAACATTGTTGTGTTCTACTACTAAGGAGGGTAGAAATTTAGCCTTAATAGGATAAAAGATGTTAGAGATACTGGAAATGAAGATCTACAAAAAGATGATTCTTCCCCTAGACCAAGATAAACTCGTGTTTTGAACTTTAATGCTGAAAGATTGGTTGACCTGATACCATAGGAGTCACCGGTTTATGAATCAGTCTTAACTATCTCTCCAACAACTTCTGAAATTAATGTGTTTTAATCAAATCTTATTCACGTGCCGATATGGCCATGTCATGGACAATATGTTGAATGTTATGTGAAGCAAGTTACTGAATCTTCAAGTAGAGTGTGCACTCATAAAAAGAGAGATGGATTTGCCCGAACTCAAGAGGCGAGTAGAAAGTTAATGCCTAAAAATAATAGAAACAAGACCTTGAAAATTTGACGTAAATATTTTTTTATTAAATTTATAACTTTTATTGAAACAATTCGGGTTTTTTTTTTAGTATTTTGCTGTATTTCTAACATCAATACCAATAAAATTACTACGCAATCTTAAAGCAAACTGTATTTAAAATGCATTGAAAAATATTTTAGTATTTATAAATTTTAAAATCTATATCTAGTTTCAGTTAAATTAATATGCTTTTTAATATTTAAATTCAAAATCTGATTTTGAAATAAACAAAAAATTAATTTTATTCAGGTTCTTAAACAAAATAGATTCTTTATCTAAAATTAGTTTTAATCAACGTTTTTATTCCAACTGATATTTATCAAATAAAGTAAAATATAAGCTTATTAATGTTTTAGTAAAAACCAGGTTTTTTTGACAAACCAGGTCATTTTATTAAAAAAATTAAAAATTTTATTTAAATTTAAAAAGTCAAATCACCTAAGCAAAAAAATTTTTTATTTAAATTTTTAAAACCATATTTAGATTCTCCATCAAATTCTGCAACTTCTAAAAACTCCCCAATTTTTTTTTTGAAAAAAAAAAAAAAAAAAAAAAAAATGACACACTACTAGTATAGCAAATGGCAATCTTTTAAGATACTAGTATAGAAAATAAGCTCTTAAATAAAAATATACGCATTTTTCAAAACTTATAAATTTTTTGTTAATAAATGATAATATTTGCTAAGTATTCTGCCTTCAAAACCTAAAACAAAAAATTAAGTTTTAAAATATTTTTCTTAGCACTGGTTGGCTCTATGGTTTCATAGCACTGGTGGCTCTATGTTTAAAAAACACTAAAAAATCAAAAATTATGTTATCTTATTTGAAATTTATTCTAGATTCAGATAATATATATCTTTATATATATTCAAACTCAATATTATGAGTAATATCCATTTTTTTTAAGGTACAGGTAATTAATATACAATTAAATTTGGAAACTTTATTTGGAGAATGGGATTTTTTCATCTTTAGTTTTTCAAACTTCTACTCAGTCTAATAAAAGTTTAAACAAAATTAAAACTGGTAGTAATATAAATAATTTCTATTTTTTTATAAATATAAATGTTCTCTTGGAATATTTGTTTCATTTTTAGCTTTTAATCAATTCTTTAGTAAAGATATTGAGCTTAAACCCTAATCTGACACTCAATTAGGATATGCTCTACAACTGCTAATAAGCTGTAAAATTTGTAAAGGGGAACATTTCTTTTATAGTTCTAAAAAAATTCAGTCTTCAAATATTGAAAAAAGAGGATATAGGCCTTTCGAAGTTAACGACAAAGCAGTTATAGCTTTTCAAGAATAGGAATAGGTCACGAAGCTATAAAAACGTTCAATACCATGATGAACATGTGTCCACTTATGACCATGGCGTCAAATAGAGATATAAATGAAAAACTTCACAATATTTACATATCTGCTACTGACGTGAGCATGAAGCAAGCTGTCGATTCTGTTCAAAAATCTATAAATAGCAATGTAAAAGATAATGCTATAAATAACAATGTAAAAGATAATTATATTTTAGACACTGAAATTGCAATAGATGGATCTTGGGAGAAAAGAGGATATCCATCGCTTAATGGTGTAACCACAGGGGTTTCTCCTGTTAACAAAAAAGTTATAGACTATTTTGTATACACTAATTTCTTTCCCTTTTGTGCGAGGCAGAGGAAATCAAACTCTAAGAAGGAACGCAAATGTAAAATGAATCATAACGGCTTATCTGGCAGAATGGATTCTGCTGGCGCAGTGTCATTTTTTCAAGATTCAATCAAAAAATATAATTTACGATATACTAACTATGTTGAGGATGGAGACACTGAGTCCTTTAAAAAGTTCTTGAATCCAAACCATCTAGTGAAAATCTAATACCTCAAAAGTTAGAATGTGCTGCTCATGTTCAAAAACGTCTTGAACCACGTCTACGCCAGCTGCGAACAGATATGAAATAAAAACCATTATTGGATATATAAAATGATATCTGGGAAAGATATACTAACAGACACAATAATCGAAATTATTGTGTCTGTTAGTCTACCTTTGAATTCCATATTATTTTGGAATGGCCATTACCCAGCTAGCATACTTATATTGGGCCAGCGTATGTAAAATTATCGCAAATGTCAGCTCTTTTTTTCAATGCAAAACCAACGTTGATCCAATGTCATTTGGTTATTGATAAAATTATTACCGACGGAACTAAAAACATAAGACAAATTTACATTGGTCCAATGTATGTAAAAACATCGCAAAAAGTTGATCGCTTTTACGATCTAAACCCAATGATGATCTAATGTATATATTTCGACGTTGATTCAATGTATATTAACCAACGTTTTTCCAATGTATGTAAAAACATTGTAAAAGTTTGATTGTTTTTACGATCTAAACCCAACGTTGATCTAATGTATGCGACCAAACATTGCTATTGCGTAATTATATAACTTAAGTAAAATCTTTTGTGATTATTAAAATATCAAACCACAATCAACACAAACATGATTTTTGTTTCGATGATCACAACATTGTCAGCGTACATTAGTTAGGTGACCTAACTAACAGTATGTAATGCACTCTCGAAGATCATTCTATCTTTCTAACTCGACTACTTCTATCTTTCGCTCTAACATATCTTCGTTCTTCCAAATTTCACCTTACTCTCAGTCCGTAGAGCGGGTATGACGCTCCTTCGGGAGCTCTACTAGTCTTTGCGGACATCTGGTAAAGTGAACTCTATATGGCAATTAGCCGGAGGAGGTTAAACTACAATAGCATAGATATATATACCCAATCCATTATTATAGATATACCAATCCATTATTATGGACCAACGTTGGGCCAATGCATGATGATGCATTGGCCCAACGTTAAAAGCCGATGTTGGCCCAATGTAGATTTGATCATTGGTTAGGTATTGGCCCAACGTTGTGTACAACATTGGCCCAATATTGTATACAACGTTTATCCAACATTGGCACAGCGTTGTATATAACGTTAGGCCAATATTGTAAACAACATTGGCCCAACGTTGTATACAACATTGGCCCAACGTTGTATACAAAATTGGCCTAACATTGTATACAACATTGGCCCAATATCGTATGTTATATATCGGCCTAACGTTTTATGCAACATTAGATCGTTGTTACAAATAAGATGATTTGCATCGCTACATTGAAAATTTATAAAGAAAAAAAAGAATGTATGATTTAAGTATAAAAATTTATTTAATTAACATAATTTCTCGGTTAAATATACATATTGCAAACACCAAACTTAAACCAAAAACTGACGCATTGACTTTTAAATAGAAAAATTCACTATAAAATTTATAGAGCAGTTTCGATACTGGCTGAACTACTTGTTATTGAATCGTGTTTAGATTATGATATTTGGTGCCCACGATTATTATTTTTTCTTCCACTATCTCTATCACATGTCTGCATAAGCCATGCTTATTTGACTTCACAGTTTCGGCAAAAAAAAAAAAAATTTGTTTGTTTAATTATGCACCAAAGAAACATAACAAATCGAAAGTAATTCTGTAATGCAAAATTGAAACTGAAAAAATAAACTTTTCTAAACCACTTACCAATAGCAACATATGCAATCAACATTTTTCCTATTCCAATTTTTTGTCCTCTCCCTGCATAGTTTAATTTTACAGCTAGGCCATTTAAAAAAACTATTCTTAGTAAATAACATATACAATCTCCTTCGTCTTTAACTCCAATTTGTGCCAAATAATTGACCTGCAAAAATACACAACCTGGCAATAGTTAAAGTAACTTTTGTTTGGACTTAAATTAAAATAAAATGTCACTTACAAAAAATCTTCAAAGAGTATTTTATTTAAAGTATATAAATTGTAGGAAATCCAATTACGATTATCGATTACCCGAGTATCCGAGTAATTGATACTTTATAAACAAGTTCCGAGTAGTCGACTACTCGGAATATTTTTTTCGAGTATCGAGTATAATATTTAAACAAAAAAAATGTAAATATTGCACATTCATTTAACTATTAATCAATCGAGTATCGGTATTCTACCGTTTTTTCTTCTTTTACTTCTATAATAAAGTTGCTTAGCAACCGTTGATTTTTAACTAAGTTTCAAAAGTTTTTTTTTAACTAAGTTACATAAAATAAATAACATTTGTAATTTGAAGTTGTACGACGTAAAATTTGCAAGAAAGTGAAATATTTAAAATAAAATTTGTGAAATATATAAAATAAATACCTAATTTTCTAATATATATAGCTGCCTTTTTTAAGTGAAGTGTTTTGAGTAAAATGTACTAAATTTCAAGTAATAAATGCATATTTAAATACGTATAAATTTCAATTTTCAATTTTTATGTTGTGATTTTTAATTTTAGTGATTTATTTACATATACCCAGAAATGTCTTTGAAATAATCAGAGGTATGGAAATATTTTACAAAAAAAAAGAAATCGGAGTCAGTTTGTAACATATGCAAATCTATAATTTAACGTCCGGGATCTAATACTACTGGAATGATTAATCATTTAAAATTACATAGCATATCTTTACAAAAAAGAAATTTGGGCGACACAAATGAAACTGATGCGTCTTCTTCGAAAAACACAAAATTAGTTGGAAATGGAATAATAAATTTCATAAGTCGAGAATCATTGAATGAAATATTGGCGAAATGTGCGACAAAAGATGGATTTAGCATCAAAGGAATTACTTCATCTGAAGCCATTAGGGGTTTCGTAGCAAGTCGTAATTATAAAATGCCAAAAAGTGAAACAACGGTAATGAAATATATAATGGATTTTTATAAAGAAAGAAAAGAAGAATTAATGGCGTCGTTATTAGTGCAAAAAAAATCTGGAGAGAGATTCAGTATTACTGTCGATGAATGGAGTGATATAAACGTTAGAAGGTTCATGAATATCACTCTTCATTTAGCAACAAAGCTACCTGTAGTCTTGGGTCTATCTGCAACAGTAGGTTCTTGTGATTCAAATGCCACTATCGATTTGGTAAAAGCAAAACTTAAAGAATATGGAATTGAAATGGATAATGATATCGTCGGATCCAAACATGATGGAGCATCAGTCATGGTAAAATATGGGAAAAATATTTTACCATTTTCTCAGTTATGCTACAACCATGCTATACATCTTGCTGTACTTGATGTATTTTATAAAAAAAGTGGAAGTTTAATTACGAATGATGATGCGGTAGTTGATACAAATTTCCAAGATGATGAGAATTTAGCAGATGATGAAAATTTAGCAGATGATGATTGTGTTGAAACTACCGAACAAAATGATGAGGTAGCTGATGCATTTGCTTTTGATGGTAACTTAAATTTCCAAAATGATTCAGTTAGACAATTACCAATCTTTCGTGAAGACATTGGCAAAATTCTTGATGAAACACGAAAAATTATTAAATTTTTCAAATATTCTTCTGTTCGAAGCAGTGTTCTTGAAAAGCATATAATAGATCAAGAAAGCAAAAAGTTACGATTGCTACTCGATTGCAAAACAAGATGGAACTCAATAATACCAATGGTAACTCGTTTCATAAAAATATACGATTGTATACAAAAGGCTCTAATGGAATTAGATCAGCAAAAATGTTCAGAAAAAAATATCAAAGTTTTAGAAGAAATATCACATGTTTTACAACCGGTTGAGCTTGCTGTTAAAGAGCTCAGTAAAGATAATGATAATCTTTTAAAAGCTGAAGGAGTAAGCATTTTTTTGCTAAACAAACTAAAAGAAACAAATACGCAGTTAGCCATGGAAATGTTCACTGCTTTGAAAAAAAGAATTGAAGAAAGACGAAATGAGGATGTTGTATCACTCTTGCGTTTTTTACAATCTGGAAATTATCCTAAACCAGATATTAACTGCCATTTTGCTTATTTAAAAAAAAGTTCTATTCATTTATTGGCTAAAAAAACCTTTAAAAGGCTGTTCAATGAAGATCCTGCAAACACACAGATGGATACAGAGTTAACAATTGAAAATGAAGAAATAATTTCAAATAATGGTTTAGTTTCAAATTATGATGAACTCCAAAAAACAATTGAATTAATTATGACTGTTCCGAAAGAAAATAATGAGAGAAAATCCACATTGGAAAAAGAAATGAAGTTATGGAAGAAAGATAGTTCAAAACGAGGTGACTCTATTGGAAAACTTTTTACAGCATTATTGACAATACAACCAACGTCAACAGTAAGTGAAAGAGTGTTTTTGGTAGCTTCAGCTTTTGTCACAAAAACCCGAAATCAGTTGAAAACGGAAACGGTTGACTTGTAAACTTGTATTTTTAAAGTATTATTTTTTAAATAAAAAATAGATTTAAAACTAAAACTGTTGCATTTAATTTTAAATTTAATTAACACAACATGGTGTGGGTAAATTTTTTTTCCTTTACCCGGATACCCGGGTACCCGGGTAATGAAAAAAAATAAATACTCGATTACCCGGATAACTGAAAATACGATTATTTGGACTCATTATATAAATTGTACTAAGATATCATACAAAATGCATAAACAGATCATAAAAAAGTATTTACCATTTACTTAAGTATTTTCTTGTCTATTTTCTTTAAGAGAACTTGAATTCTTCACTGCTTCTAATGGCAATGACACTCTTTCAGGCAATACAATAATTAGCATACCTTTTTTATTCAAATTTTTATAATTGCTTTTGATGTGTTTTGTAGTTCACCAAGGTGTACTTCAATGCTTGCCCATTGTGCCAATAATACCAGCAAATCTTTCAAGGATACAACTTTATCTTGAAACAATAAAGTTAATTATATTATTAAGAAACTGAACAACTAATTACATATTATATTTAGAATTTATGTAAGTAAATACAACAATCACTAATAAAACAGATAAAATTAAAGACACTTTAAACGTTAAATCTAAATTAAATAAATTAAAATATAAAAATGAAAGCAAAATAAAAATATGAAATATAAAATAACCAAAAAAAGTGGCTGATGATGGAGTTGACGAGATGCACCCACGAGTTCCACGTTAAATTCTGGCAGCTCTACAAAAATAATCAAACAGATAAAAACAAAAAATAACATAACAAAATAAAAATATAAAACATAAAAACAAAAATAAAAATATAAAATTAAACGCACTCTCTAGGGCCCTGGACTAGATTGACGAGAAGAAAAAAAAGAAAAAAAAAAGAAAAAAAAAATACAATGTTTTGCAAACTAAAAATACAACGTTGGGTCAACGTATAAATTAAAACGTTAAATCTACGTAGAAAGTATAACCATTTTCCGACTTTAAATAAACGTTTTATCAACATAAGTTTTTAGTTATTGGCGACGTCGCATTTGTAACCATAATGATATAAAAACAATGTTGGCAGTCGATATTAACCCGACGAAACGCGCAACAATGTTCTACTGTTTTAACATCGTATGTGTGCTAGCTGGGTAGGCAAAACACTTCTGACTGTTGGAATGTTGATAATGTAAAGGCAGTTTATAATATGAAGATATCTATACTTGCAGTGTTATGGCACTGTACAAGTATGACAGATAATAACATCTGTCATCAATTTTGTCTTAGATTAAATAACAGTTGGTGTACATTGGGGAGAAAATAAATCTCACTATATGTTTTCTGTAAATTAGCTATTCCATACCAATATATTCCATACCATACTAATATATATTCCATACCATACTTATATACCATTAGCTATTCGTAATGCAAGAAAACCAATTTTTATTGATTTATGCTCTGAAAATTTGTTGAAACGATTTCTACATGGTACTACCCAAAGTTCAAACGAAGCATATAATCAAATATTTTGCCTTAAAGATGTGTTTTTCTGCAAAAAAGTTTTAGATATCGGTACAGCATCAGCTGTTATTTATTTCAATGATGGAATATCTAGTTTTTCAATAGTTTTTCAAATTCTAAATTTCAAATTTGGATTTCTTAGTAGTAATGGTCAGTGGCGTAGGAGGGTCACAAAAATTGTGGGGGAGGGGGATGAAAGCATATATTAAAAAGGAAAAATTTCCTCAATTTTGTATGATACAGCAAAATAGATAAAAATGATCTATTTCTTCAATTATTTATCACACGCAACGTGATTAATCATCTTTTTAATGCGATTAATCATCTTTTGCCAGCACACATTCATTTAAAAAATAGTTGTTTTTTTTTTTTTTTTTCTAGAAAAATTTGAACAAGGTAAATTTACATTGAATATATTACTGGTAGGACTTCCAGAAGATCACATGATCTTATCATGAAGCTTTTTACAATCTATATAACGAATTAAAAGGTAGAAAATTTACAAATATTAAAAATTACATAAGCGTTAGAATATTCTTCAGATGTTAAGCAAGTTTTAACATAACATTTTATAATATGGATATATAACATTCTCAATATTGAACAATATTATAATATAAAGTATTCAGCATATATTGTTAAATAATTTTCATCACACAGTCGACAAAAATATCAAATAACTTGAAATACTAAAAATAAATAAATATATTTTGTATTGAAAAGATTATTTCTTTTGTTTTCTTTTTAAAGGAGGAATAAGACCATTTAAAAGAAAAATCAAAGTTAGGTAAAACTATTTTATTCCAAAGAAATGGACCACGATAAAAAATACAAAACTGGTCAATTTTTGTTTTGCAAAACGGCTCTTGAATATTTTTACTATCACGAAGTTCATATTTGTTTTTTGGTTTCAAATTATAGAGATTTATAAATACACTTCGAGATAAATTTTCTTTACATTTAAACATAAAACATAAAATATTTAAAATATTTAGTTCGTATATATTTAAAGCTTTCATTTCTATAAGAAGTGGTGTTGAGCTTGAAAAACGATTTCCAAAATTAATTATGCGAGCTGCGTGTTTCTGATGCCGATAGAGAGATATAAGTTTGGTTTTGTGAGCGCTTCCCCATATAATATTGGCATAGTTTATATGGCAATGAATAAATGAATAATATAGTTGAGTTAGTTGCTTTTTATTTAGTATATATCGAGCTTTGTATAGAACTCCAATGTTTTTAGCAACTTTCATTGAAATACTATCAATTTGCTGACTCCAAGATAAGTTTTCATCTATTATGACTCCTAAAAATTTTGTACATTTTTTTCTTTTTATGATTGTATTGTCAATGAATAGGTCAGCTAAGATATTTTGGATTCTCTTTTTTTTAGAGGTTGGGTGAAAAAGTATGAACTTTGTTTTATCCGTATTCAAGGACAATTTATTTTTTCTTAACCAATATGATATTCTTTTCAATTCATTATTCATACTATTAAAAAGTATTTCTATGTTTTCGTGCGACTGAAATAAATTCGTATCATCTGCAAAATTTACGGTCGTTAGGGTAGAAGCTTTGTAAAGATCATTTATGTATAATAGAAATAATAGTGGTCCAAGTATGGACCCTTGAGGGACACCGCATGTTATATTTTTTATTATTTGCGGTGAAGATTCTTTGTTATAAACAAATTGTTTGCGGTTACTTAGATAGCTTTTGAACCAATTTAGGGTTTTATCTTTTATACCATAGCTCTCTAACTTTTTTATTAAAATATGATGATTAACAGTATCAAAAGCTTTTGACAAGTCAATGAATATGCCTAGTGTGAATTGAGAATTCTTAAATGAATCGGCAACACTGCGTGTTACTTGGAGAATAGCGTGTTCAGTAGAACTGTTTCTCTGAAAACCAAATTGTTTTTTATAAAGGAGTTTATTATCAATAAGATAAGTGTAAATTCTATTGTACATTATTCTTTCTAATATTTTTGAAAAGACCGGTAGAACTGAGATAGGACGATAGTTTGTTATGTTGGTATGGTCACCTGTTTTAAAGATTGGAGTTACTTTGGCTATTTTCAAACTATTTGGAAACGATTCTTGAGTAATAGATGTTTTGAAGACTTTGAAGAGGATATCTTTAATCTTATTAAAAGAGTCGATTAAAATATTTCCATTTATATCATCAGGCCCTATTGCTTTATTCCTTTTTAATGATTTAAATGCAATTTCGAATTCATTATAAGTTAGATTTGAAAAATTAATAGTTGAATTTGGTGATGATTTAAATTCATCAACAGAGTCGTTGTCTACATAAGGAATCTTGTTTGATAGGTTACGTCCTATTGACGAAAAAAAGTTATTGAATTCGGCTGCGATTTCATTTGAATCGGTAATTAACTTATTTTCAAATTTTATAGCATTCGGCATCGTATTTGTGTTTGTCTTATGTTTGCTAGTAATTTCTTTCATCATTTGCCACACCCGCCTTGAATTATGCTTGTGTTTTATAAGCAAGTCAGAGTAGTAAACTTGTTTGGCTTTTTTTCGGAGTTTTTCAAATAGATTTTTGTAAACTGTGTAGTTATTTTTATGTTTGTCGGATTTATTTTTAAGATATTTAATATAGAGTTTTTGTTTTATTTTTGATGATTTTTTTATTCCTTTAGTTATCCAATGACAAGATATGTCTTTGGCGTTAAGAACTATTTCTCGAATGGGAAAATTTGCTTCATATATTTTGTAAAATATATTAAAAAAAGATTTGTAGATGATATTTATATCCTCATTAAAGTTTATATAGCTCCAGTCTTGGCGTAAAAGTTGCTCTTTAAATAAATTTAAGTTATTGTTGCTATAAATTCGTTTTTTTAATGTTATTTTACCATTCGTATTTGTTTTGTGGTCAGCGCCTAAGCAGAAAAAAATTGAAAAGTGATCCGAAACATCAATTTTTATAACACCTTTTTTGAGTGTAATATTGAAATAGTCATTGGTAAGAACGTTGTCAATTAAGGAGGATGAAGACTTTGTAATTCTAGTAGGTTTATTTATAATGGGTATTGTTCCCGTTTCAAATAAATGATTATAAAACTTTGCTATATAATTTTTTTCATTATACTGGAAGCAGTCATGATTGAAATCCCCGAGTATATAATATTTTTTTCTTTTCTTGGCATAGTTTTTTCTATTACATTATGAACTAAATAATTGCTTAGGTACTCAGTTCTTCCGGTTGGTGGCCGATAACAGCAGCTTAGTAAAACATTTTTAGATTTTTTATTTATTATTTCAACGTTAAAATCTCAATATTGTCATCAGAAACACTCATATCGCTTCGAATATTATATGCAAAGTTTTCTTTTATGTAAAAAAGAACTCCTCCTCCACGCTTATTAACATTACGCTCTGAGAAGACTGTATTAAAACCTATAAGATGGAGATTAGAGTTTGATTTAAAATCTTCCTCTGTACACCAAGTTTCAGTTAAGCAAATAACGTTGAAAAAATTTTCCGTGTGACAAATCATATTTAAAAAGTTATCAAAATTTTTTTTTAAACTTCTGATATTAATGTGGATTATATTAAAATAATCACGATTATCATTATTTTTAAATATGCTTTTATTTTATCTGGATAAAAGTAAGAGCATTCGAATTTTGATCCATTAATCTCATTAAAATAATTAATATCTGGATCAGATTCATTGTCTAAGTTAAAAGTATTTGTTTGAAATAAATTTGATATTTTTTCAAAACCATTCCGATAAGTTGAATCCATTTTGTATGTTTTTGTTATTTTGAAAATATTTGAAGGTTTTTATATACAATGGTATATATGTACGCACACATGTGAACATATTACATATATATATATATATATATATATATATATATATATATATATATATATATATATATATATATATATATATATATATATATATATATATATATATATATATATATATATATATATATATATATATATATATATATATATATATATATATATATATATATATATATATATATATATATATATATATATATATAAAACCCTTTTTTTTTGTTTTTGTTTTTTGATAATCAGATAGTCTTTTCGTAAGACTTGGTGATTAATTTATTTTAAACAACTTTGTCAAAATTACCTGATGAACGTATTTCTTTGGCTTTAATGAATAGTTGTTTGCTAATGTTGATTGTTCTCTCACTAAAATCTTCATTGATATACATCTTTTCGTTTCATAATTTCGGCTTTTTGTAGTTATCTAGTATAGTTTCACGATCTTTATAATCTAGAAATTTAACTACTATAGTTCTTCTTATTATTATTTTACCGTCGTTGTCTTCTTTCTTCCCGGTTCTGTGCGCACGTTCTATATGTATTTCTTCGTTTATATTTAGTTTTTCTTTTATTAGCTTTTTCACTTTCTCCTCACTGTTTTTCCACGTTTCTCCTTCAGTTTCCTCGATTCCTTCAAACCGAAGGTTGTTAGGACGACTTCTGTCCTCTAACTCTGCCATCTTGTCTTTAAGGTATTCGTTTTCAAGATTTGTTGCTTTTTGTTTAAAATTGTCTTGAGGGGATATTTTATTTTTATTATTGTTTAATGTTTCTTTAATTGTTTTGTATTTGTCGCTTAGGAATTGAATAGTGGAATTAATTTGCTCTAAGTCTTTTTTTAAATACTTATTTTCTTCTTTATTATTGAAAAGTCGTTTTCTAGCTTTTGAAAGCGTTCGTTAAATATTTTAAGTAAAGTGTTTTCGTGCATATCCAATAATTCTTTTACTTAGGATGGTGTAAAATTTTTAGCCATTTTTTTTTTAGAATATAATGTAAATGATTGCTTTGATAATAATCGATATGAAAAAATAATAGTAATCTGATAACTTGCTCAATTTAGCCGCCCCTCTTTTCTCGCCGTAAAACCGTAAAACTAAGTATGCGATAGTATCTTGAATAGTTTTATGGATATACTTTTCCATGGTGATGTTTAGTTTTGATTGAGTCATTGCAGGCTGGAAAATGAACATTTTATTTTTTATTCACCTCCTTAATGCCGAGAAGACCACTACAGATGAGGAGGCTACTTAAAACTAGTTATAACCCTATCTTAACTCTATAACTTCGAAACACGAACCCTGACAAACAAGGCCGCTACGTTGAGAAACAAGTTGAGCTCGGTACTACCAGGGATGCGATGGGGATCGATTTCGGAACCTCTTGCTTATGAGGCTAGCGTTTTACCACTACACCATTACCGCATAAATACTCTAATGCTGTAATAAAATTTTTTTAAAACTGTTTAGGAAATGGGGAAGCTAAATGCAGTGTCCGTCCTCCTGTGTTTTAGTTGGGGGGACTATCGCCACCTCAAGCCCCTTGTTCCTACGCAAGTGGTTATGGTTCGTATAAAATAGGCAGCCACCGTCAGCGCAATTTAAAAAGAAAATCTTCTATAGCTTTTTTAAAAAAAAAGAAAACTGCTGAGAGGTGTCAAAAAGGGATTTGATAATAAAGAAAAGGAAGTTGAAAGTGGAAAATCTTACTTTCCAGGAAAATATTAGAAAAAGTTATTAAATGTTTTTTAAAAGCAATCAACTTGAAATTTTCAGGGAGTGCTCCATAACTATTACTTGAGGGACTGTAGCAGAATCACACAAAATTAATGACATCGTTTTAAGTTTGGAAAAATTATTTAAATAAAAAACTGATTTTTATTTTGCTTCCATTGCTTTTATCCGCATTTTTGACGCACAAATTTTTATTACAAAATTCTGCTACAGTCTCTTTGTGTTTGAATAATAAAATATTCTGAAATTTTTAGGCTCATTGGATGTATATTTTAGGAGTAAAAATGTGTTTATATTTTACTTATTTGCTGACTCAGCAAAACAAAGAGTTTTTTATAATTTTTTGAAATGTATTTGTTGAGAAAAATGACTATAACTTTTTTATTTACAATTATTTGGAAACATTTAAAAATGCAGAAGTTATTTTTTTAACCTTAAGCCACCCTAAGTGATACAATAAATTTGTGAATTTATTCAAGAAAAAATATTATTCAATATTTATATAAACTTCTAATCTTTTCCGTTATTTTTCTTCTTCTTAGGTAAAAATATCGATTTTTTTTTTGGCATTTCTAATTAAATAGAAATTAGAAATTAATTTCTTACGTAAATTATTCCATCCCATTTATATAAAAAAAACATACAATAGTTTTTTATTAAAACAATTTTTTTTCTAAATTAATCCTTTTATTACATGTTTTCATAGCCTTAAAAAAATTGTAAATATATCAAATAAAACCATAAACCATTTTTTTAAACAGAAAAAAAATGGGATATTTGGTTTTTGTTATCAGCATAATTTCTTTACTCGTATTTTCACAAGGTGAGTGTATTTTTTTCAATTGATTTTAGTAATTTTTTTAATTAAAAAAAAAACTTTTTTTTTTTATACTACAAAATCTTATAAAATACTTACAATAGGCAGTGAATGTTATAAAATTTACAACTCTGGTTTTTTCTACAGTTATTAAGTAGTTATTGTAAAGTCGAAGTTTTTTGTATTTAAATACATTTTGCATTTAAATCTAGTAATGCGTAATTTAAAAAAGTTGTTTTTTTATTTAAAAAAAAATTATTTTTTTTATTTAAAAAAAAATTATTTTTTTTGTTTAAAAAAAAATTAACTAAAAAATGTTTTACCCTTTTTTTTCAGTTTGTCTAACATATTAGTGCAACATTCGTTTTTGTTAAATACAAAATTATAATAATCATGACTAAATATCATTATAAAGATAATAACTTTTAGGTGAAATTTTAAAAATGAACTGAGGTTAAGAAATGAAAAAATTAAGACAAATAATTGATATATTATTTTTAGTATAATATGAGTTTTGAAGACAAATAAAAAATCAAGGTAAAATGTTCCGCAATTCAACAAGTTCTGATAGCTTTATGTCTGGAGGAGAAATTATCATATTACGCTGAAAATAGAGCCAATATGAAAATCGGTTTGACAATGAAAACATTTTAGAATACGCAAAAAAGCTAGCTGACAAATATTAGCATAAATTAAAATATTTAAAACTAACTAACAAATTGTTTGAAGCTTAAAATCACACTAGATCTGAAGCATTAATAATACTGGTTAGCATGCCTAAAAAATTGCTTTAGCTAAAACTTTTTGAAGTTGTTGAAACTCACAAGTTCTAAATTAAACAAAGATAATAATTAGGAATGAGAGTAAAACATAATTTGGAACAACTAGTTTAAACTAAAATTCGACAGTACTTTAAATGGAAACTGATAAGGTAATACTTGGTTAGATTTAAATTACAGAAGCCGGAGGTTTTGAAACATAAAATAAAACAGATATAATAGATGTTAAGTATTAGTAAAAGAGAAAACGTTTTAAGATTTCAATGAAATAAAAAAGACGCATTTGGTACAATACAAATCCTAAAGATTCAGCCAACTTAACATTGAATTTGAAAAACATCAAAAATTTAAGATAATGTTTTATAAGATAAAAGCATCAGAAATAGGATTATTTCAATAATTCTATGAGCAAAAATATAATGGTTGTATACTATATGTAAAAAATTTAACTGTTATGAAAACCAAAACCTAAGCTACTGTAAACAACTACTCGTTTAATAAGGCTTAAGAAATAGTTATAGAATTAGTAACAGTTAATGAAATGTGAGATTCAAAATTTGTTAATCACAATAAGTTCTTTGAATTAAAATTTAATTTAAAAACTTGTTTCAAATTAATTGGAACCAATAGTACTTTGTGGTACACGTTTAAGTAAGAATGCAAAAAAAAAAAAAAACGAATTTATTAAATTTATTGATACCAAAGTAATATCATCTTCTAAAATAGACACATTTTGTAATTTGAAATGCAGATATTAAATGCTACATCATTGGTTATCTTTATCAGTACATACATTCCTGGGATAAAAACAATGAATCTTTTCAGTAGCCTGACCCAGTTCAAAACTAGAAAGTCATTTCTAGATCTACTAAAAAATTTTTTGCTTTGACATCAAGTACTTAATATAGAGGTAAAACAAACCCAGCAAAAAAAGGAATAAATTTTTTTTAAAAACAACAATGTAAAATAAAAAATACAAAAGTTTAAAAAGCAAATATACTAATTATATAAGAAAAAGAGAAGATAAGCAACGACATGGAATCTACAAAAGTAGCACTGAAAGTTATCAAAAAAAATACAGATTACAATAATTTATACAAACATGATTTATATTTTTAAGTATTAAACATTGCAGTAAAATGTTTCATAATATTTAAAGTAACAACTTAGACAGTGCGCTTTAAAAGTGGTAAAAATCGAATATTAAATTAATTGCATTTTTTGAGTTTTATACTTAACCCTAAATGATTTAATTTGGAAATAATCTAAACAATGCATAAAGTGATTTTAAAATGTTTTAACAGATTGGCAAGTATCATGGCCTACTCTATTAAAACATGGCCTACTCTATTACACTGCCGTAATATAGTAGTATAGTAGGCCATGCAAGAATTAAATTTAACTCTTTAAAGGAAGGCTGTATTTAGGACTTTGATCAAATAATAACTTTAATACTTTTTAGATAACTATAAGCAGCATTCAGCTACAAAACCTAGTTGTTATTTGACATATAAATTGACTTCTTAATTCTTTAACTCAAATACAAACAAAGTTTATTAAATAATCCTGAATTATCGTTCAGTACAATTGACTAGTTAATTTATTAAACAAATCATTTTTATTGTCTTAATTCCAAACTATATATTTATATTTTATTCTTAAATATAATGGTTTAACTAAATATAATTCAAACAACAAAACTTGTTAAAGTTTCTATTTATTTATAAAATGAGTTTAATTGATGAAAAAATAATAACAATAGTTTGAAAAAATTTTTAAATAAATATTTATATATACTTTATCTCTCTAAAGGGATAGTCCATAAATTACGTTACGCAAACTTTCACAATAAACAAAACAAAAAGGTTTTCCCTTGCAGATCTTGATTTAAATAAAAAAATCAAAGTTTAATGAAAATTGCCGCGTAAAAGAGCTTAATATCCCCTAATTCTGTTTTTAAATATATTTTGCGTTGCTTAATATATAGACGATCCCAAAAATAAAATGCGTATTGGTGATAGCGAGACAGTATCGCCTCCAATACTGAATTAATCTAATGTTGTGTTTGCTCTCTACTTTAATGGTGTTGATTAGTCTTTTTTGTTTTTATGATCAGTTTATCATTTTAATTAGTTGTTTTAAATTTATGAACTTATTCTAAAACTGCAAACATACTAACAAGAGAAAAAACATCAGCCAAGGTTTTTTAACTTTTAAAATGAAGGAGTTAAAAACAATCATAACTTTCAATGGCTAAAATGTTTTAGATGAAGTTTAGAATCTTTCAACATCTACAAGTAAAGTTTACTATCGAGTCTCTAATAAAAGTGTGTGTGGAAAGAAGGAAAGGTTATTAAAAAACTTTCCATTCACCCCAAGCTTGTTAAGACACCCCTCCCCCCGTTTAACTTTTTTTACTTTAAATAAAAAAAAATCCTTGAAAATTGGCCTTGAAAATTATTTTAGCCACTGACAAAAAAAAAATTTTCAGTAAATCCTGATTATTTAAAAATAAGCTTTTAATTTATTTCTCACCAAAGTTGAAATCTTTTATCGACATATTAAATCTTATTGAAATTTTTTCAAAACAGATGTTAGAAAGTGCGCCTTTGACGGCAAGCCACGTAGATTTAAATAGTTTTAAGCGTTTTTTGTAAAAGATATTAGCATGGATTTATAAACTGAAATTTTTTATAAAATTACAATTAGTTGCAACATAAAAAATTCCCCATCACCCAACCCCCTTACTTTTTTTATTAACCCTTTCATTCTCCCCCTCCCCCCTCCCTTCACTCACCCTCGTTTATTAGATCTCGAAAAAATAATTTCTACCCACCCTTTAATATCCCCCCTTCCTTCACCCTTGTGTTACTCGAGAATAAAGAAGTAACTGAATAAAGACCAGTAACATTTTTCACCCTCTTTAAATTTGCTTTTCGTTGCAAAACATTTTTGGCATTATAAAATCTAAACGTTTTACAATATATGAACAAAAATGTTTATAGTTTACACTTTATTTTTATGATATATTAGGAGGTATATATTGTATTACACATTTAGATACAATTACATTTTTTTTACTTAGTAATAACAGATCGTTTTTAAAACGTTTAAAAAACGTTAAAATTCGTTTTAATAAGTTTTTTAAACGTTTTAAAAACATCCTGTGCTTACTGCGTATCATTATTTTTTTTGATTACTAAAGTGTTGCAAAAATATAGTCACAGAGCGCCACGGAAGAGCATTCCACTAAAAATTTCACGCCATGTTGCTTATATAACTAAAACAGGCATTTCGCCTTTCAACTTTTGGTTCTGAGGCAATCATACTAACTATTGCATCACTACTGTTCATACTCTAATAGTTTATGAATTTTACTTTATGTACATATAGGGAACAGTGGGGAAAAACGAGACGTGGGAGAAGTGGAAGAGAATGAAGATTTTTATTAAGAATGGTGCCTTAACATTATTATTTCTTGTAAACAATTAAATTTCTTCCCTGCTATTTAGCAGAAATTGCTTTGTTTCCTTGCGAGTGTTATAAGCCCTAATTTTAAAATGTACCTTAAAAAAGTGTTTACATTGGGTTGAAGTGGGACAGAAAAAATAAATATTTATGCCCCGCTATTTCCCGTCGCCATTTGATTATTTTGATTGGTGAAAGTACTTAAACATTTTTATGTTGATTAAATGCTTTTATGATTTTATCAGTTTCCATTTAGTACTTTGTATTAGATTATTATTTTTAATTTATTTGTTTCACTTCTACTCGTTATAATTGACTGGAAACGTAGAGGTATTGAATCGGTTCCTAAAAAGAAAGTTTATTCGTAAAAACTTGTTTGGTTCAGTGTATACATCAAACAAAAAAGATAATGCAATTACCCTAAAAAACAAAACAAAAATCACCTAAATCTTACCTAATTAAATCACCTAAATCTTACCTAATTAAAATTTAGTCAAAGTTTCTATTTTATTGTAAAACATTTCTTTTTTTATGAGGAATCTTTTTGATATTTATTCTTTAATATACATGCTCACAGATAAAATTTAGGTGAAGTTCGTAAACATAGGGCTGGGTACTTCAATGCATGTTGTTACAACTTGCTAATAGCTACATAAATTACATTTATTGCTTGTTACAACAAAGCTTTTAGTTGATTTTTAACAAAGTATATTATAAATATATGTTAACAGCAACATAAATAAAAACAACAGTATAAAATAGTAACAATATGAAACATTTGTGTCACGTGAAAATACTTTTATATCCTTATACATCATAATGACAACAGCCTTATCTATCCGTTTAAATAAAAAAAACTTTATTATGCAAAGAAATGTGGTTAATATATTTTCCTATTTTTGTAAAAATTATTCTATCTATTCAATTTTATTTTGTTATATAGTTATACAATTGTGGAGTTATACAATTGAAAAACTCCTGTATACAATCAAACAATCTTTAAATCAATTTATAAATGATCTATGATATGACCTACAACACGTACAAAATTCTTTTCCCTTTACAATATTCATATCAGTATATCATATGTTGCATTTTTACAAAAACATTAGTCTTTGATAAACAATGCCTTAATGGTCCATCTATTAAAACGTCCTTATCTCAACATTTAATTGGTATGAAAAAAATATAATGGTATTTGCCGTTATGTTTTTTTTCATACGAATTCTAATCTTTAAAAGTAAAAATAAACAAAAGTGGAATATTAAATAATCATAAAAAAAATAGCATTTAAAAGTTTCTCAAAGTTCTTCTTCCAAAGATTCTGATATCACTAAGCCTAATACGTTTGTTGCTTCCTTGTTATTTACTTAAAATGTCGGTTGATTTTTATCTTAAGTTGATTATATTTTGAGTACTTAAAGTCCCCACATATAAATAAACCTGAATTTTTTATGAAACTTATAAGAGTAAATGATTGGACTTTTTGCTTGCTTTTATTCTCACTACCTTCTACACCAAGAAAAAATTGTTTCTGAAACTGTACAAACCGAGTACCACATTTACTCAATATTGTCATTATGTAAATAAATATTTTTCAATATAAAAGAACTGATGCTTTCATGACTATAAATGCATACTCCATGTCTCCTATTAATTGGTCTGTTTTGTCTGGAAAAGGATTCTCAGAATATTTGTTGTTGATGATTCACTTCACCATGTTTCACATATCATTACATATGTGGTTGCTTAACATCAATATCAATTAATAGTTCATCAAGCTTGTTATTTAGTAATATTGCACTTGTATACCAGCGGTATTTTCTTGTCAATTTACTTGACGCAGATTTTGCAGACTCTAATTCTTTAAATACCATATTAAAGACCATGTTGACAGTTTCTGTTATAGCAAGTTTTCTGTTGCAATTGCTTTTGTTGAAAACTAGATTTTATTTTGTTTTCTTACGACCTCAGTTTATTCCAAATTGTTGTATACTTTTTGAAAATGATTTAATGAGTTTGGTTTTAGAGCAGCTTTCAAAACATTTACTCTGACAGATTTTATCTCTGTTTGCGTTGTTAGTTAGTTATTTTAAAACAAGGCTGCTTAATGAATTGCTTTTGTGCTTATAGTGATAAACTATTTTAATTATATTTTCATTTACGATTTTATTTTTCTAAATAGATCCATTAACTTTCAGTTTTATATATACATATATATATATATATATATATATATATATATATATATATATATATATATATATATATATATATATATATATATATATATATATTTATAAACTTTATTAAAACTTTATATATACCATATTCAAATTGCTTTGAGCAAAAAGCTAAAACTATCCTTTGAAACATAAAATGAACGAGGAATATTAAAATAATCGAATAAAACTTAAAAACATTTACATTTTATTACTATAAAATGTGAATTAAGATATAAGATATTATGATCTAATATTATTAATATGACGTATTATAAATATAAACGTTTAGAACTCAAATGTTGCTATAACATTTATCAATGAATTGAAAACTCAATCAATCAATATATTTTACATAAAAAAGTACTGTTTATACTAAAGTAAAAAAATACAAATAGTAACAAAAAAAATTCAAAGTCTTTGTAAAAAGAATTAATAAAATTGATTTTAAAAGAGAAAAGAAAATATATACATATGAATCATTCTCCTAAAAGGAAGCAATGTACTGTCGCTATTAATTTTCTCCTCCAAGTTAATACTATTTTTACTTTCAAACGGTACAAATTATAATTTTACAGCTTATACAATGTTAAACTGATGAAAACTAATTCAAAATAGTACTTTTAGTGAATAAATAATGCTGAACAGACTGTCACAAGTCACGTCCATAGAGTGTTACCACCCAGACCTTTTGCTAATCACAAGTAGTTCAACCCTTGATTCTAGTACTTTGTTTTTATTTAAAACGTAATAAATAATAAAAAATACATTAAAATTAAAGTTGACAACTTTTAGAGTTTTAAATTCCAATAAAAAGCTGTAGGAGGCAGAAATAATGATCTATGTTGCTGTCCTAGCTGAACTATCAGACATTTTTCTAATGAGTAAAAGTGAACTAAGTTTTCATTTAGTTGTTTCCCAGTGGGCACCCGACGTCAATCCGACGTCGGATTTACGTACGATTATGTCAAAAGACCTATTGCGACGTTGTTCCGATGTCAGTAAAATGACGTCGGGCGATGTCTTTATCTCAACATCCCCTGACGTCGTTTCGATATATTTTGACGTTGTTCCGACATCTTATAAAAGACGTCCAAAAAACGTCGCAGTACTGACATCGATCCAACGTCGATAAAAAGACGTCGGGCAACGTCATAATATTAACGTACTCCGATGTCTTTTGACGTCTTCCGACGTCAATCCAACGTCCTTAAAACGACGTCGGAACAACGTCGTAAGACATCGCTGATGAAAATTTAATCCAAACCCAACAATATGTGTGCAATTGCGCTTTTCAATAAATATGTGAACTAAGCGTGTTTTTTATTAATGGAAAGAAGTTTGAATAATGGTTGATAAAACATCATGAGGTTTTGTATGATGCACTAGCATAGTTTTTTAACTATTAACATTTTCGAGTATACATTTTTTATAATATATAACTATTCGTTTTAATATTTATATAATATTTAAACAAAATTATTTCTTATCAAAGTAATAATTCCCAAATAGTTACAAGTATAAATTACTAAATAAACAATGAAAATAATATGTCGCTGTGGTGTAGTGGTAAGCGCGTAGGATTTAGTTTCTATTAGACCGAGGTTCGATACCTGCATAAGGCAACGTTTTTTAGTTTTAAAAAACACGTTGGATTTGCATCGGACTGCCGACGTCGCGCGATGTCAGTTTATCCGACGTCAAATAACATTTCCATTTCCAACGTAAACCCAACGTCGATCCGACGTCGAGATCCGACGTCGCTCGACGTTCGTTCGACGTCGAAATGCCCACTGGGTTAGTGTTGATAAGTGTTGAAGTTTTATTAGTTGAATTTGTTGGTGTTAGTGTGTGGTAAACATACTCAGAGTAAATAGTTTTACTTTTATAAGAGCAATACTTTTATTTACTAAAAATTACCTAGGCATGTTTACTTCAAGGGGAAAAGAATCCTAGCCTCAAAACATAGCACTCCTTTTAGGCTATCTACTTCAATTTGTCACGCTTGTGGATTTCAAGTCTTTCGAGTAAAGGAATCAACAAACGTGACAAACGTGAAACAGACGTGACAACAATTGAAAATTTTACTTGTATGTGAATTTGTTAATGCCTATTTATAGTGTTTTAAACATTTTAAAACTTTGGTCATTTAGCAAATTATTTAATAAAAAAAAGATAAATGTTTCTATCCAGATAGTTATAACTTTTTACTTACAATTTACAAAGATGGGAAAAATAATAAAAACTATAGAATTGAAAAAAATAAATATGAGGAAAGCTAGAGAGAATATAAAAGCTGAAAATCTAGACAAGTATAAAGAAAAAAAACGGAAATATAAAGAACGAAAAAAAGCAACACGGAAGAAAATTCGTTAACTTTAAGAAAGGAATAAAAAAACAGTAAAGTTTGGAAGGAAAAGACCTAGAGAAGTCGGGAAACAGAAATAAAAATACAGTAACTTATTAAAAATTTGTCTATACCACCTGAAAGTTCAACTGTAAATATTTCTATTAAAAATGAACAGGCATCAATGTTCTTCTATGTACCAATCAGGAATCTAGTTCCAGAAAAAGATGCTGGCTAAATGTTCGCATAAAATATAGAGCTGGGTTGAAGAAAAATATTCAAAAATTAGAAAAAAAAAAAACAATTTATTAAAGCAAAAAGGTATTAAATTTTTTTTTACAGAACTTCGATCTGCAAAAAATAATACTCCTCGAAAAGGTAACAAAATGACCAGTGGTGCAAAAGGTAAAAAAATTACCAGTGGTGCAAAATGGTCAAGAGAAGTTTGATTTTTATCGAATACAATCAAGTTTTTCTACTGAGAGATGTATTGACCAAAAAGAAAAGATTTGACCAGGGTATTACATGAAAAGATAATAAAGAAATACACCTCAACAATCTTACTTCTAGATATATTTTATATCTAATTATATCTTATATCAACTTGAATCAATACTCAAAAATACTGAAACGACAAATACTTAAAATGGAAGAAGAGAATTTTTTAGAAAAAGATACTAAGACAGTTCCAGTAGGCTTACTGCTGCCAAAAAAAGAAACAATAAAAAGTAAAAAAGTGAAAAAACAGAAAAGAGTGTTTCATGATACAATGTTGAATTTGTGGAATAAGTTAAACAAAACTTGTTATTAATGATTAACAAATAACAGTATTCAACAAAAAATATTTTATTAACATTGCATGAAATTTATTAAAAAGGTTAAAATCGGTTTTTTGTTTTAAGTCTGAAATCAGAGAAATATGAGATTTTGATTGGTGCAAACTAATCTTTATCATGACTAAGTTCTGCTTCAAATTTAGTGTTCTGTTGCTGTTTATGTAGAAAATGCTTTTCTATTCCTAAAATCAGATCTAATTTTAGATTTTAAAGTAAATGCTTTGCACTGCCAAGTGCTGAAAAAAAGTATTGAAAAAATAACTAACAACAAATTATTAAGTAAAAAATTGAAAAATTAAAATGAATACCATATATGTGTTAGTAGCGTTGTGCAAAGTGCTTGCTTTATAAGAGAGAAGTTTTGAGATTAATCCCCAACATATCCCTGATAGTAATGCTCTTAACTTATTTTACTGCTCAGTAGTCGTGTATGTCAAGGACTGTGTTTTGGAGTTAAATAATTGAGATTTGCAAGCAGGGCTGTGAAGTCGGAGTGGTAAAGTTGCTAAACAAAATCGTGACTCCAATTCCAATGGTAAAAATTCTATGTATTGCACGTGCATATACAAAATATTTAACCTTCAAAAAATTTTTCATATATTCGGCACAAAAAAAATTAATGTTATCGCGTAATATTTTTTTAAGAATTCAAAGAAATTTTCACAAAATTTGCTTTGGATTCGAGTTGGAATCGTACTCTGAAAGTTTCAAGAATTGCAGTCAGAGTTAGTACTTTTTTTTACGACTCAACACCCCAAGTTGTAACTAGGGATGGATTTGCACCCTTTGGGGCCCTAGGCGTTTTTGGGGTCCTATTTCAAAAAAGTCTAGAGTTTCCTTATGTCTATTTTTTATTTTCCTACATAAAAAATAAATTTCATAAGTAAACTGACAGTATAATATTGTACACATATATGCAACAAAATAAAACTATAAAAATTCATACAAGGACACATTACACAAGTGAAAAGAAAGCTTATTAGGTAAGTTCTAGTCTAGAATTAGTTCCACAAATTTTTATTATATAATGTTAAATATACAAAAACATAACAAAAACTTTTTATAAATTTTTGAAAGTCAAATAGAGTTTTTGTTACTTTTATTTATCACGACAATGTTTAAAAACTATATATATATATATAATTTGACTAGAGAATATCAAAAAATAAGGTAATAAACATTAGTAGAGTAAAAGCACCGCAAACCGGAGACTCTTCACAAAAAGCTAAAAACCTTTTCAATATTGAGAAATTGTAGGATTTTTTTTTTCTGGAATATAGTTTATTATTAAAGCAATTCTGAAGTGTAGAAAAAAAAAATTAGTCTCAAGTTTCTATGGAAAATAAGATTTTATTTTTTTAAAAATTGTCCGTTTTTCGGAAAATTGTCCATAAAAGCGAACTGTTCCAAATTATATAAAAAAACAGATAAATTGATAAATTCAATATTTTTATTTTTTAAAATATACACATAATAATAATACAAGCAGAAAAAACTAGAAAAAAAATATTAAAAAAACATATGCAAGCTTGAGCCTAAAGTAAAAATAAAAAATTTATAAATTAGGTTCTGCAACCTGTCGTATAAAACAATTCTTCGCCTTTTATATATCTTTCTGGGAGACAAGGTTCACAAAGCCACGAACTGCAACTTGATTTTTCACAAATTTGCCATAAAACTTACATATCTGGCTTTTCATTTTCGGAAAACTTTGGGCACGTTTTGCACTTTTTTTTTTGATTTCAATATGTGTTCGTTTTATTAGCTGTGCGTCTTCTTCTTCTCTTAACTTGTTTAACCATACTTCTTCTCCACCCACTGTTCTAACTTTTTTGCCTTTTTTTGCAGTATGTTTGTAAGCGTTTTGGAATTAAAATTGCTTTAAGAGAGCTCTTTTAAGAATGATTTTCACACAAGACACCAATTCTTCTTAAGAAGTTAAATTTAAAGTTGAAATTGAAGTTTGAGTTGCTGAGCGGAA
>NC_061165.1:43819611-43857111 GCF_022113875.1 Hydra vulgaris
AAGATGCAATTATGCGTTTGCTTTTCAACTATGTGAAAGAACACGTATTAGACAATTTAGAGATTATTCATGCAAGTAAGCTATTTGAATTTTAAGAGGAAAACTACACTAATAGAGCAAAGATTCCAGATAAAAGGGTTTTGTAGGATGTTGTAGTTGCAGAACTCGCGGGTCTGTTCAGTTGCGGTCACCAAAATAGGCTATTCTTTCTTATACAACAATTGTCAGGTAATACCATTGAAAAGGGGAAAATCATCGAGGTTTTTTCAAAAAAATTGAGAATTTAGAAAAAAAGAACAATCTGATTGAACAGCTTATCAATCGTGTCACACAAGAGATTTGCAGCGAGATTTTGTGTATGGAAAAAAAAAAACTTTAAACTGCCTATATATAATGCACCTGTATATAATGCCTCTATTGGTTTTGAAACTGTTTGCATTCACACGGTTGACACTGATATTGCTATTTACACTTTGTACTTTCAAAACCAATTTCAAATAGAATTATTTCTGGATATTGGCGTCTCTACTGAAAAACGGACTCTTGATATAAATTTTATTGCCTCACAGTTAGGTACTTATTGTTGTAAAGCTATTCTTGCTCTTCATGCATTTAGAGCGAACAATTATACAAGTGTATTTTACAGGATTGGTAAGTCAAAGTTCTTCAAACTAATGAGACAGTCTTATGAGTGCAAGTCAATTTTTCCAAGGTTGGGGACTCTTTTACCTTTGATGTAACCCATTTTGTCTAAATTAAAAAGTTTATATGTCAATTATTAAGATTGAAATGCAGTGATACGAACGAAGGAAGATACCTTAAGTTTATAGCCAAGAAAAATGTTCCGAAACCTTAAAAGCTTCCACCTATCAGGGATGCTTTTACGTGTCATTGCAAAAGAGTTTCGTATGTAACAGCAATTGTCAAACGATCATTAGAGACAGTTAATTCCTGTGCGTGCAAAAAGTCAGAATGGGAAACACGTGTTTGTCTTTTTCGATTGCATGGATTGACTTGTACGGATTTATGCAACTGTTATACTTGTGAAAACACAAATGATTGGGATGACACCTTAAAAGAATATTATTTAATTGATTTGAGTTTTCCCTTTTAAAAATCTGTTTACGAATTTTTTTTTTCACGAAATTTGAAAAAATTATTAGCGTGACGTCCTCAGTACCAAACAAGGGCCTAAATTTGACCCTTTAAGCACTATTAGAATTTCTCGCAAGTTTTTTTTAAGATTTTATTATTTATTACAAGGTTTTCTCAAGAGGTTATTTAACGTTTGACGTAAATATATATTTTTTAGTTTGATAAAAAAAGTAAATCAGCATAACGCCATCAGTACCAAACAAGGGCCCAAATTTGAATACCTAAAATTACTAAGCATACCCATTAAAACTTCACTATAAAAAGCAGTACAGCTGCATTCGATTTTCAATCATTAATTGTTGTCAAAATATCATTTACTACTTGTACACTAGTGACACGATAAAAACTTGCATTCTCATCTGAAACATAAATATTTGTTGTCCAACAGCCAGTGGGAAAGTTTCAAAAAAATCCTAGCACACGCAATGTTTTACAGCAATTGCATTACAAAATGCTGCTCGGAAAACTAACTGTAAAGTACTACATTTTACTGTTGCAGTGGTTAGAAAATGTAGAATATTTTTTTCTCTTTAAAAAAATTTTCACTCAATTTTTATATATATATATATATATATATATATATATATATATATATATATATATATATATATATATATATATATATATATATATACATATATATATATATATATATATATATGTATTTATATATATATACATTTTTATATATAAATATATATATACATATATACATTTATATATATATATATATATATATATATATATATATATATATATATATATATATATATATATATATATATATATATATATATACATTTTTATAGGTTTAATGGCCACATAAAAAAAGTATATATATATTATTATATATCTGATAATATGAGTACGCTAATTTAATATTATTATTAGTCGAGTTACATCATTTTCTAGGCTTCTCTATTTTAAAGTAGTTTCTAGGCTTTTCTATACGTGTTTTTTTTTTAAATTTTATTTACTAACAATGCGTATTTCGGGTTCCTTACTGATAGTATATATTATAAGTATAAGCATCTCAGCATAATAAAAAAAAATCTTTTTACTTTTAGATAATTTGTGATACCTTGTGCTAATCAGTACAATTGTGATATACATTCTTAAAACACTTTTCATATCAAGAATGAATATTGAAATATCGTTTTTAATCATTAAAACATTCTATGCAAAAATCTAAAGAGATTTATTAAAATAATATTTTAAATATGTATTTTAACCATTTATCTAAAGAGTAACAAAATTATTTATATGAAATTAAACAAAATTTTATAAGATTAAAAAAAGGAAAAAAAGACATTTCATCAACATCTATTAAGCTGAAGAAATGTAACAGAGTTTTAGATGTCAATAAATTGTATTAATGTTTTTCAATAAAAAAAACAAATAAACTATAAAATAATTTGACTGTTCTATAATTTGACTATTCTACTTTTTAAAAATACTTTATATTGGTATAAAATTGTAAAAAATTATTCAACAGAACACAGTAGCGGAGCAAAGGAGGGGGAGGGAGGGTTGCTAAAGTTGAAATTGCCCCGGGTGCAAAGATTCAATAGGGCGCAATTACGCCCTATTGAATCTTTAGTAAAATGTTTTATATAAGTTTTTTTTACTCTACATAAAAAAAACTTATATAAAACATTTTTATTAACGTACACGTGCGTTTATGTAAACAATAATTGTAATTAATTTTATGGTTTTATTTAAAGCTTTGCGTAAAATAAAAACTTCAGAAAAGATTTACAATTAAAAGATATTTATAACGTAATACTTTTTTTAATTGCATTTAACTTGTAAAAACTAAATAGCCATGGTCAAAATGTAAAGAAAAAAAAATATTAGCGTGGTCAGTTACAGAGTGTACTGTATACAGAAGGACTATTCATATGTTGATAAAATAATTATTATAGTTAAAAAATAAGATATAGTAACAGTTACTATATTATATATATATATATATATATATATATATATATATAAATATATATATATATATATATATATATATATATATATATATATATATATATATATAAATATATATATATATATATATATATATATATATATATATATATATAAAAATATATATATATATATATATATATAAATATATATATATATATATATATATATATATATATATATATATATATATATATATATATATATATATATATATATATAATAACAAATAATATTATATTATGGCAAATTATATTATAATAGTTATTACATATAATATATTTTATTAGTTATAATAAATAAAAACAAAGCGTCTTTTGGTCTATTGCTGCTCTGTCCATTCAAACAGCCCCAGTTCGTTAACAAAATTTAAAACTTTAGGGTGAGGTCCGACATACTGTTTTTTACCAATCTTCTTTTTGATTTTGTTTCCTTTTTCAGGGTTCATTTTTATGATACATCTACATAACAATTAGATAAGATTAATAAGTCATTATTTGCAGTAAAAAAAAAAGAAAAAATAGAAAGTAATTTTAAAAACATTTAAAAGTTGTATGCAAAGCGGACATGTAGAGCATACAGCAGTTTATCAGGATGCAGTGATTTAGCCGACATTTAACAAATAATATGCAGAAAAAAGAACAACCAATGCCAAAAGAGGATTTGCAAGATTATCTATAAAAACATGGCGATCAACAACCAAGTAGAAACTATTACACTTGAATATGCACTTGAATATGTCAACACCAGTCAATGTTTTAAAGTGATGTAAAAACCAATTGGCTTTAAATAAAAATGGCCATTTGGCCACTAATGATACTATTTTCAGTGCATTTAATCTCTCTATATATCATTAATCTGTGAAGGATAAGTTAAAGAATGTAGCCTTTCTATTTCATAAACATTCCATGATGAAGAGGTCAAATTGTGATGATTTTGCAGCCAACCAATATGCTAGTCCTGACTTTTTTCATTTTCATTTTCATTAAATCTATTTTTGTGGAGTAAATCCTTGATTTCAGCTGGCAGCTTTTCCCAGGGAACTTTGAAAACAAATACCCAATTGTCTATAATAACACTGGAAGATTCAGATGTAGGAACATTTGTAATTGTAGGTTGGATTGAAACCGAAACCAAAGCATGAACTTGAGCAAAACTTGCAATAGTAGGATTTCTTTCTAAAAGTTACAATCAAAATGAATTACATCTAATAAATTATAAATACAAATAAATAATTAATTGAATAATTATAAGCTAATAACTAACAGAGCTTTTTTAAAAATACTGCACTACAAAAAAGTAAACATAAAAATACATCTAACATACTATTTTATTTAATATATACCTTCTTTCCATGCTGCAAGAAGCTTCCTTATTTGAATAGGCTTTAAAAATGTACCAAAGTCTTCTTCAGTAACAAATACAAAATCACTAATATTTTGCACACCTACATCATCGATTTATCTGTTTACAATAAGCTCTAATGTTTCACTAGATAAGCTCGGGAGAGTAAACATTATTTCCTTATTCATAGAATCTTTATCACACAATGCCATTTTATGATTAATAATATGTATCTATATATAGCAATTATATATTATATATACTACATATATATTATATATACATAACAAATAAGTTTTATCATGGCTTAATACAAAAACAAGATTTTATTAATTAAAAATAAAAACTAATTAATAAAAAAACAAAAAAATTACTAAGACATATGACAAAGACATTATTGATTTCATAGTTTATTAATTACTTTCTTTTTTTTATAACTAATATTACTATTATTATTAGATTTGTTAATAACTTTAATAAATAAAGATTAAATTTATTGAAGAAAAGAAGTATAGAGGTATTGCTAGATATATAAATTATAAAATAATAATAATAATAAAAACAGTAGGTTTAAAAAAAATTGCTATAAACTTAACAAACCTTTTTTGCATATGGCTTCAATAAAATATGTTTGCTCTTTTTATACCAGTCAAAAAAAAGTTTACAGTTTTGTGAGTCCTAGGCCTAGACACATTTACTTTATGTTGTTATAATAACAGTATTAAACTAATAATATTGGAAATCTTCACAGACAATTACCTTATTTTTAATGAATACTCTGTATTACCAGTCAATAATAAGGAAGTTAGACAAATTGACTTCCTGTTGAACAAAAGTTTTAAAATACTAATTTTAAAAGCTTTTTTCTAGACATATTATGTAAATGCCAATGTTTATGTTATGCCAAACATTTAAAAAATCAGACAATAAAAGTCAGACACAGTTATTAAATGCAATTAAACCATCAATTAAAATGTTATCAAATTAATACTATTATTAGTTTTTTTCCCAATTGTTTTAAATAATTTAAAATTTTGTTAATATTTTTAACAAAAATAAATTCAATTATATTTTTATTTCAACTAGTATTTATTAATTTCTTAAATAGTTCAACTATGTAATTCTAATAATTCAAATTACAATTAAAAAGTTACTTACATTTTATATGTAAATGCAATTTTACAATCAATTTCACTTATGAAATTTATTTTAAGATATTTTAAACTCTCTGATTGTTAGCAATTTTATATACTCCTTCTGATTGTTAGCAATTTTATATACTTCTTCAAATTATTAATTTTGTTTAAAAATTTCAAATAAACAATTTATTACATGGTCGCCACTGACTTTTTTATAATATCCAGGTTGCTGACCATTGGCCAGCAACCTGGGAAATCAGGCGAAATTAAATACAAATACTTGTATTTCTTACCTACAAGGCTACCCTTAATCATTATTTATTTATTTTCCTTTTTATAAGTCAAAATTTTATATTAAAAATTAAACTTTTGAAAAAAGGAGATTGATCAAACATTTTTTGTAGAGTTTGTAAAAAATGGGTTCACATAAGAATCATCCAGAGTGTTTTACTGTATGGAATTGACATAGGTAATTAAAGTTTATGATGTTCATCATCCGGAAAGAACAAAGTAGATCAGATGGATATATGGTGCCTTTAAAAAATAGGAAAAGAAGCAATGATCTTGGAGAGAGTTTGAGAGTAGTATTTATATTTATAGTGTGTACCAGAGAAGATGATAATGATGACAATGATTAATATGATGATGATGATGATGATGATGATGATGATGATGATGATGATAATGATCATCATCATCATCATCTTAATCATCATCATCAACTGTATGCTTGATGATGATGTTTACATAACAACATTTATTATATATATTTTTAAGTACATAGATTGATTCTGTGTATCTTATTTTGTGTATTTGTTTATTTTGAAAGAGTATAATATATTTTATGTCTATTGTTTATTCTAACAGAATATACATACATACATATATATATGTATATATATATATATATATATATATATATATATATATATATATATATATATATATATATATATATATATATATATATATATATATATATATACATATATATATATAAATATATATATATATATATTTATATATGTATATATATATATATATATATATATATATATATATATATATATATATGTATATATATATATATATATATATATATATATATATAATCTGTCCGGTAAGATATACAATAAAAGTCCGGTAAGGTATATGATAAAAGTCCGTAGTTTAAAGTTACGGAACTTCTCCTTATCATAAATACGGACAAAAACATATAAAATATTTGAAAAGACTTAAAGTATGGTAAAAGACCGTAATTTATTGGAAACTGATTTTTCCCGTTACGGAACAACAGAAAAAGTCTGGTAAATACAACAGAGTTTTTTTACAGTGTATGCTGACCTTCACTACTCATTTAAAGATGTGCGAGGTCATCTGGGAGAACCTGTTGCTCGTCTCATTCCACTAGGATGGACTTGCGTGGGTAGCCCTGTTAAATTAAATCAAAAATATTATACAAGCTTTGTTCATACGTTTTTTATAAATGAAGAACATTACAACACAGCAACAGATGATATACTTCGACAATTTTGGCATATCGTAGAGATTCCGAAGCAAGAGTATTACATGAGTGTTGATGAGAAAGCAGCAATGGTAGCTGTTCAAAAATCTATCAATTATGTTGAAGGGAGATGTCAAGTTGGCATTCCATGGAGAGAAGGAGTGTTAAAGTTAACAAATAATTACAAAACAGCACTCAATAGTCTAATACACACAGAAAAGAAACTTACAGACATTAGTGTAAGCTATTCAAACGTTATAAAGCAATATCAGGAAAAAGGATATATTCGAAAGCTAGAAAAATTAGAAGTTACTTGTGATAGTTGGTATTTACCTTATTTCCCTGTTATTCGGATAAACCATCAGACTATGAAAACACGACCAGTATTTGATGGATCAGCAAAGCATAACAGATTATCTCTTAACGATAAAATTCTTTAAGGTCCAAAGCTGCAACAAAACTTCTTTCGATTGTTACTACTATTTCAACGATATCCTGTGGCAGTGATTTGCGATATAGCATAAATGTATCTACAAATATCTGTTTCACCGAACGATAGAAAGTTTCAAAGGTTTTTATGGAGAGACCTAGATCAAAGCAGGGACCCAGACATTTTCGAATTCCAAAGAGTAGTGTTCCGTATCAGTTTATCGCCTTTTTTAGCACAGTTCGTATCACAAAAAAATGCAAAGAAACACATTGAGAAGTATCCTTTAGCTGCAGAAACAACTCTTAAATCAACATACATGGATGGTAGTATTGACTCTGTTACTGATGAAAAAACTGGTATTGAGTTATACAAACAGTTAAATACAGTTTGGAATTTAGCTGGAATGCATGCACGAAAATGGTTATCCAACTCCGAAATATTATTTAAAGAAATCACAATTTAAAGACAGATCTCAAAAAGTAGATTTGGATAAAAGTGAATTGCCGTCAATCAAAACCTTAGGGATTATGTGGTTATCAAAAGATAAAGTTTTTGCATTAAAGTATCAAGCACCTGATGAAAATTTTGTATTCACCAAAAGAAACTTCTTAAGAAAGATGGCAACACTATTTGATCCTCTTGGATTTTTATCACCCTACACAATGAGAGCAAAAGTGTTGTTACAGCTGATATAGACCAGTGGGATTAGTTGGGATGAATTGTTGGATCCTAAACAATCTGAACTAGCATCTAAATGGTTCCAAGATTTAAAAGATTTACTAAAAATAAAAATACCAAGATGCATTCAACAACAAAATCAATGTATAGTGATACTTTCACTTCACGCATTTACAGAAGCTTCCGGAATCGCATATGGAGCTGTAACTTATGCAAAATGTCAATATAGAAATGGCGAGGTTTCTATTGACCTTATTGCAGCCAAATCGCCTTTATCCGCATTAAGCATCCCACGATTAGAACTATGTGGTGCAGTTTTGGGATTAAGATTAAGTCACAGTATTGCAGCAACTTATAAAATTGATTTTAAAGAAGTGACATTTTGGACCGACAGCAATGCTATTAGCCACAAAATGAATGTGATTCATTTTGTGGCTAATAAAATGGCTAATGATGCCTTTTTTGGTTAATAGAATTGGAGAAATTCATGCTGAAACAAACCCAAGTCAGTGGAGATACGTACCAACTAAGGAAAACCCTGCTGATGACATAACAAGAGGTCTCGCTGTATCGGAACTAAAAGGACAAATTAGATGGTGGAAAGGACCAGATTTCTGGCAATCAAAAGAAATGGCCGGAAAGAAAACTATCAAAACTTGATAACAATGATGTAGAAGTAAAAAAGTCTAAAGCAAATTTGACCTTGTTAGTGCTTGTAAAAGATAACATCTGGAGACTGCAACCTCAGAGATTTTTAAGTTGGATTCGACTTACAAGAGTGCTAACATGGGTACGTTGTTTTATCATTAATTGTACGTCATCAAAAGCAAGCAGATTCGCAGGAGAACTATTGCCAGAAGAGGTCACTGATGCAGAAAATAAATTAATAAAATTTGCTCAAAAAGAGAATTGCCAAGAAGAGTACAAAGCGCTGTAAGCCAAAAAACCGTTACCAACGACTAGTAAAATACTATATTTAAAACCAAAAATAGCTGAGGATGGTGTATTACGATGTGTTGGGCGTTTAAAATATGCAAAATATTTGCCCTATGATGCCAGATTCCCTATTATTCTCCCAAAAAAAAGCTGGTTAATGAAACTTATAGTGAAGAAGTATCACAAAGAGGGAAAACATGTATGTGTGAAACTAATCAGACCTTGACAATACTATCTAGTCGGTATTGGATATTACAAGCAAGAGAATAAATACGTGAAAAGCTAAAGCAGAGAATCAGATTATGGCACCACTACCAAAGATCATATTAAAAATGCATGCATTTTAAAGAACAGCTGTTGATTTTGGTGGTCCATTTATAACAGTTCAAGGAAGAGGTATGAGAAGAACTAAACGTTATTTGTGTTTGTTTACTTGTCTTACATCACGAGCCGTGCATTTGGAAATAGCATTTGGATTGGATACAGATTCATTTTTAAACGCGTTTTATGGAATAGTTAATCGGCGTGGCCTTCCAAAGGAAATGATTTTGGATAATGGTACTAACTTTGTTGGAGCCAATAGAGAACTTCAAGAGCTTGTCGCTAGTTTAAATATAGAAAAATTAAAACAATCAACAACCAATAAAGGAGTTAAATGGCATTTTAACCCTCCAATTGGACCACATTTTGGAGAAGTCCATGAAACAATGATCAAGTCAGCAAAGAAAGCGATATACAGTATTCTGGGTAATGCAGATATTAATGATGAAGAACTGATGACAGAATTTACAGGTGCAGAATCATTGATTAACTCAAGACCTTAAACATACCAGTCTTGCAATCCTGACGATGATGTCCCATTAACACCAAATCATTTCTTACGTGGTCAAGTAGGTGGCGAATTTGCACCGGAAAATGTTGATACTGAGAATTTTAGCATAAAAAAATGTTAGCGCAGAATCGAAGAACTTATCCGTCACTTTTGGAAAAGAAGATTACGAGAAAGGCTTCCCACCTTAAACTCTAGGCAAAAATGGTTTCTTGAAAGAAGTGATATTCAGGTAGGAGACGTCATTTTAGTTATATCACCGGCTACACCGCAGGGAAAATGGCCATTAGGAAGAGTTTTAGAGATGTATCCTGGCGCTGATGGTCATACTAGAGTTGTAAAAGTGAAAGTAGGAAATAGTGAAGTTAAGCAACCTATATCTTACGTATGTTTATTGGAATGCGAAATTAGTAATGAAATTTAAAAGCCATCAATAGGAGATAAAAATCATGGATCAATGCATACTGAAGAGGAGAATGGCGCAAAGGAATTTTAAAGAAAGTTCAAGAATTTCTGGAAACGCGCTGCGTCAGCCAATAAATCTTATTGGTTTAAGGGATTTGCTGACTCAGTGAAAGTGATTCCAGAATGTGCTATTGCGATTTTTCTTTATATATATATATATATATATATATATATATATATATATATATATATATATATATATATATATATATATATATATATATATATATATATATATATATATATATATATATATATATATATATATATATATATATATATATATATATATATATATATATATTGTTGTTTATTATTGTATTTAGTTGAGATACAAATCCTCTTGTTCACTTGAGAGTGATCAATATAATATTAAAATAATTTTTACAAAATAGATCAATATATATATATATATATATATATATATATATATATATATATATATATATATATATATATATATATATATATATAAAAAGTATAATTAAATAGAAAAATACAACTTTGTAATGGAACTAAAAGTTTCATGCCTATCGGCAATCTTCAGCCATATATATTATACATGTCAAGAAAAAACCGTTTTAAAATACAAAATACAAAAACAGCAGTAGAATGAGTTCCGGCGTCAAAACAAAACGAATAAAAAAGTAGCATAGTTGTAAAACTGCTAATCGCCAGTGTCAAATTTGGCAAGAAGAAATTTGTTTTTGTGCCGTCACTTAAGTAATACTTCACTCTTTTTATTTAACAAATTTGGGTGTTTAAAAAATAAAATTTCGTACTTTTTATTTATGCATAAGTTACATCGTTTTGTTACAGGATTAAAGGCATCGCACTGTTTAATTATTTTCCACCTAACAATCGGGTTCAAGTTTTCATCTTTTAATCTCCAAACTTCCTTTGATAATTCAGTGTCATTTTTGTATTTGGGAATTTTAAAAGATTATATGTGATTAGCATATCTAATTTTAAAAGATGTTTCACTTATGCCAATGTAAAATTTATTGATGGTAGTTTGAACAAGATCGTTGGAACATACATTAGCTTGATATACTACATTTTTTGTTAAGCATTGGTTTGATAAAGGGCTGGTGTTTTTATCTATGCAATTGGAATTTTTTTTAGCTGATTCTTTCTTGTTGTTTATAACACGGCGATTGTGGGCGTTTAAAACGGATTTCATATTCGGGATAGAGCTATAACTTACTTTTAATGTGTTTCTGTTAAAAATTTTGTGGAACTTGTGATTTATAGGGAAGTGCTAATCAATTAATGTTAAAAATATTTTTCCTATATTCGTGCTAATGTTTTTGCTAAAAGGGGGTTGAACCAAATGATGTTACGTTTACGGTTCTTGGTGTGAGATAATGATAAGTTAGGTTGGTAAGAAAGATTGTAATTAAAACCGGACTTTTTTAATGCTTCATTATACATAGGAGTGGATTTTTGAAAGATTTCCTCGCATGACGAATTTGCTGATATTCTTAATTCAATAGAATGTGGGAGTTGCTTTAAAATACTGGATGGGTGGTTTGATTCAGCATGAATGTAGTTTAAAGAGTTTCCGGGTTTGGAGTAAGGTTGGTAGGTGTGGTTGCAGAGGTTTAATGTAATGTCCAGATAATTTACGATTTTTATGTTGCACTGTGTTGATATCAGAAGATCATTCGATTTAAATATTTTAACAACATGTTTTTTAATTTTTTCCATATAGGGAAACATAAACCACTGATTTTTTTAAAAATTGCCAAACCGTCATCACGGTATAACCCGAAATCATTCTTATTATAAAACTGCGTAATCTGAAATAAAAGAAAAATTCCCACAAGTTTACACACCTCGGCGCCATCAAAAACTCCCATCGAAATATCGAATAATACGCTTGACTTCTTAATCCAAACATGATTGCTATCAAACAACAGTGACTTTCTGGCGTGGTAAATAATCGACTTTTGCTCAGGATCTATAACCAGACGCTGCTCAGCAAAACTAATAGCATTTTTAAGTAGTTTTTTACTTATTGAGGGATAAAAATCAGAGGTATCAAAAATGAGAAACTTATAAGGATTTGGATCACTGATGGATTTGAACCAGCATATAACATCTTGTGTTTTTTTCCACTGATTGAGATGGAATCTTTTTACAAGTTCAGAATTTATGTTTGAAAGAATAGCTTTACTAATTCTGCCAATTTCATTTTTGGCAGGGTTTAATAATCGAACTGTTGGATTGTTTACAAAATTTTCTTTGTGGTCTTTTAATGCTATAAACCAGTTAGATGATGTATTGATATCGATTTTAGTAAAAATGTCATGATTCTGTAAAATGCATTTACCTTCTTTATTTATATTATTTTCTACTTTTGGATTCGATTTTTTGTAAGTTGAAGTTACAGCATTGGTTAATAAATGATTGTAGTCTTGTTTAGATAAGTTATATAAATTAGATGTTTTATCTGTAAAAGTAGGTAAGATTACAATTGCGTATATTAGATATATCTTCTTTTATTTTTTTCTGAAATTTGTTATAAACTTTACAAAATTTTATGTTTTTTATTAATTCTATTAATTCGCTTTCAAATGCACACATTTCAGTCATTTGTTTAGGGTAATTTGGTGTTTTTATTCCATAATTATTATTATAAAAGGTATTGTTCTTACTATTCTGATCATCATTAATAAAGAAAAAGGCTTTCCACCTCATTCTTTTTATTAATGCTTCGGTTTTGCTGATTAATTGTTTTTTGTATTCTTTAATTGGTGGAATTGGAATGTTCTTGACAGAATAATTCAAGTTCGTTTTTTTCATTTCGCAGACAACTAGAGTAGAGTGCTCAACATACGGAGTATGTATATGTATATATATATATATATATATATATATATATATATATATATATATATATATATATATATATATATATATATATATATATATATATATTATATATATATATATATATATATATATATATATATATATATATAGAGAGAGAGAGAGAGAGAGAGAGAGATATAGATATATATAGATATATATATATATATATATATATATATATATATATATATATATATATATATATATATATATATATATAAATATATATATATATATATATATATATATATATATATATACACACAATTTTTAATTTATTTTGGTTCATTCTCGGAATCATAGTTTATTTGCCTAACTATAACTACAAAGAACTTACATCTTATGCCTTATGAGCATCTTGTACAAAAAACCTAGCATAGATTTCTTAATTATTTCAAACAGATCCAACAAATGAATGATGACACTGAGTTAAATACAGTAGAGGTATACTTTTATCATTTATTGACACAGAATTACATTTTTCTTAAATAGAACTTGTAAAAATTAGATAAGCAGTAGTATAGTTAAAAATAACAAGTTTAAATAAAATACCAAATGTTAAGGGCAAGTGATGAGAAGATATGGTAGGCTGAACTATATAAAGTTGTTAACCAAGCATTAAGAACTTTGAGAGACAAGCAGAAATTATTTTTTTCCAAATATTTCTGGAATTCCTAATATTTTTCTCAACTTTTTGTTTTTACGGATATCCAAAACATTTTCCATCCATACTAGTTTAAGAATGTATTTTCATAATATATTTATTTTTTAAGCTTTTTCTCTCATAGTCTGGACGCTATGTGTAACTTTTTCTTGGAAATGACACTGAGTTAAATACAGTAAAGGTATACTTATCATTTATTGACACAGAATTACATTTTTCTGTGTCAATAAATGATAAGTATACCTTTATAAGAAAAATGAAAGTGGACATTACAAAAACTACTTAAATAGTTTAACATTGATACCTTGAATAAGAAAAACTTTACGTGATAAACTCTTGAGAAAACCTTATAATAAATAACAAAATCTGGAAAAAAACGTACGTGTCTTTCTAAAAGTGCTGAAAGAGTCAAATTTGGGGCATTATTTGGTACTGATGACGTCACGCTGGTATACTTTTTTTATCAAACTAAAAAATATATATTTACGTCAAATGTTAGATAATCTCTTGAGAAAACCTTATAATAAATTATAAAATCTTTAGAAAAACTTACGAGCAATTCTAATAGTGCTTAAAGGGTCAAATTTAGGCCCTTATTTGGTACTGATGACGTCACGCTAATAATTTTTTCAAATTTCGTGAAAAAAAAAATTTAGTGAACAGATTTTTAAAAAAGAAAATTTGAATCAATTGAATAATGTTTTGTTTAGGTGTCGTTTCAATCATTTGTGTTTTAACAAGACGAACAGTTCTGTACAAGTCAATCAATGCAATCAACCCGTGTTTCACATTTTGACTTTTTACACGAACAGGAATTAACTGCAAAACATCTTCTAGAGCAGGTCTAATGAGCATCAATTTAACCTCAAGTTGATTGCCGAATTCTCGCCATCCATATCCATTGGGTTTTAGAATATCGAGATTTGCCTCCAATGATTGTTTGACAATCATTGGAGGTAAATCTTGATGTTCCAAAATTTTGCTGTTTGATACAAAACTCTCTTGCAATAACATATAAGAGCATCTCTAGTTGGCAGACACTTTTAAGGTTCCGGAGCTTCTTCTTGGTAATAAACTTAAGGTATCTTCTTTTGTTCGTATCACTGCATTATAATTTTTATAATTGACATATAAACTTTTCGATTTGGTCAAAATGGGTTACATCAAAGGTATAAGGGTCCCTAACCTTGGAAAAATTGATTTGTACTCTTCAGACTGTCTCATTAGTTTGAGGAACTTTGACTTACCAATCCCATAAAATACACTTGTATAATTGTTCCTGCTAAATGCATGAAGAGCTAGAAGAACTTACAACAATCAGTACCTAACTGTAAAGCAATAAGATTTATATCAAGAGTCCGTCTTTCAGTAGAGAGCCAATATTGACAAATAATTCTATTTGAAGTTGGTTTTAAAAGTACAAAGCGTAAATAGCAATGTCTGTGTCAACCGTGGGAATGCAAACGGTTTCGAAACCAATAGATGCATTATATATAGGCAGTTTTAAGTATGTTTTTTTAAAATACAAATTCTTGCTGTGAATCTCTTGGACATGATGGATAAGCTGTTAAAGTAGTTTTGGGTTATTCTTTTTTTCTAAATTCTCAATATTTTTAAAAAAGACTTCAAAGATTTTCCCCTTCTCAATCGTATTGTTGTATAAGAAAGAATACCCTATTTTGGTGAGCGCAACTGAACAAACCCGCAAGTTCTGCAACTATAGCATCCTGCAAAGTCCTTTTATCTAGAATCTTTGCTCTATCTGTGTAGTTTTCCTCCTAAAATTCAATTAGCTTACTTGTATGAACAATCTCTAAATTGTCTAATATGTGTTCTTTCACATAGTCAAAGAGCAAACGCAGAATTGCATCTTCTGTTAAAATAAAAGGAACTTTTTGCGGTCTTGTATAGTAAAGGTAACAAGACCAATGATAATATAACTCTAAGGAAACTATGATTTGCCCAATATACTAGCTGGGTTTTCACTTTTACTTAAGCGTTTTCTTTTAACATGTTTGCTGCACTATCTTTACGAATTTTGCCCAGTAGGCACGGACGTAAATAAGACGTTTTTAAACGTCTTACATTCGTTTTGGATGTCTTTTGAACGTTTTGGACGTCTTTTGAACGTTCAAGACATCTTTTTTAGGTCCGGTGCCCATTGGGTGTAAGTAATCTGTTACTATATTTATTAGTCTTTTTGCAATAGCAAATGCAACACTCTTCATCCGTAATAATTTTTCCTGAAACAGGAAAAGGAATTATTTTAATTTTGAAGTAGTACATAAAACATAAAAAAAAACATGAAAACTGAGGGCATTATATTTTGCTTTGCATTTCACACTTAAGGTTTTTTTAATTTACCTGATCTATATCTTTTCCAAGCTGAGATTCTGTGCTTAAATGAGGATGCATTATCCACGCCTACACTCTCGTTGACTTTTTCTGCTCTATTTTTCCAATGTTTAATGTTTAATGTTTTTATATTTACATACTTGTTGTAACATCTTTGATGAAATAAGAAAATTGTTGGGCACGTATCAGGTAGAATGTTTATGATTTTAAAGTCATTTCGAATTTGTCGATAGTAAAAAAAAATATTATTATCAAATTTACGCTGTTTATTGTTTTTTCTGTACCATTGTTTAAGGCATATATAAAAAATAGAGTTGTACATTTAGTTTGTGACTTACCAAGCATTGTAAGTCATAATGCTTGATTTGTAAGTCACAATGATTTGTAAGTCTTCACTTTCGCAAGCGCATTTTCAGTAAAACCACGCAGTTTGCTATTATTACGACCAACTTCACCTTGATGAAGTATGCAAGCATTTTTAATTTTTTCTTCAGGAACCAGATTCAAATGCTGCATTTTTTGGCTACTTGCCATTATTGAGTCTAATAATACTAAATAAAAGCAAAACACGTTTTTTTAGTTTAATGTTTTATATCTTTCTAACAACCGTTTCTTTTAAAATGATTGCAGTTTCTTATACAAATATTTTATTTTATTTGTTAAAATGACTTTGCTTTTTTTCTTTTATTTATGACGGTAATTCTTTACTTTTAAAAAGAACTTTGATAACATAAAATTAAGTAAACAGATTTATTAAATTAAAATGATTTCATATTTTTAATAATTATAAAAAAAAAAAAATTATAAATTTTTTTCATTTAAAATAAAGTTTATGAAATTTTGGTTACATAGATTTGAGTAATTATATTTAAAACATCTAATTTTGCAAACAATTAACCCTCTGTCAATAATTTGTTAATACTAAATCAATGCTTTGCAGTATTGGATTTACAAACAACATGGCGGATATATTTTACTTAAAATTTTTTCGATAAGCTGCATCAATTTTTTCCATAAACTGCATCAATTTTTGTCTCTAACTTAAGTTATAAGCACTTTCCAAGTGGCACTTAAAAATTTATAAACTACTCAAGTTATAAGGAACAAGTCTATATATAAAAATTAGAATGTCCACTCAAAGTCTTTAGTTTTCTTTTTTTTTTTACATGTAGCGATCATCACTCATACAAAAATAAAAAAAAGCTTAGAAAAAAAATTTGGAAACAACTCAGCTAAAAAAAAGTTAGGAGGAAAATAAGCAAAAATATAATCCAGATTTTTTCTGAATGTTTTATAAGTACTTTAGTACTTTTAAAACATTTATACTTAGTATTAGTACTTAAATATTTTTAAAACTTTCCAGGTTTTAAAAATATGACCTGGATGATCTATGGAGACAAGGCAATGATCCAAACAGTGGTGCCATATGCCTCACTAACAAAAGTAAAGGAATCTTGTAGAAGACAGCTATCTTCTATATAAATGATGTTCATCAACACAAAAATTGATTTGGAGATTATTACATGGAAATGGATATCTGAAATAATAGCTTATAGTCATCCAGAGTATTTAGAGTTATTATAAACATTCTCATAAAAGTCACTAGGCATATATACATTTATGATTGTATACATTTAAACAATTATCAAGACTTGAGCAATGGGTTCTAAATTATTTGTGAATAATATCCTTAATAAGCACATCAAGATCTTCCTTCTAAGTAAAGTTTCCAACTTCTGCATTAGGTTTAATAATTCATAATTAACTTTTTTGTTGTAGTAACTACCATTATGTGATATTATTAATTACAACCATATGGTAATATTATTAGCCAAAATAAATTACAAAGAATTAAAATAAAGTATAAACGTTTATACTACGTTAGGATATGAAGATAATATATTAAATTGCATTATGTTTTTTTAATTACAATTTTTTAAAAAATAAATAGGTAATTTGTCTGATTGGAGTGAATGGAGTGCATGCTTTAGTACATGTATTTCTCATCATCTTGGACCTTACCAGTGCAGGAACAGGTCTTGTGTTGGCTATTCTACATGGAATGTTAAGGATGTACCTTGTAATGGTAGCAAAATATCTGATCAAGAATTTCGCAATAAAAATATTATTTGCTCAGGTATACTTTTTTATTATCAAATTTATGCAATAATTTATCTGATGTATTGTTTTTATATTTTTATGCATTATTTGCAAATGAGATAATTTAGTATGTTATATCAGATATAATTTTCGTAAATTCCAATATTTATGTATCAGGGTTGGCAACAGTCTGTGAAACTAATCTATCAAAATTTTAACTATTAGTGTTGTTTTTGTTGACTATTTTATATGTAAATTATATATATTAAGTTTTTTTTTTTTTTCTTCCTAATAATTATAAGCAATGTTGAATTTATTATTAAGTACACAATCTGAAAAGTTTTGCATAAGTTTTTTTTTATTAGTTTCATTATGTACTTTTTTTCCATGTTTACACATTTATCGTATTAAAAGCGATTTTTATTTTTATTCTTGTTTATATATTTGAAATTTAACATATTGTTAGTTTATTTTTATACCTGACCAATTAAATTTTTTAATTTAGAAAATCTTGTTACAAAGTTTATAAAAACTGATTTTTTAATTAAGTTTATTTTAGGTTTTTTGCTATATAAAGATAATACTAATAATATATATTTTTACTTTTTCCCTGATATTTTAATTACATTCTGATGTTTTACTTGAATTTAATATTATGATTTTAAAATAATATTGTTAGTTTTCTTGTTTTTAGGTAATTTTTTTTTTTTATTTAAATAATTTATTTAAAAGTTTATTATTACTGATTTTTTTTTAATTTTTTCAAATTTTAGTAAAATTGTTGTCTAAAGCATAAACATGTAAGTGTTTTTATATAAAGGTTACAGTGGTTGGAGTAATTGGAGTAATTGTTCAGCATCATGTCGACTTATTTTTCAAGAATTTCCAGTTCAAAGTCGCAGTAGGAATTGTCAAGGTCGATTCGGTGGAAATTGTGTTAGCACAAATTCTGAATTTATGCCATGTAATTATTATACACCGTGTCCAGGTAACATTTTTTTTTTTATGACTTATATTTAAATGTAAAATGACACTATAACTTGATGATTTTGATACAAAGTAACTTAAAATATATGTACAATAATAAACTCAAATTTTTAAAAAAATATATTATTATTTTGTTTTTATATAAATGTTTGTTTTTTTAAATTCTGATTCACTTCCAACCAGGCTGCAATTTTCCTTCTTCCAAGAGTTAATTGTGTGATACTGAATGTGAACCTTATAAGCTCATTATAGATTGTTTTAATATTTATCCTCAACATAATTTGAAATATTTGATCAATATGCTTTTATGTAAAATATGGGCATTGTCACATTTTTGGGCAAGAGCAAATGTCCAGACAAATAAAAATTTGCCTCAGTCATATCTATACCATGCAAAGTCATTAAGAGCATTATACAATAGGTTTATATGAGGCATCATATTGATAAAGATCTGATTTCTAATCAGCATCACAGATTTGTTTGAAGTTAAAAAAGTGTAACTAATTTCCTGGAGTCTTTAGGTGGAAATAATTACAAGGTGTATAATAATTACAAGGCATTCGATTACATAAACAATATAATAAAACAATTCAGTATTGCTTTTTACGATTTGTGAAAAGCCTTTGACAGTGTTCCTCTTTAAAGAGATTGTCCAAAATTAGAGACATCTGAATTCTGACATATACTAAACTTTTGAAAATTTTAAAATTGTTGCGAGCCAAGAGTGGAAATAGGATATAATATTTAATATATATATATATATATATATATATATATATATATATATATATATATATATATATATATATATATATATATATATATATATATATATATATATATATATATATATATATATATATATATATATATATATATATATATATATATATATATATATATATATATATATATATATATATATATATATATATATATATATATATATATATATATATATATATATATATATATATATATATATATATATATATATATATATATATATATATATATATATATATATATATATATATATATATATATATATATATAAGATAATGGCTGGTAGAGTGCCTCAAATGTTGTATTGAGAAATGATTTAAAATTGCAAGCTTTCTTTTTTTTTTTAAATAAAAAAGTTGATTTTGGTATTAAAATATTTCAAAACTATCTGAGCCACATTATGAGTCAAATAAGTGGAATTTGAACATCAATCTTATAAAATGTAAAATGCATTTTGGAACATATTGTGCATTTTAGAACACAAAATTTATCTATGAGATGGCTGATATCTATGCAGGCAAATCAAACAACAAAATTAATTCAAATGTGTGAATATCAGATGATGAAAACTGTGTAACTGAATGTAAAACGGATTGAACAAGAGTACTGTCATTAGAGTGACATATTTATCTTTTATATATTTGATTGTATTTTTTAAGAGTATTATTATTATTTTTTAATTATTCACCTCCCCAATGTTGAGAAGGCCACTACAGTCAAGGAGGCTTTGTGGTTACAACCATGTCTTAACTCTATATCTCTAAATTACAAACTTTGATGAACAAGGCCTCTGCGCGGAGAAAAAAATTGAGTGCGGTACTACCAGGGGCATGGTGGGGAATAAAATTGGACCTTCTCGTTTATGAGGCAAGTGGTTTACCACCACACCACTACCTAAAAAAACAAAATTTATATATATATATATATATATATATATATATATATATATATATATATATATATATATATATATATATATAAATATATAAATATATATATTTATATATATATATATATATATATATATATATATATATATATTTATAAATATATATATTTATATATTTATATATATATATATATATATATATATATATATATATATATATATATATATATATATATATATATATATATATATATATATATATATATATATATATATATATATATATATATAAATATATATATTTATATATATATATATATATATATATATATATATATATATGTATACAAATATATAAATATATATACAAATATATATATATATATATATATATATATATAAATATATATATATATATATATATATATACATATATATATATATATATATATATACATATATATATATATATATATATATATATATATATATATATATATATATATATATATATATATATATATATATATATATATATATATATATATATATATATATATATATATATATATATATATATACATATACATATATAAAAGAATAGGGAGTTTTTAAAAAAATAGAGAAATAAAAATTAGTAGAAGTTCACTTATCAGTTTTTTTAAATTTTAAATGAAATGAACAATAAAATAAATAAAACTTCAATTTATACCAAATTAAATTTCTTAAAGTCAAAAATGAATTGACTATTGTTAGTTTTTACACTAATACAAGCTTTCCCAAGACATGTGCAGATAACTTGGTCACGGCCATTTGTATGTTTTTATGTAGCAATTCTAAAAAAACTACAGTGGTGGCCAAAAATCTTGGAACATCATATTTTATGTTATGAAATCAAAATATTTGTGTGAAAAACAATTTATTAGTAACTTTTTTTATTATTTTCAATAAAATAAGTGTTTATAACAATTTTAAAGATGATAGGTACATGCACATACATGATAAAAGTTCAATATTTAATGGAAGCATTGTTATTGTCAATTACCATTTGGATACGTTTTGGCATGCTGTTAACAAGTTTTGTTATTTCATGGATCCACACTGATTTGATTGCTTCAACTAAATTATTATAGGATCTAGGCTTTTTGGCAGCAACTTTTACTTTCATAATATGCCAACAATTTTCAATAACATTAAGATCTGGTGATGACCCAGGCCATTTTTCAAGGGTTTGAATTCCTTCATCAGCAAACCACTTCTTTACAATTTTCGCTGTGCATTTCAGCAAACCACTTCTTTACAAACTTGGCATGGTGCACTATTCTGTTGGAAATAAATGCAGTTCAAGATCTGCATGAAAGGTGGCAACTTCTCCTTCATAACATCCAAATAGACTTTGCTGTTTATTGTGGTATTCTTGGGCATTATCCATAATGGCCCACGTCCTTTGGCAGAAATAGCACCCCAAACCATACAAGACACAGGAGCCTTGACACTGCTAACTGTATATTTTGGCATATATCTACAGTTTTTTGGTCTTCTTAAAAAGTTGTTTGTAACATTAAGTTGTTTAATACATGTTTCATCAGAAAAAAGAACTTTAGACCAATTTTCTCCTGTCCAATTTTTGTAGCGCTGACAAAATGTTTTTCGATCTTTTAGGTTTTTTAATAATAAAAAAGGTTTTTTTGCTGGCTTGCATGCCTTCATTTTGAAATCAACCAAAAGCCTTCTTCTAACTGTTCGCTCGCTTACTTTTTTCTCAATAAAAATTTCTTTTGAAATCTCGTGTGCAGATAGCATGGCTGATCCCACCAATAAGTTTGTCAATTCTTGAGGTGGTTGCTCTGGGCCTGCCTGATCTCATCTTTGAAGTAAAATTTATTTGGGGCTCTTCTTTTTGCCTTTTTAAAGTTCTACTTACAGTTGATAATGAACAACCAAGCTTTTCAGATATTTCTCTTTGAACTAAATATTGTTCATATAATGCAGCAATAATTCCTCTTTTTTTAGGTGAAAGTTCTGGCATAATATAGCTGATAAATTGCTTATGAATAATAAAAAACGATAATAAATTGCGCAATATACAAATATGTAACTATAAACATATTGCTATGTAAAAACAAAAGCATCAAACCTTCAAAATTTATACTTTAGATCAAAAATAAATTTTTTTGGTCGTTAAATGTTTTGTTCCAAGACTTTTGGCCACCACTGTAAGATTCAAAAACAAAGTAAGCAAAACTTAAAAAATAGGAATTTAAAATAAATTTAAATGGAAAAAAATAAAAGTTAATTATTTAAATAGTTTGTGTACTGTTTTTATTTTTGTTTCTTTAGGATGTTTGTTATTTTCAGCAACAAAATTGGAAAAGGCAAAACAAAAACAAAAATATTTTTAAGTTGAGATAAAAAATGATGAATTTCTTTTTTTTTTTTTTAATGAGGATAGCCAAAATATAAATTGTTATCTGTTTGCTATCCTATGCATGCATATAATTTTATGTATTGCTATCCTATGCATACGTATTCTTATGTATAACTTTTCTTATAAAATTATCTTTATTTGTATAATAGTAAACGCACGTTTACCTTATTTGGATAAGGCCTTTATTTAAAAAATGGAAAGCTCGTGGTTTGAATCTCAACACTATCCAGTTTTTTTTTCGTTTTATACCCGTCTCCTCCCTATTGATTTACAATGTTATTGGTAAAATATATGTTAACAATTATCAAAAATTATTTATAATAATTGCGTAACTGTTAATAAAAATTAATAATAATTGTTTGCATATATTTTACTAATAATTTAGTAAAAGGGAGGGGGCAGGTAGAAGTAAGCAGTCTGAGATAAATTTTAAAAAGTAATAAACATCCAAAATTACAAAACATTAAAAGATTAGGGGATAAAAAATGTACAGGAATAGAAAGGTTATATAAAACAATTATATACCATGTTTTATGATTAACTTTTTTTACTCATTGGACAATTGTTTTTTGTATACAATTACAATTTTATGTTTTTTTTTTAATTTAAGAATTCTTTTTTGTTTATCAATAAATCTTATTTACTATCAAATAAATCACTACAAAAATTGCTATCAAAAAGGCAAAATCGTCACATAAATCCACTCTTTAAGATATAATTTCTGATTAATTCGACCATGCCCTTTTTTTGCTACCTTTCTGACAATAATTTTAGCTATTGGTGGCTTTAATGCTCATCACACTTGCTAACTACTGTGACTGAAAATTTTTATCATCCATTAAATGGAAGCGGTGAAGCTAGTGGCATTGCTCTCAACAAGCCCAATTCTTTAGTTAAAAATTTGGAATGCTGGTCCCATCCATAAGCTTGATTCATATGAAGTTTATAGGGAAGTTTTAAGATGATCAAGTTATTTTTTTCTAACCGCAGTAATCAAGTCATCCTCAAAGAACATTACTCTTCTTCATTTCCAATAACATCTTGAGTACTTCTAAAGTCTGTCCTTGGTGCTGTATTGCTTCTTATGACATTAATGATTTTCCTAGAAATTTTTTTATCTAAAGTGGCTCTATTTGGCTCTATAAGACTCAGCTTTTTACAAATGTCTTGATGAAAATTCTTATATATTAGCATCTGCAAAGGTTGCTTCTATTTACGTCTGATTCCATTCTCCACCTCTACAAATTTCTTATTTGTCACTAACCTAAATATAGCAATTTGGGTTAGTTCTTCTAATAATGCCCTTTTTCTTGTAAACGTTGTACCAATTTTATCTGCTGAGCCTCATTCTCATTGTTGTAATGTTGTAATCTCTTTATTTTTTCACATTTTTGCTTGCTTCATTAAGCAAAATGGCATTTTTTTATAAAAGCTTTTGTTTGTCTAATATTTTTCCTCACACTTCAAGCTATTAAGCTATTCAACTCTGTCAACCGTTTATAATATCCCTAATTTCAACATTACCATTTTCCTTCAAAGAACAAGTTTGCACCTAAATTGTACGGTACTGCCGAGACTTATAGGTTTTAAATTTGTTAAGAATATTGTATGTTTAAATCAAGCACTCTGGTTATATTATTAGCCAGATTAAATTGTAAAAAATTGTAATAAATTAAGAATGTTTATGCTATGTTATGATATAAAGATAATTTATTAAATTGCATTGTTTTTTTAATGACATTTTTTTCAAAAGGTGATTTGACTGATTGGAGCCAGTGGAGTACATGCTCTAGTACTTGTAAAACTATCAGTGATGGACCTTACCAGTACAGACACAGATCTTGTGTTGGTTATTCTACATGGGATGTACCTTGTAATGGCAGCAACCTAACTGATCAACAATTTTGCAATCAAAATGTATCTTGTTTAGGTATACTTTTTGTCTACATTATACTTTTTAAGATGTATTTTATTTTCTCATATTTGTTTCTAATTTTTTTTTTATATTATATTTGTATTTTAATATTATAAAAATAATATTGATAGAATGTTTTTTTTATTGTTTTTGGTTTTTTGGTAGTTAAATTTATAAAAAACAAAAAAAAGCTCAAAGACTTTTTAATCTAAGTCATATTATTATATATCTATCAAGCTATAAATATAATAGTTTATTAAATGTAAGAATAGTGCTCTAAAATACAAACTTTGATGAACAAGGCCTCTGCGCGGAGAAAAAAATTGAGTGCGGTACTACCAAGGGCATGGTGGGGAATAAATTGGACCTTCTCGTTTATGAGGCAAGTGGTTGACCACCACACCACTACCTAAAAAAACAAAATTATCTGGATAAATATATTTATATTGTTCATTTTTACAGTCATTGTAATTATATTCCATCTTTTTATAAAGAATCATTTCTTTTAAATTACTTTAATAAATCATGTTTACGAGTATTAGATTTAGTATTATCTTGATTAAATAAATTATCTATAAATAAATCTCCTATACCTGATAATATAGATTTAACGGAGTCTAATTTGCTTGAATATTTTTATTCAAATTTTAACACACTTCAAGCTATTCAGCTATTCAACTCTGTCAACAGTTTATAATATCCCTAATTTCCACATTACCATTTTCCTTCAAAGAACATGTTTGCACCTAAATTGTATGGTACTGACAAGACTTATAGGTTTAAAATTTGTTAAGAATATTGTATGTTTAAATCAAGCATTCTGGTTATATTATTAGCCAGATTAAATTGTAAAGAATTGTAATAAATTAAGAATGTTTATGCTATGTTATGATATAAAGATAATTTATTAAATTGCATTGTTTTTTTAATGACATTTTTTTCAAAAGGTGATTTTTATTATTAATTTTATTATTCATTTATTAATTTAATTATTAATTTTTTTATTAATTAAATTTTTTTAATTATTAATTAAATTTTTTTATTAATTAAATTTTTTTATTAATTAAATTTTTTTATTAATTAAATTTTTTTATTAATTAAATTTTTTTATTAATTAAATTTTTTTTATTAATTAAATTAAATTTTTTATTAATTAAATTATTAATTTTTTTATTAATTTATTAAATTGCATTGTTTTTTTAATGACATTTTTTTCAAAAGGTGATTTGACTGATTGGAGCCAGTGGAGTACATGCTCTAGTACTTGTAAAACTATCAGTGATGGACCTTACCAGTACAGAAACAGGTCTTGTGTTGGTTATTCTACATGGGATGTCCCTTGTAATGGCAGCAACCTAACTGATCAACAATTTTGCAATCAAAATGTATCTTGTTTAGGTATACTTTTTGTCTACATTATACTTTTTAAGATGTATTTTATTTTCTCATATTTGTTTCTAATTTTTTTTTTATATTATATTTGTATTTTAATATTATAAAATTAATATTGATAGAATGTTTTTTTTTTATTGTTTTTGGTTTTTTGGTAGTTAAATTTATAAAAAACAAAAAAAAGCTCAAAGACTTTTTAATCTAAGTCATATTATTATATATCTAACAAACTATAAATATAATAGTTTATTAAATGTAAGAATAGTGCTAGGAAATAACGAACTTGTTGTTCAGCATAAGTTTGCTTCTCAAGATTTTTAATTCTAATATTTATCTAGTTGTTAGGGATTTATCTAGTTGTTAGTTTAAGTTGAAGTTTAGTTGGTTGTTTTTGGTAAACTTGTTTGGTAATTTAATCAAGTAAATGTTTGCATTTTTTAGTTGGTTAAGTGTAAACAAAGTGATGCAGAGATTTCAAGTCAAACAGATTTTTGTAGAGTCTTAGAATTATTATAATTACGAAGAATAATTATGAAAGCGAAGTTAATTAGGTTTAAGTTTTATAGTTGAGTGGTTATGGTATTTTTAGATAATAGAGATTTCAAGAAATCCTAAACTTTTAATCTTTAACCATTGTGGAACTGATTTTTGATTTTTTAAGGTTTGCAGAAAAAGACTTTTTGTTAGATGATTAGTTTATTTATTTTTCTCACTGTCTTCTTCATTTGCTATATGAAACAACTTTGAAATTTGTTGCTTTTTTGTCCTTGCTTAGTTGCTATTTAGTAAAGTTTAAATGTCAGTGTTGACCAAGGTTTGGCCTAAATAAATATTGAGTTTTTTAAAGTTTCTTAAAGCACAAATATTTTGATTGCTGCAAGCAGATAGATTATTGTAATTAATTTGATTTGTAAGTTCAGTTGATTTAAATAAAGCTAATGTACTTCCTATTTTAACAGAACTTTATGTTTCTGTAAACCATACTATTGAGTTAATTGAGTGTAAGTATAGGATTATAGTATATAAAGGCACTGCTAGACTTTGTTTATCATTATTTAGTTCATTTTAATATATAGTAATATTTGATTTAAAAGTAGTTACACAGGGCCTAATGATTTTCAGTATAGGTTATTTATTTCATTTTTCTTTAGTATTTAGTATTTAGCTTTCAAATTTAAAATTTTAAAATAAAAACCTTATTATTTAAAAGACCATCCATAAATAATGTCAGTAGATTTCGGCACTGAAAGTAGTGCTGAAATATTAGACAATAATAGTTGACAATAAAAAAGGAGAGTGTTGAGACCAAAGTGTTTTTCTTTTTTTTTTAATTTATATTTATACCATCTATGAGCAGATTTTAAATGTATTTACATATATTTACAGATTTACAGTGTATTATTTTTGCAAACTCTTTTGGCACCCTAATGCCAATTCACAATTATGCCAGTACGCACTTGTGCCAGTTTTTGTGACTGCTTTGCACCATTGCCAGTTTGCACTTGTGCTGATTCACACTTATGCCAGTTTGCACTTATGAAATTCACGCTTATTCATTCGTCTCATAAAAAACATGGCATAAATTGTTTTTTCAAGTTTTAAAGAAACAAGCAAGGTTGCTTCTGAACTTTAATTGTATTTGTATAATGGATTTTTTAGTAATGTTAACATCTCAATTAGGATAACAGTTTTTCAAATGCTAGTACAAATAAACAATTCTAACAATCTTGTGTCAGTTTTTGCAACTGCTTCGCACTTATGCCAGTTCGTACTTAAGTTGATTCGTGTTTTTTCAGCCTCCTGATTTTCATGTCAATGCAGTACTCTTAAAAACAAATGTATAATTAAGCCATAAAATAGTTGATGGTATATATGTATTTTTATTTTTGTTTTAGGAAAGAGATATAAAAATAGGGTGGGGTTAGTCAAAAAATTGAAACAAATATTAAGGTGTTGGTAAAGGGGGAGGTAGAGTCAAAGCATTGAAAAAGTTTTTGACTCAAACATAAAAAATGGAGATAGAACACTGTATGTCTCATGCAACAATATAATAAAAGTTATGAGCAGGATTGGACATTTATGGTCTGCATTTGAACACTTTTGCTGACCATTCAAACAATTTTTTTTTGCTGACTTGACCATGACTCTTTAAATGTTTTGATGGCTTAAATATTTTTAAAATTTGCTGAAAAAGGAAACACTAATCTAAACTTAACCTAGGAAAAAAATTAGAAAAACTGGAAATTAAAAAAACTGAAAACAATTCCTAAAAAAAAAACTATATTAGCTTTAAAATATAAATCTTATTTAAGTTATTAAAAAGGAAATTAAATTAAAGAAAAAAATAATAAAAGTAATCTTTAATTGTGTAAACATTATTTTTTAAACATTTTTAAGGTTTCTAGTGTAGGCAAAAGGGTCAATTTTTGCCTCTTTTTTTAAGCAAAACTTGAGCTTGTTTCTAGAACCCTTAAATCTAAACTAATTTAAAAAATAAACTATATATTCAAGGTATTTGTTTTTTCAACAAAAAGCGAGTTTGTAGTGGGTTTTTTTGAAATATCTTACATTTCACTTTTTGTGTACAATTTCATATTTAAAAACATGATTTTTTTTTCACAAGAAATTTTGTTTTAAATAATGAATAAAAAGGATTTTAAATAAAATAAAAAACAAATTTTTCATTTTCAAAATTAAAATATAATTTTATATGATTATTTTATCTAACATACTTATATGTAAACAATTGATTTTAGATTAACATAAAATAATAATAATTTATAGGATACCCAAAATAAAATTGAAAGAATTTATGAGTTTTCTAGCGGGTAAATAAATTGTACTATTGCCAACAACAAATTTGCAACTACAAAAGAAATTCTTCAATACTGCAACTTTCTGAGAAAATCTAAATCTGAAGTTAAACTAAGTTTTATTGTAGGATGTCAAAACAAAAGTGGATCGTTCTCACCACATTGCCAGTCAGTTACATTGCTGCATAATATCTAAACTTGTAGTTCAATGGAAACATGGTGGACTTGAAGTAATTCTCAGCTAAGTTTATGGTAGATCAAACTGTACAGCTTATCAAAACACTTGAATATATTTTTAAGTTTTTATAAGCACTTAATAATAATAATTCCATTTTATAGGGTAGAAAAAATGGTGAAGAAGTTCAGAAGAACTGGATGAAGCTGGAAAGCTTAAGTAAAAGAAACAATTCTACTGAAGTGAAAAAAAAATATGAACTTTATAGAAAATATGAAAAAGGATTTCTGGATTGGAGAAAACCTATTAAATATGATTGAAAAAATAAGAAAATGTAGGTTGAAAAACCAAAATGACTAAGAGGAAGACATAGATTTTCTTAAAGACCAGTTTGAGGAAAGGAAAGAAAGTTTAGGAGGATTGGATAAGAGATTTTAGTAAACATTAAAAAGAAAGTATAAATCTAAATATAATTAAAATGTATCTGATACTGATTCTGAAACCTCATCAAGTTCTTTTAATACCAATAAAAGCAATTCAGCTGGTAGTGAATTTGAATTTGAGCCACGTATTGATTCTACAAATTCTGTCAATCTACTCAAGGATATCTTGCTCACACAACAGTTGGAGAGGATTTAACTCCACATTAACATATGCGTGTCTGAGTTTGTATGCTCTAACTCTTCTTTGTACAGAGCAGCCAAGAAAATCAGAGAGCATATAGAAAGCATTTCTAAATTTTCATGTTCTTAGATAACCATTCGATTTGATGAAAAAAACGTGAAAGATCTTATAAAAAGAAAACAGTTTTCAAAAGATAGGTTAGCTGTTTTTGCTAAGATTAAAGGACAAAAAAAGTTACTTGGAAGTCCAGCAATTGATCCAGGTTCTAGAGAACACCAAAAAGAAGCTATAAAAGAACTTATTTCTAACTTCAGATTAAAGGATAAAGTTCAGTGTCTTTGCTTTGATACCACTAGCGCTAACACAGGTGAAGCAATTTGAACTTGCACTTATTCATAGATAGGCTGTCCTCTATCTATAAGTCAACTTCACTTTAAAATTAAATATGTTATAAAAAAACTTAATCAAAATACTAAACATAAAAAACCATCTCATTCCCCTAACTTTTTTAATAAATCCTGTGTACTTTAATGTAGCTTATGTCAAGTTTCTCTTTTTTTTTCCATTAGGTTATTCTGACCATGCAATGATCTCTTTAAATCTTTTATCTTGTACTTTTGTTTATTTTCTGGCTCATTTTTATTGTGCTTGTTCATTTTCAAGCTCACCCTATCGTCAAACTACTTACTACTACCCTAAAGCTGATTGGGACTCTTTTTGTGATTTTCTTTGTGATAATCCTTGGGCTAATGTCTTTTCCCTCTTAGCTGAAAAATGTGTTTCCTATGTAACCTCCTGGATTCAGGCAAGAATGGATGCCTTTATCCCTTTAATCCGTTATTATGTCAGTTCCAAGTCATGCCTCATTCTACTCCATGGTTTTCATTCTCTTGTGCAGTTGCTATATCTAATTGTAATCATTTTTTTAATCTTTTTTAGAAGAACTACTCTCTTAAAAACAATCAGCTCTTTATTATTTCAAGAAATTGATGTAAAATGGTCTCTATAATACTCAGTTCATTTCTCGTATTTTACTCTCAAAGTTAGGCTCTAGAGACTTTTAGAAAATCTTTGTTACAAAGAAATGTCTAACTTTTCATCTCTTATTCTTGGAACTTTCTTTCCCAAGGATTAGACTAAACTATTTGCAGAGAACTTTTTTTCTAATTTGACTCTTGAATCTTATGGCCATTCTCTTTCTTCCATTTCAATTAAACAGGTTAACCCATTGTTTGGCATTCAAATTACTCCAGCTTCCGTAGCTTGTGATGTTGTGGTCCAGACCTTTCACAGTCTTAATAAAATTGTTTTCCAGAACTCTCTTTAATTCTCATTAAACTATTTAATAAGTGCTTGACTAAGTCTTGTTTTCCTGCCTGCTAGAAAATGACATCATGAGTTAAGTTTCCTCCTCTTTTTGAGTTGTTAAATTTTTTTCTTTCTACTAAATAGTCTTTACAGTAATTTATGCCTTTACCTAAATGACATCATCTACAAATGACATCTATAATCTGATTCTATCATCATATCTCTCAGGTTTACGTAACTAGACACGGCTCTGTCGGTTACTTTGCAATCTTTGTGTTGTTAAAACTATTAAAAGTAATTCTATGTATATCTTCTAGTGTAAATATAATCTAAACAAAAGAAGAAGAGCTACAATTCTTAAGAAGAGTTTAATACTTATGTATGTAAACTTAAATGTCAATAAATAACAGTCTTATTTTTTTTTTTTTTTTGATTTTGATGTTAAATACATAAATAAAAACTAAACTTTAAATAAAACTGAATAGTAAACTTAAATAACTTAATCAGTTTTACTGTCTAAAAAATTTTAAAATAGCAAAAAATAGCAACTACACTAGTAGGGTGTTTTTTTTTTTTTTTTGAATTTCAAAAGCGGCACGGTTACTTTTTTCATGGAGTATGGAGGTTATAAATTTTACGGAGATACAGAATCTGCAAAAAAAAATTTAGAAAAATAATGTCTTGCTGGGTAGGTCAACGTTGTTTTGAATGGAAAAATGACTAAAATGTGACTAATTAACAAGGCAAAATTATAATTAAAAAAAAAAAGTTTTATTAAATTTTTCTACCATTTTTTTGCAAGTTATCATAAATGTTGGGTTAATCTTTATGAAATCATCCAGATCATGACACCCTTATATCTCAGAATTTGTTCATTTTTACACCACTTGCAGTCCATAATAAAAAAATTATAACTGCCAAAATTTTAGTCAAAAATACATATGGGTTCCAGAGATATCATCAGTTGAAATAATGCTGACTTGGCATTTTAGTGATTTTCGGAAGCAACTATAAAGCAACTTTGACATTAAGTATCTTCATAATGGCTTGGGGAAATTTCCTAAAATTTGGTAACCTAATAGGCTTTTACTTGAGGAATCCAAAAATAGCACCCTTAAGACTCGATTGTCTCAAGAAATGCCTTGTTTATCCAATTTTGTTCAAAATTATTGACTTGTAAATTAATGATTTTTGAAGGTAAAATGAAGACTGTGACCCAAAATCCTGAGTAAAAAGTTTAACTGTATATCATTATTTCATCTTAGGTCTACTGAAAAAAAGTAGATTCATCAATTGTCTCTCCAATACTTGATCAAAGTTTGCATTTGAAAATGGTGTGTTTTTAGAAAAATTTAAATTTTGTTTGTTGTTTGTTTGGTGTGTTTTTAGAAAAATTTAAATTTTGCAATTAAAATATTTTTAAAAACATTTATTTGAGTAAAACATCAAATAGTGTTATTTGTTGACTAGTTTAGGACATTTATAGTCATGGTTTAAAGGAAGGTCTAGGGGGCCTTAATTGATCTACACCCCCTCCTCCCCCATATACTCGCATCTTATCACAGAAGTTAGGCTCTAAAGACTTTTGGAAAATTTTCAACAGCATTATTAACAAGGGTAGATCTAACATTCCATCTCTCATTCATGGGACTGATCTTATTACCTCTCCCAAGGATAAGGCAGAACTATTTGCAAAGAACTTTTCTTCTAATTAATTCTAATCTTATGGACATTCTCTTCCTTCCGTTCCAGTCAAACAGTTTGACCCATTGTTAGACATTCAAATCACTCCGGCTTCTGTTGCTAAAGTCATATCTCAAATAAACTCGTCTACAGCTTGTGGTCCAGACAATATTCCTGTCACAGTCTTGCAGAATTGTTCTCCAGAACTTTCTTCAATTCTCTCTAAACTATTTAACAAGTGTTTGACTGAGTCTTGTTTTCCTGCTTGTTGGAAAATGGCATCTGTGGTTCCAATATTCAAAAACTCTGGAGAAAGTTCTGACCCCTCCAATTATCGTCCGATCAGTCTTCTTTCTATTATTAGCAAGGTCTTTGAGTCTTTGATCAACAAATTCCTCACATCTCATTTTGAGTCAAATAAACTACTGTCAGACAATCAATACGGTTTTCGATCCTCTCGCTCTACGGCCGACTTGCTAACTGCTGTAACTGAAAGATTTTATCGTGCATTAGATGGAGGCGGTGAGGCTAGGGCTATTGCTCTCGACATATCTAAAGCTTTCGACAAAGTTTGGCATGCTGGTCTTCTCCATAAGCTTGCTTCATATGGTGTTTCTAAGAAAGTTTTTGAGATTATTAAATCATTTCTTTCTAACCGGTTTATTAAAGTCATCCTTGAAGGCCAACACTCTTCTTTATTTCCAGTAACTTCTGGGGTTCCCCAAGGTTCCATCTTGGGCCTTGTTTTGTTTCTTATCTACATAAACGATCTTCCTAACAACCTTTCATCTAAATTAGCTCTTTTTGCTGAGGACTCAACTTTATACTTCTGTTTTGACAAAAATCCTTCTCTTTTCGATCACCTAGAACAAGCAGTTGATCTTGAATCTGATCTCACTTTAGTAATAGATTGGGGTTCACAGTGGCTGGTGATTTTCAACTCTAACAAAACCCAGTTGTTTACTGCAAACAACTACTGTAATATGGTCAACATTCCTATATTAATGAATGGCAATCCTCTTACTGAGTCCTCCTCTTTACGTCTTCTTGTATTATTGCTTACTACTGACCTTTCATGGAAACCATTTATACAATCGATTGCTAAATTAGCTTCTGCTAAGGTTGCTTCTCTTTTTCGTGCTTGTCATTTTCTTTTTTCTGATTCCATTCTCTACCTCTACAAATCTCTTATTCGTCCCTGTATGGAATACTGTTGTCATATTTGGGCTGGTTCTTCTAATGATTCACTTTCTCTTCTTGACAAGGTCCAAAAAAGCATTGTAAATGTTGTTGGACCTGGACTATCTGCTAAGCTTGAGCCTCTTTCCCATCGTCGTACAGTTGCATTTCTTTCTCTTTTCTACAAATACTATCATGGTCACTGCTCAAAGGAGTTATCATCTCTAGTTCCATCAACTAAAATTCATTCTCGTTTTACTTGTCATTCAGCTCATTCGTTTACTGTATCTTTCCCTGCATGCTCTAAAAACTTTTATTCATCTAGTTTTTTTCCCCGCACTTCAATCCTTTGGAACTCTCTCCTATCTTCATGTTTTCCTGACTCATACAACCTTCAACTTTTTAAGTCTTCTGTCAACCGTTTCCTTGCTCTATAACTCTGTTCTTTTTTTTCCTAGTAACTTCCAACTTAATAGTGGTCGCTTGCAGCCTTGTTGGGAGTGAATGCAAATAAAATTAAAAAAAAAATGTATCAATACTTGTTTTTTTATAACTTATGGTGTTAGGAGCAATTGGAATAAAATGATGACACATCCTTGTGCCAGGAACAGTTCTTCCACCTGAATATCTTTTTTCTAATTGTAATCGTGTATGGTTGATTTCTTCTTTTGAAAATAATTTAAAACAAATTTCATTTATTTTGGTTTTACAAAAGGAGTACATTAAATTAACATCTAAAATCTGTCCAGCAGTTATTTGTTTCAGATTTTCTTGACACACTACTCTTTTAACAGTCCCACCAATACCATCTCAAGGGAATTTACCATGACTGGTAGCAAAAAATACCTATTCAGCATTTAAATCAAAGTCTTAACTGTGATGACTAAGATTGATAAAACTTTTAAAATATTTAAATTGTGCTGCACAACCATTGGAAAAGTATTTCACACTTGATACATCAAGTAGATTTTCTTTGATATATCTATTTATATCTTCCTGAGTCTTGTAAATAAATCCTGTATCATGGTTAACATCTTCTGAAAGGTAACAAAAAGATTTTTGTTTGAGAAGTTTATTCTCTATAAAATAAAGTACAATTGTATAAAGTGAACATTGACTTTTGCTCCAGTGATAACTTTGAACCTCATCCTGAACAACAATTTTCAGCGAGATCTCTTAAAATTAAGTATTCATTTTGGTTGAGATTTTACAGTTTTTTAAGTATCTACTTTGTGTTTTTGCAATATATGAATGAGTGGTAAGGTTGTCAATGCTGTCACATAATAAATCATTAAATTCATCTAGTGGTAATGATTGTAATAGTAGTGTTGTACGATTGGTACTCTGTCATTGCTTGAATGCTACATCTTCTTCAAGCTCATGGTCCATAAACTCCTGCACTAAAAATGCTTCAATACCAGGGTATTGGTTACATCAATGCAACATACATTCTACATTTTTAAGAGAGCAAACAATCAGTGCCATAAAATCTTTATATCTTTTATTCCACCTGATGGCATCAATGAGAAATGTTGTATTTTGGTGACGTATGCATACACATACATTGTGGGTACCTGATGCATTAGTTGTAATACACCATTTAGGTTTAAGAGTACAAAACTTTGACAAACTGACTTTGAGGTTAGGGTAGTCTTTTTTGAATGCAGCATGTAATTCATTTAGATTGAGTAGCAATTATCTTTTTTGAACATGTTTGTTTTTCTTAACACTTATATAATCTTTTTTTCCTGGCATCATTCTTGAAAATTCATCACTTTGATAAAAGTTAATCAATATATTAACTGTTCTGATGAAAGTTGGTTTCCAGTTTTTTTTTTTCAGACATTGATAGAATTCCATGCTTATTTTTAACTTTTCTTACAGTTCAAGCAAGATACTAACACACTTTAAAGTAGCTTGATGTCTTTGTACATGTCCATGATTTTGGTGCAAACGTTAATATTTGCACCTTATGGCGATAAGAGTCAGTCTCTGAAATTTTTTTATTTATTTCATACATTAAAATGTCTAGATCATGGTAATTGTTAATGTTGTTGTTTAAAATAGGGATTTTTATTTTTGTTGTTAAAGACGTTTCTTGAATATTATATGCTAATGAGACCATTTTTGCAACTCTGTCAATAGTGTTCTTAAATTTTTGTTTTGTTACAGGCAATTTGCTGTGTTTTGAAAGACTTTTTAGTTTGACTGGTGAAATTCCAAGCAATTCTATAGTGGTATCTAACTTAATTTTTTTCTCACTTTTTGATTCCCATTTCTCCTGTGAATTTAAATCTTTTTCAGTTTCTATTGCTTTTTTGTAACATTTACTGCAGAATTTCCAACCTGGGGTTACATAAACGTTATTTTCTTGCAAAAATTTTGTTATGTCTATGGAAATCTTTATATTACCTAAAAAGAAAATTTAGTTTTAGATTTTTAAAATAACTGAAAATATAAATTTTTATAAATGATAAATTATTTTTCTTTTAACTTCCATATTAATTCTGTTTTAAATAACATTAGATTAATTTTTATAGCAATTTTTTTACTTTCCTTGTGTGTTCCAAAAGGATTGCAGCACTTGGTAGTTTTTCTCTCAAAATATTTTCCATAGAATTGCTCATGATAACAACATAATTCTTATTGAACTATATTTTTTTTTTAAATTTGCTTGCGATATTATTTCTTTTGTTTTTCACAAGGAAGATCTTTAAATTGAGCAAAACTTTGTTTTCCAGAAAATCCAGTTTTGTGGCAATAAATGTTAGGACTTTTTCAAATGTCACATTTCTCCATATTAAATACTTTTATTATTTATTACCTGTCAAAAAAATATAAAATGTATAAAATTCACAGTCATTC
>NC_061165.1:43864611-43897111 GCF_022113875.1 Hydra vulgaris
GAAGAGTCAAAATAAAAGCGTATGTACTTTATGGATCATCCCATATGTTTTTTATTTAAAAAAAATAATAATTTAACTGATTGTTAATTGCCTTGAGTATCAATACTCTGTATATGTAAATAATTTTATTCTATATTTCTTCTTTATTTCCATTTTTTATAGCTTAATGTTACAATAGAAAATATTCTGAATGTTACAATGAAATTAAATAGCATTCTTCAAAATGGTTACCTAACATCCAGTTATGATATTAAATTGGTTTCTACAATTTTAAAGAATATTATTAGTGTCAATGGTTCTTCAGAAATTGTGAGTATATTTTTATGAAGTAGTAAATAAGATTTTACAACATAAATATATATATATATATATATATATATATATATATATATATATATATATATATATATATATGTATATATATATATATATATATATATATATATATATATATATATATAGATTATGTTAGTGTATTCTACAAATAGAGTGCTCAATGTTCTTAAAGAACAGGGCAATAATAAATTAGTAAAAACACTTAACTAATTTTTTTTCGACACGTTGTTTCACCATCAGTAGGCTCATCAGGAAGTATTCCTAAGGTACTTCTTAAGGTATTCTTGATAAGCCTACTGATAGCAAAACAACTTATTGAAAAAAATTGGAAGAGTGTTTATATTTATATATATATATATATATATATATATATATATATATATATATATATATATATATATATATATATATATATATATATATATTTATACATATATATATATATATATATATATATATATATATATATATATATATATATATATATATATATATATATATATATATATATATATATATATATATATATATATATATATATATATACATAAATATATATATATATATATATATATATACAATTTTTTTTTGTGGTATCTAATTACATTTTGTTTAGGTGACCAATGGTATTTTGTCATCAATTAATAGCTTGTTAAGTTTAAATTTAAGTTTAATTCAAAGTGCAAATCAGATTTATAATTCATCCACTGAGTTTTTATTTTTATCGGATGATTTGGGAAAGCAGCAGAGTAATAATGTTAGTATATCATTTAAAAACTTAGGGTTGACATCATATTCAATCAAACCAAATGGTAAACCTGTTTATGTTTATTCTTCAGAACACAACGATAACATTGGGGTTAACATATCAAGTGGTGATTTTAATGATGAGTTAGAAAAGTTTAATGATTATATAGTCCTTCCTTCAAAGTTGTTTAACAGTGGAAATAAAATTCAAATTTATTCATATATTTACAAAGATAGTTCTTTTTTCACAGAAGTAAATAAAACCATAGAAAGTCTAATTCTTTCTGCTTCTTTAAATGGCATCGATGTGAGTGACTCCAGCAGTTTAATTAATATAAAGTTTTCCAAGCTTTCAGGTGTTTCAGAGATTGAAAAATTAGGCAGCGTTACGTGCAGTTTTTATAAAGTAAAAGGTTTGTTTCTCAAAATTCTTTAGTTTTTTTTTTCAAGTTTTTTTTTTTTAACATAGTTCTTTTGCTTTTTTTTTTCTTAACTCTTTTGTTAGATATCTTTTATATTTTTGAACAGTTTATAAATTGTTTTCTTTATGTTATATATGTTTGTAGTTCAATTATCTCATAGTAAGAATAGTAGCATGCTAATCCTTTTTCAGTCAAAACGGAAGCACAAATGTAGTAGAAAAATTTTAGTTTTTAAATTATGAACACTTCTCTGTTATGCATGAGTATATTTCTTTAACTTTTATCTGAAAACATTAAAAAATAAAAAAAGTAAGTAATGTTGTTTAAGAATTTCAAATATTAAAATGACCAGGGTGGTTTAGAAAGTAAAGATTCCAATTTAAACTTGGTCAAAGTATTAATAATTAATTAATGTAATTATAATCTTCATAAATTCTTTTTTTTTTTAAATAAAAAAGTAGGAATTGATTGCAGTTGTAGAAAATTCTAACACAGCTGACTAATTAGTTTTACACTTTCTCTTGGTTTTGTTTCTTTATCAAAACAAATAGTATGTATTTTCTGCATCAGAACACATAGTGTAATATTATTGTTGTATTGTGCACATTTTTAATGGATTTATTTTTAAAAGATTTTTTTTGTTAAAATGAATATAAATGATTGCTATTTGCCTTGAACATTAAGTTTTATCAACTAAGCAAGAGAGCTAAACTATTAACTTTACATGTGATACAGCAGCTTTTACCCAATATTCATAATTAAGATTTGCTTCAAGATTAATTAAAATTAATAAAAAAGTTCTTTTAATCTCTTTTTTAAGTTTCAATAAAACTCCTAATACCATATTTTACTTATATATTTTGCAATTTATTACAAAATGCTACTCGATTTTATAATTTTTTTTTTTTTTTTTTTTTTTTTTTTTTATGAATACCTTTTTTTATGGTTTTTAAAAGTGTTTTCTTGAATGCATTATTTCTTAAGTACTTAAATAAAACGCCAGAATGTAGTTCTAAATATTGTTTCTTTAATTTTTACAGCATTTTTAAATGTTATAAATTTTCTATAATTATGAACAGTATTGTTACATATTTTTATAAGATTACATAAAAACTGCAATAACTATATATTATGCCAGCACATGAATTTTTTTTTTTAAGTAGCAGCTGTTCGAAGCATTTCAACAAAGGGAATTTAAAGGGTAACATAAAAGTTGTTTCTAAACTGAACATAATATTTTTAAACGTTATATTTTTATTATCAATAAAACTGCTAATCATTATAATATCAATGAGGTATTTTTGTATGTACAATGAGTATGAACTAAAAAAAATTAATTCTAAACATATTATATGCCTATTAAATGATCAGTTTATTTATTTTTAACATAAAGCTCATTATTTTTTTATTTTGATTCTTTTAGAATAGCACAACAAAAATTTAAAAAGAAAAATGGTCACTCAAAGCAAAGGTGACTATATACATGTATTCAATTACAAAATTTTGTTAAAAAAGGTGTGGTTGTGTACAAAACAATCAGGGTGTTGGGAATTCATTATCAGACACTTTGTGATAAAATATCTGGGAAAACTTTTATGAAGATTTGTTCCTACATATAAAAAATAACTGTCAATTGCTCATTTTATTTTAAAAAAGTAAAAGGGATCTAACAAAAGTATATTAAGAGTTTAATTAAGCACTTTATATATACCACCTATATATATAAAAAAAATTTTTTTGAAGAAGTTTAACTAAAGTCTAAAAGTTTGAAAAATTGTTTGCACTACAAAGCAACAGTATGACATAAAAGTTTTATGAGATTTTTATTCTGAGATTTTAGAATTTATGAACTTTAAGGTTTGCTTTTTTGTAATACTTTATGTTAAAAAAAATAATTATGCTGGTAAAAAAGGCATGAAATATTAATCTATGTTTTGCTCATAGATTTACATCAAACTGCATACTTATTTAAAAAGTGAGATATCCCATAAATATTTTGGCGTGAGGAAGTTTATATATTAATTGAATAGCTTATAATTAAAAGTTAAAATTAAAAAATACTTTTTACACGTTATAGAAATGTTATTATGAAAAGCTTATTTCTATTAAATAGAAAAAACATAGTCTTCTGATGGATGCAGTATTGTCCGTATGTCTTCATTGGAGATAATATGTCAATGCAATCATTTAACAAGCTTTGCAAAAATATTAAATGTTTATCAATCAAATGAAGAATCACTTGGCCTTGAAGTTGTTACATGGATTGGTTGTGGACTATCAATTGCAGGATTAGTTTTTACAATTATTAGCTATTCTGCTTTTCCGTGAGTTTTTTTTTTTAGTTTTTTTTTTTGTTTTTTTGTTTTGCTTTTCATTCTCTGAGTTTTTTAATAATTTTAATATAAACATAATTAGATTAATTTAAAAATAAGAGAAGCTTTTTGAAAATCTAATGTGTTCATGGTGTTTATAAAGTCAAGCAAAAAAAAAAATATGAGATGTTTTTAAAAGAAGTTGTTTAATTAAATTTGAAATATTTCAAATATTTTTGTTCTGTGAATTGGTTTCTACATTTATACTTTTTGTGCGCTTATTAACTTTGTTAAGATGATTCAAAAGATATTTATTATATTTATTACTTATTATATTTGTTAAGATGATTTGATAAGCATGAGCATTAATTGATAAAAACGATCTAAACCAAGATCAATCCAGTTATGTAAAAAATCTAAAATAAGTTTTTTTAACCAATTCTTTTCTTTTGGCCATAGAAAAACCCTTTGGTCATATAATATTATTTTACTTGGATCCTTAAGATTATTTTTGAAGTTATTCTAATAAAAAAAATCTTTTTTGGTACTCATATGAGTATTTATGTTCATCACTAAAAATTTGTTTGCTAATTAGTAACTCTATTGAACAAAAACTTTTATTAAAAAATCTTTGTACACCATAGTTGGTGTTAGTTTTTTTATTATATTCTTTCATTTGAATAAAAAGTTTCTCAAAGATATAATATCAAGAAACTGTAAGAAATTTAATTAAAATAAGTTAATTATAAGCTTATTAAGTAATTTACTTTGAAAAACTCAACAACAAAGCAACTTATTAGATATAAAAAATTTAATTTTATTTATGTTTAACCTAGATACAAAAAACACTTATTGTTTCTTTCAAAATACTTGTAATGAAAATTTAATACTAACAAATAATAAATTAAGTCTGAAGCGGAATCTTGCACAGAACAGAAAAACTCAAATTTTAGTTACTAGATAAACTTCAATTCCTCCAAAAATTTCTATATATATATATATATATATATATATATATATATATATATTTAAAGCTTATTTTTACTTGTGATTTATCAGAAACTTGCTACAGTAACTGTAAAGTCAGATTTGAATTTATTCACTGTTATAACAATAAATCAAATTTGTATCTAAAACTAAAAAAAGTTACGCATGATAAAAGAATATATCAAATAAATTACTTTAAAAAAAAACAATAATACACAAACATATAATAACAATTAGTAATTTATAAACTCATTTAATAAATTATTTTTAAAGTCATTTAATTTATTCGTAAAAAAAAAAAAAACTTTTTTAGGCATTTCAAATAAATCTGATAACCAAAGACTAATATCTTTTCTATAAAATGAGTTTTTAACTTGCTCAGAATTTACAGTGCAGATTCTCAACTTAGCAGCTTGAAGTTCCTATCAGCTTTGTTGTGCAATTCAAATTGTTTAAAAATAATAAATAGCTTCTGCTACTCATTTCTTACTGAATACAAGTTTAATTATTTATAAATGCAGTTATTCAAACACTATCCTTTTTCTTTAATCAACAACCCAATAGTTTAATTTTGTTTGACAAAAATTAGTACATTTAGTTTCTAAAATGTACATTAAGTAATGAGTGTTAGCGCATTTTTTTAACGATACTTTCCTTATTTCTTGAGCAACGTAAGAGCAAGAAATGTGAACATATTTTAAAGAAAAACACAATATATTTTAATCTTTACATGTTTCATAGTTAACATACTACATTTTCAAAAGATAAAATTACAATTTAAAACTTTGGATATAAATATAAATTCAAAATTTGAAGACATTACAGAGAAATATTAACAGACAAATAGAATTAATGAACAGTTTATTTATTTAAAGATGGGTTTTCCCATTTAATATTAAGTGCTTCTTTAATTTTCAATTTGCTTATGTTAGGAGCATTATCCAATATTTTAAAACAATTACTGTAACTTAGATTTTTACAATCAACAGATGAAATTAAATTTATAAACATTAGATTGTTTGTCACTTGTAAGATGCTCATAAATCCTTGTTGTTAAGTGTCTGGAGGTTTCTCCAATATAACTGGCATTACATCCAGCACAAGGAAATTTGTAAACAACATTGGATTTGAGCAGCTTAGGAAGTGGATCTTTTATACATAAACTGTTATGTAATTTGTTGGAAGTGAAAATTAAGTTAATCATAACATCTTTACAATATTTTTTAATGATTTTATTAACCTTAGATTCAGTAAAATTTGAGTAAAATCCTAAGCTTATAATATATTATATTAGGGTAATCAATTCTATTTATCGCAGATGGATTTAACTTTTTATTAACAAATAATTTAATTTCAGTGTCCATTATACAAGGTGGATATTGGTTATTTTTTAAAATATTTAATAGATTTTTTATGTCCTTATCAAATCCTAGCCATTTATTGTTGATTTTATACATTCTATTAATTAAATAACGTAGAAGACTAATTTTATAACAAAAGGGAACAAAGCTGGAAAATTTTGAAAATGTAGTATGTTAACTACTAAACATGTCAAGATTAAAAAAAATTGTGTTTTTCTTTAAAATAGGTTCACATTTCTTGCTCTTACGTTGCTCAAGAAATATATATATATATATATATATATATATATCAATATATATATATATATATATATATATATATATATATATATATATATATATATATATATATATATATATATATATATATATATTTATATATATATATATATATATATATATGTATATATATTTATATATATATATATATATATATATATATATATATATATATTATATATATATATATATATATATATATATATATATATATATATATATATATATATATATATATATATATTAAGGTGCCTCAGAATAAGAGAATTTTCAAAAAATATTCGTGTCTTGTTAAATTTGTTGCAAATGTATAGAAAATAGGTTTTAAAACATATCGGTCACTTTCTGACCATTTTAGACCTCCCTCAAGGTTCATTTTTGAAACGAAAATGTCCATTTTTTTGTCAAAAATTTCTGATGTCTGTGATGTTGAGGGAGGGTCTAATATAAACCATTTTAGCTGAATTAAAAAATGTCCCACACTACATATATTTTGCTTTTAAAATAACACGTATATTTGTTTTTGTTTTATAACCAAGCATTATTCAAATTATTCGTAAATTTGCAACATTTATGACTTTGTTGTGGTATTAAGATAGGATTTGGAGTATACCAATACATTTTTTCTAATATAATAAAAAAGTTTTGGTTAGAAATTATGTACATTGCTTGCTACTTTAATTAGATTCGTATTTGAAGGTAAGTTTCCTTGAGTTCCTTTATTCCACCTCCGCCTACCATTTCCCAAATTAAAATAAATAGCAAATCATTACACTTTATGTTCTTTTACTAAAGTTTCATATGAATTAATTTTTTATAAAAAAACATTTAATATAAAGCCACTACATTGATTTAATATTTGAAATTTACATTTTTGACTTCAAATTTTAAAATTCAAAATAAAAATTTAAGTAACTGAACAATTATTAATATGAGATATTAGAAACACAAGATTTTGCGCAATAACAGTTTGAGATCTTCTAAAAAGATTTTCATATTATTGATAGAGTTGCGCCTGTTATTTCAGGTATATGTTGCAAAGAAATAAAAATAATGTACAGTTATTGATTTGCTTTTATGATATTTTGTATTTACCTGAAAATAAGTCATGGTCACTAAAACACATTTTCATCTCAATATCAACACCGATGCATCTCACTATTATACTCTGTAAAATAAATAATACGCGCTTATTTATACTATTTATATATTATTGGTAATACTATTTTAATAAAAACCTATATGGTTTAGGAATGTAACTTTCAACGGGTATGGATATCTTGCAACACTTTAAATATTGTCAACTAAATTTGCCAAATGGAATTGCAAAAAAATTGGATATTCTATATTGTCATATGTCAAAAGAAACTTAAAACAAAATATTAAAAATCAAATAGGATGAAAATTTTGTTAAATCTATTTTTTAAATAGGAATTCCAGAACTAAAAGATTTTATTCAAAGTGAAAAATTAAGATCCAATAAATCTAAAATTAAAAATTTGCAATCCTTAGAAGATCAACATAGGCCAAGATTATATCTGATTCGCAGCATGGCTTTGTCCGTAGTAAAATCTGTTGCACAAATTTACTAGAGTCTTTCGATTTAATTACACTTACAATTATTGATATAGCATTTTTGGACTTTTCCAAAGCATTCGATACAGTTACACACAAAAGATTGTTAATAAAATTGAAAGCATATTGTGAAAATGAAGTTTTAGTAAACTGGTTTAAAGCATATATATTCTGGCTTTGAAGCATATATATTATGGTATTGAAGTTTTAATAAACTGGTTCAAAGCATATATATTTCTGACTAATATAGTTTAAAGAGTTGTCCTTGGTACTTATAAATCAGAATGGAAGGAGGTAACAAGTGGAGGGCCACAAGGCTCAGTAATAGGTCCGCTATTATTTGTCATCTATATTGATGATATATCACAAGAAATAAAAAAATTGCTGTAAGTTGTATGCCCACAATACAAAAATTACATTGGTGATTACAAATATCAATGATAACTATGCAATGCAAGAGGATTTATTGAACCTAAGTAATTAGAGTAAAAAATGGTTATTACACTTAAACAACGAAAAATGCAAAATTATGCATATAGGGAAAAAAAAGCCTTGCAATAATTATTAGCCATAATATATGAGCCAACCAACAATATAATTATATAGCCATTATTATATGACCTAACCAACAAGCAATGAAAATCATTACATTATGATTAAAACATCTTTGGAACAAGATTTAGAGGTCCTGATGTTTAATGATATAAAATGGAAAAATCATATAGGTATGATTGCAGGAAAAGCAAACAGAACACTTGGTCAAATAAAACATTATTTTATATACTTAGATAAAGACCTAATGAAAATTCTATATTGTTTGTTAGTTAGATCCCAATTGGAATTTTCTTCACCAGTTTGGAATCCTTATTATAAAAAAGACATCATTAAAATAGAACAAGTAAAACGAAGAGCAACAAGAATAAAATGTTTAAAAGGTATGAAAAATGTGGAGCAATTATAAGAATTTAAATTGACATCATTAGAAAATCAAAGAGATCGAAGTGATATAATAGAATGTTATAAATTCAAAATGACATTCATAAATTGAAATAACCTCTAATAAACTCTAAATTCATAAATTGAAATAACCTCTAATAAAAAAAAATTCAAAAGTAAATTGGAAATAACCTCTAATAAACAACTTATATCCAAAATTAAGTGATCATAATAAACAGTTGCACAAAAAAATGTTTGTATTTTAGAAACAAGAAGGCATTACTTTACTAATAGGATTGTTAATAAATGAAACAGCCTAACCTATGACGCTGTTAACTCTGTTAATTTAAATACTTTTAAAATAAACTCAAGGAACATGAGAAGGCCAATTCTAAATAAAAATTGTATTGTTATTATTTTGTTATATCACAAATTTCATTAGTATTTTTTGTTTTACTGTTAAAGTTGCGCAACTACAATTTAGCAACTCGCATATTTTTTATATGACAGTTAACATTATTATTATTATTATTATTATTATTATATCATTTGGGTCCTCTCGACACTAAATATACTAAGAAAGTAATTTGATTATGTTTTGGTTGTGAGAGTTTGCTTAGTGTAAGTTTTATTTTTTTAAATGCTCAGGCAGTTTTGTATCAGATCTTAATTAAATGATGCTCTCAAGGTAGATGAACTATTGAGTTACTTTACTATATGTAGTGAAGCATTAGTACATTATATTAGAATAGTATATATATATATATATATATATATATATATATATATATATATATATATATATATATATATATATATATATATATATATATATATATATATATATATATATATATATATATATATATATATATATATATATATATATATATATATATATATATATATATTAGTATATTAGTGAAATATTGATTTAACTAACATAGTTTTGTATTTGGACTCATACTATGTTGATTCTCATCCACCCATTTAGTTTTTAAATATTATACTCTTTATAGTTTAATAAATTTATTAAATATGCTCTAACTTTGCGTTTTTGTCATTCTAACAACTTAAATTTATTTTTATATAAATATATATTTATTTTTATATAAGATAAAATCATTAAATATAAAGAAGTGCAAAAATGCAATAAAAAATGGATCACCAAGTAAAATCATAAAATTTTACAAAGAAGATGTTAGCAGTAATGATAAACTAAGTTCAAATAACTTTTCTGATTCTGACTTTGAGCCAGGTGAATGGATGAAAAGAAAAAAAGAAACCAAGCAGTACAAAAATTTGGGCCATTATTCCTAAAGATATTTAATCCAAAAATATTGCTTAAAATTCAACTGTTAATAATATCTTTCTTATGGTTCTGCAGAGATATACAATGGCAGCTGTTCAAGTTGTAGGAGTAGACATGAACGCCATCAAATCAAATCTCTCAACTGCAGCTAGAAGAATAAAAAGAAAAAATAAAGAAATTTCAAATATTGCTTCAGAATATGTTAAAACAAAAGTACGTTTATCTACATTCCCATGTATAATTCATTTTGACGAAAAAACTATATTTGAAACAATTAAAGGAAAGAAAATAAAATGCGAGCGACTAGCGGTACTAGTAAATATCAATGGCAAATCACACTTGTTGGGTGTGCCTTCTTAACAATTCTCTTTACGAGATGATCAATATAAAGGAATAATGCAGTTGCTACATAAATATGGTATTAAATTAATTGTTGGTAGATTGTGCTTTGACACAATTCTCAATGTCACTCAACATTTGACATAAAAATTGACATTTTTTTTAACAAAAATGAGCCTTGAGGGAGGGTCTAGAGTGGTCAGAAAATGCCCAATATGCTTTAAAACCTACTTTCTGTATATTTGCACCAAATTTAACGAGAAAGGAATTTTTGTTTTAAAAGTTCTCTCATGCTGAATCACCCTAATATATATATATATATATATATATATATATATATATATATATATATATATATATATATATATATATATATATATATATATATATATATATATATATATATATATACATATATATATATACATATATATATATATATATATATATATATATATATATATATATATATATATATATATATATATATATATATATATATATATATATATATATATATATATATATATATATAAATATATATATATATATATACATATATATATATATATATATACACATATATTTATACATATACATACATATATATATATATATATATATATATACACACTAAATATATATATATATATACACACTAAATATATATATATATATACACATATATATATATATATATATATATATATATATATACACACACATATATATATATATATATATATATTTTTTTTTTTTTTTATATATATATATATTTAGTGTGTATATATATATATATATATATATATATATATATATATATATATATATATATATATATATATATATATATATATATATATATATATATATATATCCTTATAGTGTAGTCGAAAGACTCTTTTAATGTAAAAAAAGTCTCTTTCGACTACAATTTTAATTACCTCGTCTCTTAAGCTGTATTTGATTGTCGTCGAAATGTCAAAGCAATTAAATTAATGCTGAAGTACATTAAATTTTATTGTTTTTTAAACCGCTATAATAACGACTAGAAAGTTTTTTTTAATTAGTGGTGTTTTTGTTTTATTAAAAAACATTTTTAAAACATGCGTAAATGTTGCTACATCGACTATCTTATAGCCTGCTGCTACAAGGGAGTATTTCTACATCGACTATCTTATAGCCTGACTTGCAACAGAGTGCTGCTACATCGACTGCAATTAGCTTGACTCGCAAGGGAGTGCTGCTACATCGACTGACAAATAGCCTGACATATATATTTATATATACATATATATATATATATATATATATATATATATATATATATATATATATATATATATATATATATATATATATATCAGGGTGGGCCGAAAATTTTTTTTTTTGATTTTTGACTCGCTATACCATAAAAAACTTGTCTTTAGGGTACCTAAGGATAATGCAAAAAAAAAAAAAAAAATTACGTCTGGAGCTAGTGCATTGCGCTTGAATAATTGAAGAAATTTTCCCTTTTTCTAATTTTTTTACAAATAAAATTAAATTTAATAAATTCTTTAACAAATATCTAGACAGAGGCGTAATAAGGGTGGGGCTTGTGGGGCAGTCACTCCGGGAGCCTTCTTGGGGGTGAGGACCAAAAAGGGGTTTTGGGCTGAATTTGTTAATATAAGTCAGTCCAAATATTACTGAAAATGAGTACTTAAGCATAATTTTAGGTGTATAATATGTTGCAAAACCGTTGTCAGATGTGGGCTCTGCCCCAGACCTTGGTGGGGGAACAGTGCTACCCCATACCCCTAGCTGAGAAGGGGAAGGCCTCTTAAGCCACCCCTCTTCCGCAGGACCTCCATATGCGGCCCCTTCAGGGCCTTATCGCTAAAAGTCTCCCCCATGACATTTTTTTTTAGTTGGCATGTCTGTTTTAGGAGGGAGGCGCAAATTTTCAGCGTTGCCCTGGGCACCAGAAACCCTAGCTACGCCACTTTATGTAGAAGAAATTTAAGTAAAAAAAGTATTGGAATGGTAAATAAGAAATTTTTTTTTTGAATTAAAAACCCATCTTTTTGAATAAAACTTTTGTGAAAAAATATATTCTTTTCCTTTTTGCTAATTTCTGTTGGTAGTTTAAAATACGATTTGCTTGAAAAATTAGGCATTGACAATCTGGAGTTATTTGTAGTTCTTATAATGCCATCTCTGGAATTGAAGCCAGCTACTTTTTGTGAAGCCTCTGTTACAAGCTTTACGCATCTTTCTACTGCTTGGGTGTGGCATGGAAATTTTTCAAAGTTCCACTCAGCCGCTGTTTCACTTGATTGGATCTTTGACCAAATATCTTTATCTTAGACTCTTCGCAGCAAAGGTGGTGGCAAAAGTGTGGTAGTGTTCCAGTCAATCATGTCTGTATAGTCAGTAGCAAGGAAATTAATTTTGAGTGGTTGAAAACTCCTGATGAACTTTCTTTGAGAAGCTAGGCTTCTTGCCTTTATAATTTTTTTAAAACCCAACTCTCTTATATAAACCCTTTTGTCTACTACCATTGTTAAAAGCAAGTTTTCTGAATGTGCAAAAAAATGAGTTTCTCTTGATTACTGTGTCTATTACTTATAGCAAATAATTGGGCAGGAATTTTGACAACTTTATCATTTCAAATACATGTTCTGCTCCATTTATGAAGTATTTACCTTATTTTATATGAAACCATTCAGAGAAATATGATTTTAAAAGAAAAGAAACTAAGATTTTGTGCTCCTCTCTTGGGGTTTCAAGGCTCAAATACAATCGTAAAACTCTGTTTGCAGTTGTTAACCACCTTTAGTGTGAAATTGCTCCAGGTTCACGAACAGATAAATCTTCTGAACTACTGCCTGATTTAATACCAGAACTTATATCCAGCAAGAACTGCTAATCTTTGCTTAAAATTTTGCAGTCAATTTCTGAAATTTCACAATGGACACTGACAAATTTTACCACTGGTAATTTTTCACACTTATTAAGCTGTGCGCCAATTGGACCGCTAAATGATTTTGGGCCTGTTGTTTCTCCGTCTAACATTTGAAATTAATGCCAGAATGGCAATTTGCTGAAGTGTAAGAGACAAATCCATCTTTGCAGTGGTCGGTTTACATATTTTTCAATTGTGGCAATAACACTGGATTTCCACCCTGTGTTAGTAACAGTGCCATTGCATCCAATTACGTCCAGTTCATGAAATAAAAATCCAGCTTCATTCAAATATGAAATAATGCTACTGGCAATGTTCAGCAGACTCAGAAGTTGGTGAAACATGACCAACATACATGGAACCTGGTTCTTGTAAAATTGAGTAATGTTCCTCTTTTATGGTTCATCGAAACCATTTCGATTTAATTTTTTCAACCACTAGAGTTTTGTCCTTCCTCCCATCAAAATACAGTCCTTAAAGTGGGTTATATTTCTCCTTGCTCTACATTTGAAATTGTGAACGGTTAGCCACTTTTGCTCTTCTAATTTTATTTTTGTCAAAAACAAGACTGGGATCATAATTGGTTACAATACCGAAATCTTGCAAAACACTTGAGGCAATAGCTGCCGTTGCTCTGTCAGATAACCCATAGCGATCGATAGTCAGAGCAGTATTTTTCATTGTAATGCGCATCTGCCATATGGCTTAATTAGCTTAAATTCTTCTAATTCTTCATCAATGACTTCTGTAATGGGTATGGAGGCATTACTATTGAACTCTTTTTGCTTTAGTGTTTCATCAAAATGGTTTGAGCATGAATGTTGCAGTAATAGATTATTAGCCGGGATAGTTTTTTTAAGTTCAGCACATTTCCTATCCTGTCTTTTTTGTTTGTTTCTTTTACGCCAATATTTCTGATTTTACCAATACCATGCATTCTTTGGAAGTGCACAAATTTTAGTTCAATGATGGGGATTTTTTTTTCTTTTTCACACATACAGGTAATTAAAACAGAACACTCGCATTCATAAATTTCAGTTACCATTTTACATTTGCGGTTTAATGTTATTTTATACTTACACGCCGAGGCATCAAACAATAACAATAATTTTGTATTAAAATCTTCAATGATTTTGTATTAAAATCTTTGACTCAAAATTTTGAACTTTCCTTTTTCTTTATCACACTTGAAGGGTTTTATAAGGTTGTGATAACTGTCATGGTATCCATTTATTAATTGGACAACTCTGTAAATTGTTACTGTGGGTATTGAAGTTTTATCAAACATTGATTTATCTTGTTGTGCGACACAATTTGAAACAAAAGAAAACTGGTTTGTTGTTTGATTTCAAGGCTAGTTTGTAATTTTCATTAAAACAACACTTGAAAACTTCTTCATAAGTTGAAAGTTTATTTGCAGATAATTCTATTGAATGATCAAAAATCGGGCACTTGAATTTGCTACAAGTAATTTTTTTAAAAACCGACATCACAGATTGGTTAATATTATCAAATAATCAAAACAAAATTATATCAAGGCAAGTTGTTGTGGCAAGAAAAACATCAATTTTGCAGCGCATTTTGGGAATACTCTAAAGCGCACTTTGTTACGAAAACGATAAAAAGCGAGTATTTATTCAAATATTCAAGTACAATGCACTAGCTCCAGATGTTAAATATTGGTATTTTTTTTGAAGCATGTTTTCCACGGTATAGCGAATCATAAATCATATAAAAAAATTTTCACCCTACCCTAATATATAAATATATGTATATATATATATATATATATATATATATATATATATATATATATATATATATATATATATATATATATATATATATATATATAATTTGCTATTGTTATATTACATTATTTTTAAGTTCATTGCGACAAAAACTGGCTCCAAAAGTTCTTATTATTTTGTGTGCAAACTTATTGTGCACTCTTGTTTTATTCCTTGCTTTGGTATCAAAAACAGAACCTCGTGGTTTGTGTCAGACTGTTGCTTCATTGTTGCAGTTTTTTATTTTGTCAACATTTTTCTGGATGGCAGTAGAAGGATTTATGTTGTATAAAATGTTTGTAAAAGTATTTGGTGGATCGCACAACTCCACTAACATTTTGCTAAAAGCTTCAGCATTTGGATGGGGTGAGTTTTATATCATTGCATTACATCTTTAAGATATTGATAAATCTTTAAAAAGCTGTTTTGATTTCTATAAAATATCTATAAAGACTTTTAAAAATGTTATTTGTTGTAAAGACTTTTTTTCTTTTATGTGTAAATTTACTTACTCTATTTTTCTTTTCTTGTCTAAAGCTCAAATGGTAAGAAGTGAATTTTATAATGATTTTATTTCATTTAATCAACATTTGCCTTTTTTTTTTTTAGGTATGCCATTAATATTTACAGTTGCAACTGCAGCAAGTAAACCTGATTCCTTAGGCCCTAGTCTAGGTCCAATCACCAAAAAATATTTAAAGTTGTAAGCAAAGTTTAATGTTAAAATCAAATGTCTATTACTTTAAATACTAGAATTTTATATTTGTTATACAAAATTTTTTTTGTTCAGGTGTGTTGTTCACGGTTTTTCATTTTATTTTGGTATACTTTTACCTGTCTGCATAGTAATGGCATTCAATATTGTAATACTTTTATTAGCTATCAGAGGTATTGATAGCAACTCTAGTCTACAGAATAAGATAAAGAAAAAAAGAAAAGTCCGAATTGCTTTTGTATGCTCTTTATTGCTTGGCACAACTTGGTTGTTTGCAATTTTAGCTGTTGGAAAACTTGAAATTACATTTCAATGGTTATTTTGTATTTTTAATTCTCTTCAAGGTTTCTTTATTTTTTTGTTCTATACTCTTGATAATAAAAAAGTTAAAGACCAATGGATGTCATTTTTGTATGAAAAGAGAGTCTGGCAGCTCAAAACGTTTGAGACAAGTAAGTCAAGATTGTTTTTAACAAAAAGAATATGTATATTAATAATTAAAATTTAAAAATTTGTGGGCAATATGCAAAAATTAAAAATTGTAACAATAAAACATACAACATCAGGTTGACCAAGTACATATTAATTTATTCTGTTAAAAATTTTTTCAAATAGTTGTACAGAGATATTTTGACTACTAATTGTTGGAGCCATTTTTTAATCTGATATGTTAGAAGTCATTATGCATAAAAATAAAATGAAATTAGTTAACAAAAAATATATTTTCTCTCAATAATTTTTTTATTGAAAATGATTATGATAAGCATAAGAGACTAAAATAAACCAGAAAATAACAAAAAGGTTTGTTACTTTACCCAATTCTTTGTATAGAACTTAAAAATATTTGACGTCACTCATGAGCTATTGGATTTGATCAAAATTGCAAATCTGGGTGTTTTTCTTGTTCCATGTAAATGTGGATTAAAGTATTCAGGCGAAACATGCAGTTTGATAAAAATCAGAATGAAACAGCACCAGTATTCAATATTTTCTGAAACAGGCTTACAATCAGCTGAAAATTTAAGATAATATCGATTGTGATAATGTTTTGTTGGTCAAAAATCAGAAAATGATTTTTATAAAAGAGCTATTTGGGAATCTTTAGAAATACACTATACAGGTAGGTATGTCAAAACTAGTCAATGACAAGATGTGTTTGTGCATATAAAAGAAACCAACCTAATTTTAAAAATTGAGAAACCTGCCTAAAGCAACTGAATCAAACTCAAGATAAAAAACAAAAAAGTTTTGCAGTGCTTATTTTGAAGTGAAACGATGTTAAACTTCTCACATTAAAAAATGGCTCCAACAATTTGAAGTTTAAATATTGCTTTTTTAACTTTTGTAAATTAAAATTAAGTTTGTAATTTTATGGTTAAATAAAAATAAAATACTTTGATAAGTGGTTTTCTACTAATTTATTGTTGTTTTAAAAATATATAAATTTTTCTACTAATTTATTGTTCTTTTAAGAATATTGAGCACTGTATTCTGTAAAAACGCTTTGTGTGTGTATATATATGTTTTTTACAAAACACAGTGCTCAATATTCTTAAAAGAACAGAGCAACAATTAATTAGTAGAAAACCACTTTTCAAAGTATTTTATTTTTACACTGTGTTTAATCAATAAAGACTCCTTAGAAATAATTGTTCAAATTAATAAAACTTCAATTTATACCAAAAATTAAATTACAGGAAGTCAATCATGTCTTAACTACTGTAAGTTTTCACATAATAATGGAATATGCTGAAATTATAATAAAAAAAAATTCTTAAAAGTTAAAATTTATTTAATTATTAGAAATATATTTTTAAAGGGGGCATTTAATATAATTTAATTTGAGCTAACTTATTTTTTTATAGTTTTTTAGAAACTAACTATAAGGCCAACTTATTTTCATGTCTGCATTTATAGATTAATTACGATTTTTTGTTTAATTAACATTATTAGTTTGCATGTGTAATTATTTCAAATTTTTCTTCTAGGCATAATATGCATTTTTTAACAATATCTTTTTCAAAACCGAAAACAAGCACAGATGATGTTTTTTAATAATAACCAAGATAATAATAATTACCGATTTAAAACAAAAAATACTATACCATTATACCTAACTTGGAAAACTTGTTAATTATCTATTACACTTTATTAAAGCAACAAAGATTTGGCCTCCATGATTAAAAATTAAAACGACTGTAAATTTATTCTATTTGGCTTTAATGATTTTTACCCCTCAATAACTACAGATGCTTTAAATAAAACAATTGAGTTTGCAAAAATCCACCCAATTATTCCAGAAAAGACAATTTGTATAATTTAACATTGCAGAAAAACTTAATTTTATTAAGAAAAAGACAAATATACATGACTGTTTTGATGTAACAATGGACAGTTATGATTGAGTAGAAATTTGTACATTTGATAGATTATATGTAGACCACATGGGTAAAACTAGAGGTGTACCGGATATAATATCCGGCTGGATAATCTGGCAATAGTGCCTGATAATCCGGTATCCGTTATTCGGCCGGGTATATCATATATCCGGCCGGATACAGTTGGATATGTAATTTTTTAAACTATCTCTTATCCCATTTGTGTGCATACTTTTATAACAATTAGGTTTTGAGTAATTTAGTTAATAAAAGTAAAAATTAAGTATTATAATGATATAATATACCGTAGTATATTATTTCACTATAACAGTAATTGCACAAATTTAACTTTTAAATGATCAAATGTTCATTTGATCATTATTTCTCACTAACTTTTCACTATAATTCACTAATCACTTCTGAATTTTGGAAAAAGAAAAAAAGAAATGAAAACTTTTGAAGAAGGAAGTAAAGGCTTCATCCCCCCCTCCCCAATAATTTTTCAAATGAAAAATTTTGAAGAAATTAAATTTATATCTGGCTGGATATTTAAAAAATCATATCCGGTACACCTCTAGGTAAAACCACAATGTCACATTTTTCTCATTTTGAGAAAAATGAAGTTTAGTGTTTAGTGACATTAAATATCTGTTTGTTAAGAATGTATTTAATTAAAAGTATATTTTTTATGACATTTTAGTCTTAACACAATATATAAATGCAGTTTTTGTGCTAAATAAAAGAATTATTTATTCACAATGTACTTTTGAAAACAAGACACTCATTTTTGACATCAGTGGTTTTTCTGTTATAAATTTATCAACTCATAAAGCATGTTAGCTTATAACTTTTTAGAGCACTTATTTTTTTAAAGGTAGATGGTAAAACATTGTAATATACAACCACAACATACAAAGTAAGTTGAGGGATTATAAAGCCCCCCCCCCCCTCTTTTTTTTTATATAAAAAAATTCAATTAAAAAATTATATGAAAGTTTTTAACTTACAAAATAGCATTGCAACCTTATTCTTCCCCAACCTCATCTATTTATCATAAATGATTCTATGATGTCTGTGTTTCATCACTTTATATCAAGTTTGTAAAATCATACAAAAATCACCTGAGTGTCCACAGCTTTTGTATGATTTATACAAACTTTAATACTCGTTAATAAAAATTTGTTTTTTTAATTTTAAAGAAAAACTAAATATTTCAAAAATAAGATAAAATATTATCAAATGTCTTATTTTGTCCAATTAAAAAATGTTTAGCTTCAATAAGTCTTTGAATTTTTAACAAAAAAGAGGCAACAGGGCTTTGTATGCTTGTTTCAGTTTATCAGGCACTTCGATCTTTGATCAAAACATAGGGGTTGTAATACACATAAAGTTAAATTTCTTTAATTTCCCATACAATTAAATTTTAAGTAGTGTTTAGTATTTAAATTTCTCTAAGTGAACATGAACAAAAAACTAAGAAGTTTAGCTTTGAAACTCTGCAATTTTCAGAAATGTTTCTTGTATCATGTTTATATATAATATTGAATTGTTATGGTTTTTTGTGAGATTGTCTAGTGTTTCTGCCAGAAACTTTTGATTTGCAATGGCCATGTTTCTGTCACATTCTATATATATATATATATATATATATATATATATATATATATATATATATATATATATATATATATATATATATATATAAATTTTTTTAAATGTTTTTCTGTAAACGTAATGTTTACTTCATCCAATTTAGTTTTCTCAAAATGACTAAAAGTCATGTGACTTACGCTTTTATTATCATTGGTTTAGTTATAAATAACTTTGACAACTGTGTTTTTTACCTGGAAAACATTGGACAAGAGTTGTTGTTTTAAAGTTGCCCTTTTTTTTAAATTACTATAGAACCTTAAAACATAGTTTTTTATTTATGAATTTTTAAATTAAAATAGCTTAATACTAAAATATCATAAAAATGTTTTTTTTTTTGAAAATTTCAAGTTTTATATATATATAAAACTTGAAATTTTCAAAAAGTGGACATCTGTAGTTTTACCTGTGTGGTCTTCATATATTTTAGATTCATCAAGTAAAATAATCAATTTTAATGATTTAGGCCTTTATCGCGATGATGATTTACTATGCATTACTAAGTGTAAAAATCTGGTCTACCGCTCAATGATGTTAAAAATCCTAATTTTAATTAATAACAGGCCAAAATTCTACTGATGACTATGTGTTAAATTCCTCTAATGAATTTTCAAAGATGTCATCAAAAAAAGTGGACTGCAAAAATTAGACCCTCAAAAAAAAAAATACAAAAATACGAAATAGAACTAGAAATATAATTTGGTTCAACCACCCATATAGCAAAAATGTTTCTACTAACATAGGAAAAGTTTTTTAAAATTGGTCAATAAACACTTCATGCCCTCTAATTAATTACATTAAATTTTCAATCGAAATACAATTAAAGTTAGCTACAGCTGCACAAAAGATATGGAAAGAATTTCAAAAGTTCATGCTTTGCTAAACAAAAAAGAAATCCTAAATTATAAAACAACAGAAAATTGTAATTGTAAACAAAACAAAAAATTGCCCAATAAGTAGAAATACTTATCAAAAAGCGTGATACATTAATGTGTTGTTTCCTCTAAGAATCTACTTGATTAACAATATCTTGGCTTAACAGAGAGTGAATGTAAAAGGCGTTTTGCCAACTAAACAAGCCTTTCAAAATACCTGTTTAAAAGACGCCATGCTGTCAAAATACATATGAAAATTGAAAAAAATATAAGTTGATGATTTTATATTGAATTGGTCCATCTTGGTCAGCATATAAAAATATTTTCAAAAAATGCATATAATGTCTACAAGAAAAATTTGAAATAATCACATATGTGAACCAAGAATGTTTACTAATTAAAAAAATGGGAATTAGTTTCTGAATGAAGGAATAAAAATAAGTTTCTTCTGAAAATTTATAAAAATAATTGAGCTCAAAAATGATTATATTTAATCTCTCCTATAAATATATATTTTTTAAAGTAAACAATTATTTTTATTCTACAATAAAAATTTGAAACTTCTATGAGCTGGGTATCTTTCAAGACCCAGCTATAGTAGACTGACGAACAATTGAATTAATCCATTTGTCATTATTATTTTTGAATTGGTCAGCTGTCTTTGAAGCAACAACAAAATCTGGTAGACTATTTCAATAAGGTAATACACGATTGCATAAACAATTGTCTGGCTGAATTTCTAGTAAACTCTTGATGGATTTTGAATTTCGCACCACGTAGACCACCAACTGGGCCATTGACTGTTAATGGACTGAGTGTATGATTTTGTCACTTAACTATATTAAAGTCTTGGAAATTTTAGATATTGTATTAAGTCACCTTTTATTTTGCGTTCGTACAAAGTTGTTAAACCCAACTTAGCCAGACATGATTTATAACTCAGGTTCCATAACTGAGGAAGTAACTTAGTAGCATGTCTCTGTACCTGTTCAAGTTGTTTAATGTCATTTAAAGGAATGGATTCCAAACTGGTGCACAGTACTCAAGCAGAGGACAAATATAAGATGTGTAGAGTTTGAGAAACATACATACATTCCATTTTTTGAAGGTTCTCTTAAGCATTCCTAAAACCATATTAGCTTTTTGTGCTGTTTGTTTTTTTTGGTCAGCCCATTTGAGCTTGGTGTTTATATAAACTCCTAGTGTTCGTTTAACACATATATTCTCTAGTTGAATTTGATTTCCATCATTGTCCTCCATGTAAAGAGAGTCATTAGATACAATGATCTGCCGTGAAATTTTAAAACTTTACATTTTCTGATGCTGAAATCCATATACCACAGTATAGACCAATCACTTAAAGAATCTATGTCAGCCTGAACATTAACAAAATCAAGAACACTTTTTAATTTGACAACTAGTTGACAATCATCAGCAAACAATTTAGAATAAGTTATGACAAGTTCTGGTATATCATTGATAAAAATAAGAAACAATAGTGGTCCAAAAACAAAGCCTTGGAGCACACCACTTAACACCTCAATCCAATCTGAACAAACCTCACGCAAAAAAACACACTGCTTCCTTTTGCTGAGAAAGTCTGTCAACCAAACTATAATTTTTTTACAATAACCATAACCAACCAATTTGAGTTGAAGCAAGTTGTGAGACACCCTATCAAATGCTTTGGCAAAATTTAAAAGAATCAGCAAAGTGCCTCAGTAATAATATCAAGCACCTGTAGAAGATTAGTTGTGCATGATTTTAGTTTTACAAATCCATGTTGATGTGTCGACAATAGATTGTTCAAGAGTAAATTATCAGCCATTGTATCACGTACAATTTTCTCCATTAATTTGCCAAATGTAGAGGTCAAAGAGATTGGCCTATAATTACCTGGATCTGTGCGTAAACTTTTTTTAAATATTGGTGTAATGTTTGCCTGTTTCCAAAAGAGAATTATTAGATAATTGAAAAAGTATTATAAAGAATTATTTTTAAAACAGTGTCAGCATCTTCCATAAATAAGTAAAATTTAACAGTAGTCAAGACATTTATGAGTTCCTCTTATGTAATTTTTAGTCTTTCACTGTCTTAATCGATGTAACTGTAAAACTTCATTATATATCAATATCTCATCATTCCAAATTTTTTTTTTGCACTACACAAATTTGTTAATCAACTTTGTTTATCACATTTAAACATTCTCCCTAATTTATTTCCGTTTTCAAAAAATGGCTCAGTTGATTATATAAAGTTATAAAAAAAGTACTTTTCAAATTATCTAAATAAGTTCCTCGCCTTCCTCCCTTACCCCCTATTAATTCCACCTTTGATTTTTAGTTGTATTTAAGTTTATAAGTGCATGAGAAGAGTTTTTCTAAACCTTTCAATAAAATTAATTTAAATATGTATATGTATATATATATATATATATATATATATATATATATATATATATATATATATATATATATGTTTTATTGTACTTTATATATATTGTACTATTAGGGTGTGTCGTTTAAAAAAAATTTCAAAAAAATTATTAAAATAATATTAGGATTTTATATATAAATAAGAAACATAACTTTAAGTTATATTGAATTTTAGCGCCAGCTACATTTTTTAAATTTTACTTTTTATTCACCAAGTCTAGGATGGCTAACTACTTGGTAAATAGCCACAGAAAAATGGTTATCTGTTTTGAATAACTTTTTTCTGCCTAAAGTTAACAGTTTTATTTTTAATTATTTTAAGTATTCTATTTATTGTGATATAAAGAAAAAAATTTTAAAAATTCTTCTTAAATGTGTAAAATATGTAACAATATCTTTTAAAAAACCCTTGTATTTTGTACAAAATACATTTTATTTTTCATTATTATTTATATAGTATTTTTTACAAAATACATTATAGGGCTTCTTACACTTGTGGCGGTTTGGCACCCTGTTGTTAGATAGCTCTATATTTTTTGTTATCTTTATAATACAAGCTTTCTCATAAAATAAATTCACTTTAGGCACATATTTTTGTCAATAAAAATAAAATTTGTTATGTTATGACAACTAATAGTATTAAAAAAACACTACAATTTTATTAAAATTATAAGTAATTGAATGTTAAGTGTTTTTAAGTATAATATAAAGCATATAGGTTAAACATTAAAACAACAACAGAATGTTATACTTTTTGAGCTCAACAAAAAATAATAAATAAAAAATCACTTTATTATTTAAGTATAGTTAAGAAGTTCCATCATGTCTTTCTTACTCCTATTAGCAGTAATTTTACATCTTCTGATATTAAATCTTCAATATCAGAAGATGTAAAATTGCTTGTCAAAGGTGGTTTTGTTATATTTTTGATCCAGACTATCAAACTAAAAAAGAATTTTAGCATCAATATCATGTGTTCTTTGATGTCTATGGCTATAAACACCATTATTAGTTTGCTCCTTATATTTTTTTTGAAACTTAAGAATATTTTCCACAGCTTGAGCTCTTTCTACTTTACTCTCACTGCATATCATAGCTTGTAAAACAGCTTCTGAATACCAACGCATACCAAGCTGATCTTTCAATTGTGGACATTATAATATCAAGAACTGGTTTCCTCTGGCTTCTGAGGAGTTCTAATTGATATAAAACGTGTCTTGGTCCCTAAACCCATTTAACTTTTATGTTATATCAGTTTGGAATATAAACACCAACAATAAATTCGACAATTCAGGTAAGAAAGTTGGTACCATATAGGCTATGCTGAGAAACCCATATCTTGCAAAATCTAAATGCTGTTGTGAGCCACCTGCTATGGCAAACAGGTCCTATTTCTAGCATTGCTAACTTCTGAGGTAAATCAGCAGACCTTATTGCTTTTGTTATTTTGTAAGCATAGCTTTGATCAGAACTTAAACCTTTTATTACTTCAGGACTAGGGACAATTAATGCAGGCCCAACATCAATTTTTGTAAATCTAGGATTAATTTCAAGGCTTGTTGCTGTATTTAACATTTTTTTTCCAGTAATTCTGATCACCTATTTTCACATTTGTTTGTTTGGCTGTCTAAGCTTATAATTAAATGTATTAACCCTAACTTGTTTGTGTGAAGATTGCACACAATCTACACAAATCTCTTTCTCAATTTTCTTTCCACCCATTGCATCACATCACTTTCCTAACCAGTATTTACATTTATACTGTCTCCTCCTATAACTTTTAGTTGTGCACCTAAATTTCTTTCCACCAACTAGTTAACCAAGTGGTCTGCAAATACCTCATCATGTTTTCTGTGATCAGTCTTATCAGGAAAAAAATGAAATAGATATCTACAACTTGGTTTAGTAACTTCAGAATAATGTTCTTCCTTAAGAAGACCAAGGAAATACATACCATCAAAATCCGTTAATACTTTTGTATTATCTTTCCTGCTATCAAATAAAAAATACATGAAACCACATTATTATCAAGATCCTTATTAAATTTATTATCTAATTTGATTGCTAACTTCTCTTGCGCCCTTTTAATCTTGCTGTGATCAATAATCATCGATGTATCATTCTTTGTTATAATTTTTGCATTTATAAGTGCTGCTGTCACTATTTCTGTGGTTTCACAATAACATTAAAAACCATGCTCATTACACAAGCATGGTTTTTAATGTTATTGTTTTTATGTAAATTTCATGTTTTATAGTCTAAAACTTTTAATAATATTTATTTGTTGTTACTGTATTTTCTAATTTTTGATTAATTTTTTGTAATTATATTTTTATCTGTTTTTAATTTCTTTATCCACCCCATATCAATTATATCAGTTATTTGTAAGACGACAAACAAGATAAAATGACGTTCTAATTTATTTGCAAAACAAAGCTAAAAATAGAAACTGATTGTTGTTAAAATGGTCTTATTTCGAGTGAAAAAGTTGAAAGAGTGTTGTAACTTCTATAAAGTAGCCCCCTTGTATGTAGTGGCTCTCTTGGCCCCGGGGAAGTTAACATTAAGCAATACCATAAACAAAATCTAAGTAGGCTGTATATACTAGATTAACTGATTTCTTTCCTAGAAAGATGAAACTTTAGAAAAGTTTTACAATATTGAAAAAATTTCAAATTTTATTCAAATAATATTTTTATCTTGTTTGACATTGTTTATTTATTTTCTTAAGAGCTAAAGTTAAGGGGAGCACTTCTTTTTTACTTCGTAAAAAAAGAAATCTGTAATACAACATTTCTTGATCTTCTATAGCCATCCCAAAATAATCCTGCTATGCAGTAAAGAATTTTATACTACTAGCAATCTTATGTCCAGTTTGTGTTGGACTAAAATAGTAGTCTAATAATATAGTTTAAAAAACATAACAGAGTGAGTAAGGACACCACATTTTCACATCTTCATTAACAGTTGCAATTAGTGAAGATAAAAATAAACACAAAGTATTAGTTAAAATTAGCATATATAAGTTAAAAATGTATTGATCATACATGAAAATTTATTATGTGTTTTCTTAGTAAAACTTTATAATAGAGCAAAACTAATGTTACCACTAAAATCATCTCATCAAAAATATATAAGAAACCTTAAAAATTGTGTAATTGTTTATTAAAACTAATTTATAAAAAACTTGCAAAACTTTTCTAAAAGTATGTTTATAGTTGTAATTATTGTAAAATCGTTATTGTGTTGACAAGATTCCAACTGATCCATTAGCTGCTCTGTGTAAATGGTTATCAAACATGCTAATTGACTTGTCATTACTATTTGACTCAAGGACCAGGTAGGAGTGACTACATGGTCAGTAGATGAACTTGTTTTCCTAAAACGACTATTTCAACGTGACTTAACAGTGTTCAGCCGCAACTGTTGTTTTTTCTAAAAACCTATTGCGATGGGTTCTAAAAAAGTTTGTCCAAGTTTGTAGAACAACATTATTGGGATGATTGTTTTAAGGATTTGCTACTCTACTAGTGAAAAAGTTGTGAACTATTTCAGAAGTATCAGTTATTTCTCGGCGTAAGCATTTAGGATAAACTTAAGTTCTACTGTATATGGTTCAACATGCCAGTTAACTTTATAAATTTTATTTTCAATTTTAAAATGTTGAATGCAATCAAAACGTGTTCTTCTGACTCTGAAAGTGTCAAAATTAAGAAAGTGCAAGCGTTCTTCATAGCGCATTGATTTTGATCGTGAGGCACCCTAGTAGTTTTTTTTGAATACCTTCAATGCGTTTTACTGCTAAATTCGGATAATAATTACATGCAATTTGGGAAGCGTGTGTATCCTACTTGCCATTCGACGTAATGGTAATGCTGAGATATGCACTCTTTTATAAAATAAATAAATATATATATATATATATATATATATATATATATATATATATATATATATATATATATATATATATATATATATGTACATTTATTTATTTATTTTTTATTTTTGCATTATTAGATAGTTTAGGTAAAAATACTTTGATAAAAGTTCTAAAGTTAACATTGTTGTTTAAATTGGTTGAAGTAGGGTTTATTTACTTAATAATACTGTTTTATTAATCATTTAATAGTCACGCAATTATCAATCCCATTATCAAGTTTATGTTAATTGTTTATAAATCATGCAATCATCAGGTCTTGAATTTGTGTCTAAATTTTATAATGCATGAAACTTAAACATTAGGGTGAATAAAAATAAGCAATTGTTTTTACTTAATAATTGGTCATTTTTACGTGAACAAAAACTTGAGCAATTTTTCCTGAGTTTTTATTCACGTAAAGCTGAGCATTTACTGAGTAAATTGCTTAACTTTACTTGAACAAATATATCAGCAAAACTGCTAAAGTTTTTATTCGCGTAAATTTCCCAGTTACCGAGTAAAAGCAATTGCTTATTTTTATTCATTCATGTTTATTTTTATTTTATACCCGGCCTAATAAATATACACTTATTAAACATAGACTATTCTTGTTTATTTTATTTCAAGAGATTTCTTAATGTTAAAGTTTTGCTGAAATGAATTTTGATTATTAGTTTTGCATTAAGAGATTAATAATTTTTATAAATTGTTAATACTTTTACATGATAAATTGCCAGAAAACGAGAGGTGACTGTAGAAAAACAATCTGTAATAGCCACAGTATGGCAAAAAGATATTCTCTTGGTCAAATAGCAAAAGAATTCAAGATTCGGAGTTCAACAGTTTGAAATATTATAAAAAAGGAAACTGGAAGTGTGGTCAATCAAAAACACTCGGGACGTTGTAAAATTACATCTGCTGCCCAAGACTGAAAAATTGCTATCACTAATAGAGACAAGAAATAGATTGCTATCTGCTCCAGTTACCTAAAATTTTGAATTGTACTCAAGGTGAACGGAATATATAATCGGATAGGAATTTGTTGCAACATGCTTGTATAATATACCAAATAGGGATGTCGAACCCATATATTTGTTATTTGGGTAATTGGGGTTTTTATCACTATTTGAGGTCACCCAAATATTTGTATTTTTACCCAAATACTTGTACACAAATAGTGCAAAAAAATTTAAGTTATTTTTCAGCATTTTTTTTAAAAATAACTGTCACATTTAAAAAAATCTTATTTGTTACGAAGCCTTTATTTCAGTTTCCAAGTTAAGCAATTTCTGTGACTTTTATATCATAATTGATTCATTACTACTGAAATTTTTTAAATTTTATTATTTTGAAATTTATTTTTAAGAAATTTAGTACAATAATTTATGAGTGGACTGATAATACATTCAAGAGATATTTAAATATCAAAATTCACGACAGCACTGAATCTAAGCAATTTGCATTAACTTCTGTTGGATCAGGTAGTTACAATGTTAAAAATTGAAAACAATTGTCAGAAAAAAACTCCAGGACATCAAACTTGACATTAAACTTCAGAAGATACTGTCTCAACTATAAACGATGGAGCTTCCGTGATGGAAAAATATGCCACCTTGATGCCATTTGAAAGTCAACTTTGTTATAATCATGGAATAAATTTAGCTATTGTTGACTGTTTATATCAAAAAGATCGTGAAGAGATAGATGAATATAATGATAATGTTGAACTTGATGATGAAGATGAAGATTTTGATGAACAAGAAAGCTCTTTACCAAAAGAAAAATCCTACTTTGATGTTATATCAGTTGTTCGAGGGTATTTGAGAAAAATTTCAAAAATCTCCATTGAAAATTGCTCGCTTTAAAGAAAATGTCCAAAAACAACAGGAAAAGAGTTAACTCTGTTAATTGACTGCAAGACAAGATGGAATAGTGTACTTCCTATGATGCAGAGATTTTATGAACTGAAAGAAATTGCAAAATCTACAATAACTGAATTTGAAGGTTCATATGATAACAGCATTGAAACTAAAGTTAGAGGCATAATTGATTGTTTGATTCCTGCTGAAGAAGTTATTAAAAAATTAAACTCTAAATGCTGCAATTTGATGGTGGCAGAATGATTATTTATCTATTTATTCCACACTCAACGGACAGGAAAGTGATAATTCGCAAAAAAATGCTCGAAAGTTTAAAAAATCGAATTGATTCACGAAGAAATGTCTATTTAATATCAACATTGATTTTTCTTCACACTGGTGATTATCCAAAGGAAAATGATTATTTTAAATATTCGTCAAAATTAACTATTAGAAAAAAAGTTAAAGAACTCTATAGAAGACTATTTGCAGAATCATTGTTGGAGGAAAATGATGATGAAAATGATTCAAATACAACATCCAAGCTTGATGACACTATTAACCAACTTTGTAAACCATCAGAAAACAGTCAAGAAAACAGATCAAAAATAAAATTAAGACATTTGAAGGAAAAGTACGTACAGGTAAACTTCAGATGATTTACAATGCCTTATTAACTGTGCAAGTAACATTAACAGACATTGGAAGAGTCTTTTCTGTAGCTGGAAACTTCAAGACTAAACTTCGTAATAGAAAGAAGAAAAATTGAATAATCTTATTTAAAAATATCACTACTTAAATAAAAGCTAAAATTTGAATTGAAAATAATTTATTTTTTTCATACATTTTACTATTTGGTATTTGTACAAATATTTAGGGGGTCACTATTTGGGGTATTTGCTATTTGTACAAATAGTGAAAACTTAAATATTTGGCATCCCTAATACCAAATATAAGATAAACCAAATTTAAAATAAATATATTTGTGAGCTTACATTTTTTTTCGTCGCATAAGAATTAAAAGTTTTAATCTGTGTTGTTAGAATTTAACTTTTGATATATCCTTAGTAAAATAATTTACTGTTGTTATTATTTATAATTATAAACTTTGCGATGCTTATGTTGTTAAGTTTGTTTATTGAACTATAATATTATTCATCTAATTTTTTATTTTTTTATTTTCTTTAAATTCAATTTCTAAAATCTTATGAGATAAATAAAGGCTTATCTGCCTTTATTCTCTATCCTCTATTAAAATTCTCTATTAAAGGTGACGACTTTTACTAGAGAATTACATGGTTTATCAATAACTGCTTCAAAAAATAATAAAAATTGATTCAAAAAAAAGAATGTTTACAAAAAAATAATGATTATAAAAAACTTTTACATCTTTGAAATCCACTTGAAGCGTTACATTCATTTCAATGCTTTTTTTTATTTCATCCACTATTTTGAACAGGGTTTCATGTAATTCGTTTTCCACATTTGAAACACTTGGTTTAAAAATACTCCATACAAAAAACTGAATGCTTATTTCATTTTATGGCAAAGTCCCTAATTTTTGTGCCAGTTATAGAATATATCTGGCCATATTTTTAAAATGCGCTTGAGTTTCATCATTCGCGTATATATAAATAAATTTAATTTTCTGAAAAACAATTTTGATGGTTTATAGTTTATAAAGATAAGAGTTTATAGATAGGTTTAAAAACTTTTAGATAGGTTTAAAAACTTTTAGATAGGTTTAAAAACTTATAAATCATTAAGTACTTTTCTCTATTTTTTCACTCGAACTATTTTAACAGTATAGCTTAGTGATAAATCCAAGAAGTGGCCTGGAAATTATTTGTAAAAGGTCCTAAATAATGTTGAAAAGTATCTTCATTTGAACTTTTACTTATTTATCGGTGAATTTTTTTATAGCAAATTCAAAATATATAGTGAAAAATATTTTCAGAAATTTGAAAATTTTTGTTGATGCATTTTTATTGATTTTTTTTTTTTTTAGAAAACATGAAACTTGATAATACAGATTCGCAAACTTCTACATTGGCATTGCAAATAAGTACATTGTAAAATAATTGCTAGTATTTATTACCAGTTCTAGACTTCATCAACTTCTTCTGCTAATTCCGTTTTAAATTTCTAAGATTTGCGATAAATTTAGCTAACCATGATTACATCGAAAATTTTGCGATAAATTAAACTTATAAATCTCTTTGTTACATTTATCTATGATCACTTTGGTAAACGAAACAACGATGTTGAGAGATTTCTTCTTGAACTGAAAACCCTTATTCAACTGTTTTTATTTTTCATATTTAAAAAATATAATTACATTAGGTGTGTAAAAGTGCTACTATTATATGTAGTTTAGTAAATCAACTTATTTCATGCTTGTGTTTGACCACAATTAACTTATTTACGATTAATGAAGTTATTTTAGCATTGTCTGCAAGTGTTGTGTGACACATTAAAAACAAGTTTTGTAATTATCGTGTGGTTATGATTTTAAACAATTTAGTTATTTTTAAAAATATACCTAATTATTGTATAAAGTTATTGAGTTTTTTAATTTAAATATATATATTTTTTAACATATACATGAAATTTAACATCTAAAAAGTTTTGAAAAGCTTTCATAATAAGGTTTTATTTTTCTTAATATGTTTACTAGTTTTAATGAGTGTTTACATTAAAACGACTCTCGTATAATCAAAACTTTTCAAACAATTTTTCAATACTTCTCAAAATTAATAATTTTCAAACAATTTTTTAACTCTATCAAAGTTTTGCATAGGACTTATATAGGTAATATAAGACCAATACTAACTATATGACAGCCACCTTAGTTTGTTATCTTTAATGTTCTTTAAAGAAAACTTTGCTATTAAAGCAAATTATTCTGTTATTGTTTTTCTAAAACCCTGGATCCTGTTTTTTTTAAAATCCCGAAGTCTTATATTTTTTAATATTTCTGGATTTTCTAAGAAATTAAACAAGCGTAATAGAATAATGTATAAAAATAAAGCAGTATAAGTATCAATAAAAGAATTTTTATTTAGTATAAAATTGTCAAAAGTTATTGTATTTTCTGTTGTTACAAATTACAAATGTTATCGAAGTAGTTGAATTTAGAAATTACGTATGAGGAGGGGAGGGTTTATTATAAAAGAACGTACGCACTAATGAAAAAAAAGTTGTTAGTAATGTTTATTTTCTTATTTATCAAAGTTTATAAATACTTTTTAATTACCAAACCTTTTTGAATAAATAGCTTCCCAGAGGGCATTATGGCGTCAATAAAACGTCTCATTTCT
>NC_061165.1:43902111-43987111 GCF_022113875.1 Hydra vulgaris
GCTTCTGAAAGAAGATCATAATGATCTTATCATCAGAATCTTTCACAATTTTTTTAAAATCAATACATTAACAAAACTAAAAAATTACAATAAATCGTGATATAAATTGGAAATATAAATCAAACCACTAATGTTATATATAATAAAGTCTGATCATATCATCAGATCTTATAAAAACGTAAATATATAAATACATATATATACATAGTAAATACAGTAATACATCTCTTTTTTTAAAGGCAAGAGAAAATACAACAGTCTTACAATTAAAAAGACAAATACGTGATTGTTATAAAAAGTATTTAAATATATCATCAATAGATAAAACAAAATTTTTAAGTTTACTTTTAAAGATCGGAAATGTATTGGATATATCAAAATTAGGTATAACAATTTTATTCCAAAGATAGGGTGCTCGAAATGTAATGCAAAATTTGTTAAACTTTGTTCTGCAAATAGGTTCATGTACAAAATTTTTATTTCTAAGTAAATATTTATTATTTGGGTTTAGAGAAAAAAAGTTTTTAAAGACAGGTAAAGTTAAATCGTTTTTCCACATGTAAATAAAACATAAAATGTTATAAACATTGAGCTCGTAAATATTAAGTATTTTCATCTCCATAAATAATGGTTTGGAATGAGTAAAACGATCCGCAAAATTAATCAATCGGATCGCATGCTTCTGACGGCGAAAAAGGGATTTTTGCTTACTTTTTTCAGTGCTTTCTCACGCAATGTTGGCATAATTAATATAGGTGTGAATAAATGAATAATAGAGTTGGGTTAAGGCTTTTTTTGTTTAAATATGATCTAGATTTATATAAGACTCCGTTACTTTTAGATATTTTTGAGCAGATATATTCTATATGTGGTTTCCATGTAATGTTCTCGTCGAGAACCACTCCTAAAAATTTAGTAACAAAATCTCTTTTTATTTCAACTTTATCAATAAATATTTTGGGCAAATGATGGGGTAAATAGCGTTTTTTAGAGAGTTAATGGAAAAGAACCCATTTGGTTTTATTAATGTTAAGAGTTAACTTGTTACATTTGAACAAGTAGATATGTTTTTGAGTTCATCATTCATTGTAGAAAAGAGTTTGGATATGTCATTGTTGGTCAGGAATAAGTTGGTGTCGTCGGCAAACATGATACTCATTAAGTTTGAGGCTTTATTTAAGTCATTTATATAGATTAAGAACAAAAGTGGCCCCAAGATAGAGCCTTGGGAAACACCACAGAAAGTATTTAGTAGATGGCTTTGGTTATAGTTATTAATAAAAACAAATTGTTTGCGGTTTGATAAGTAACTACGAAGCCATTTTATAGTTATATAGTTTAATCCGTAGTATTTTAGTTTTTCAAGAAGGATTTCATGGTCGACAGTATCAAAAGCCTTCGACAAGTCAATAAAAACACCTAATGTAAATTGGGATCTTTCAAAGGAATTTGAGATTTCTCGTACAAATTGGATGATTGCATGTTCGGTAGAATTATTTTTTTTGAAACCAAATTGATTATAATAAAAAAGATTATTGGAGACAAGATAATTGTATACTCTATTGTACATAATACGCTCTAAGATTTTTGAAAAGGTAGAAAGAATAGAAATAGGGCGATAGTTACTGATATTGCAACAGTCTCCTTCTTTCAAAATTGGAATAACTTTTGCAATTTTTAGACGATCAGGAAAAACTCCTTGGTGGACAGATGATTTATAAACTTTATAAATCTGTTCGCATCAAAATCCAAACCCAAAAAAGAATTTTATATTTAATTTAGATTAAAAAAAGTTTTTATTAAAAAGTGGAAAATAATGACAGAGATAAAGGTTTTCAATATTGTTTCCAACTTATTTAAATTTTGAAATGAAATCATTAGATAATAAGATGTTTTTTACTTTGTTGTTGTTGTTGTTGTACTTTATACTTTGTTGTTGTACTTCTTTGTTGTTGTGCTTTAAATAAGCAATCAGATTTTTTATAATTGAAAATTTTGTTTGATATTTGGGTGTGTTAAAACATCATCAACACATTCACCATGAGTTTTACATTTACTTTCCATATTTGGTAGTTGTCTGTTCTTTATTTATAAAACCTTTTTTATACAGTAAAAAACTTTGTTTTGGGACTTTAGGAAACAGCAGTTGTGTTATTTTATCTATTTTTGTTTTTTTAAAGTTAGGAGTGAGGCTTACTCTCCTCCCACAAGTCCATGTAAACACCACTTATATATGTAATTTTTTGTATGACATAATTTTATATTGTATACTAATTGGATTCATTTTAGTAAAGATAAAAGTATTTACAAAAACAAGTCATTTTTGATACAATGATGTATCAAACCATCACCACCACACCCACCTCCATCGTTAATATATGCTTCTCTTATACTTTGGTGGTTTAATATAAATTTATATTAACTTTTTTATATATTTAAACTATTTATAACTTGAAAAAAGATTTTTTTTCTGAAAAGTGTTCAATTTCTTATGATAAAGGTCGTCTTTTGTTGCCCCTCAACCCCCCAAACGTCCCGTGGTTAGTGGTCAAAATAAATTTGTAGCCCATTCTTACACCTGTCTTTTGATATCAAGATATTTATATTTCGATAAGAATTGGCAAAGTTATGACTATTTAAGTTAAAAAAAAAACTTAATTGTGACCACACCCAATGGGAATTTGTTGATTTAAAATTGGTTTAGATGGCACTTACGTCAATCTAAACGTTTAGGAATCTATTCTAAACGTGTTCTGAATATTTAATTTGCGTTGAAAAGCTAAATCAAACAATTTCCGTACTGAACTAACTTAATTAGCCCTATATTGCTTACATTATAAAAAATAAATAGAAAAAATGTGCATGCTTTTTTTTCAACATAAAACACATCTAAAAATATGACAAATTTTTTTTTTTTTAAAGTATGTAGTCAAAAGGTCTTTTTGGGCTTTGTTTCTTTAAAAAAACAACGCGCAATAGGTTTGACTTTTTTATTTGACTTATATCAAAAAAATTCCCTGAACTTATTTACACAAAATCACAAACACACTCAAAAACACACAAAAAATTATACACTAAGAATTGGAAAATTATTCAATTAAAACACCACAAAAGAATATATTAAAGGTTATAATTATAAAACAATAGAGAATAAATTATTCAGTGTTAAAGCGTTTGAAACAGTTGGATCTGGCTGTAAAACACAAATTAACTTGACACTTTTTACAAATAACTCTGTTTATCATTTGGCAATCGCTATTTTTGCAACATCCCTTTTTCCCATGAGGCATAAAGTTTGCCCAGTGATGCAAACCATCTGTTCGAATGGCAAATACTGGGACTGAAACTACTGGACCACGTGATCTTTTTGTTTTTAATTCCAGTTCAACAATTGATGATAATGAACGTCCTCTTTTTGAAGGACCAGATTTACCTTTTTGCAATAAACAATTTGAAATTGGCATCTTAACTTCACTCAGTTTCAAGAACTTAGTATTGCTAGAAACACATCTACAGTATAAAATCCAAGTTTGAACAATGACCATATCAAAAAAATAAAACAACAATTTATGGTACCACTTCTTAGATCTTATCTGGATTCTAAAAAGACCCATCAATGAATCTAGGAGGTCCACACCACCAATAAACTTGTTGTATGTGTGTTTAATTTTTGATTAACTTTTTATCAAAGCGCTCAACTTCTGTAGATGGATTGATGCTCTCATATGTAGACAGCAAAATTATACCACGAATATCGAACCATTTTATGGCACATAGCTCTACTCTATCAGAACCTGCAGTCCACAGCTCAACTGAACCTCTACCATCCTTTTTCATATCCTTATAAGATGTCATTTTACAGTTTATTAGACGGTTTGAAGGCACTGTTTCTAAGCATGCAATTCCTTGAGTATTTAGTAGCTTTACAAGAGGTAAACTTGTATACCAGTTATCAAAATATAGTTTATGCCATCTATTACGAGGTATATTTTGCAGAAGGAATAAAACAATACTTCCAGAATTTTTAAGATCTGGTTAATTTGGACACCTGCCAATATATCCTGTTTATATTTCAAAATTACGAACCAAACCGTCAGTTCCATATAGCACATACAGCTTATAACCCCTCCTTTTTGGGCTTTTTTGGGTTATATTGCTTTAAATTTGACTTTCCTTTGAATGGAATAATTTGTTCATCAATACAGAGTTGTTCATATGGTCTTAGCTGAACAAATTTATATTTTAAATAATCAATCACTGGACGAATTTTGTATAGTATATCAGAACAATTATCTTGGCGACTTAAATTATCACTGCAATGCAATTTGTTTTTAATTTTTTCAAAGCGTTTTAAAGTCATAACATCTGCAACTTTGTTAAATTAGAACTCTTTACGCCAGTACATTCGAGTGCTAGGCATTTTCATTAAGCTTGTAGCAAACAATATTCCAATAAACTGTTCCAACTCTACTCTCGTTATTTTCAAAGGGTCATTTGGATTGCTTTGAAAAGCATATTTGTTAGACTCGTTTACAATTATATCAAGTAGTTCATTTGTGATAAATTTCCTAAAGAATTATATTGGCTCATCATTGTCAGGATCATCTTCATACTCTAATGCTTCAAACTCCATTTTTTTTATAATTTTTTTACTTTTACTAAAAGTAGAAAAATTATGAAAAACATTTACCACTTACAATGCATAAATTTTCTCTAAAAGTTTTAGAGAAAAATTATGCATTTTAAGTAGTAACTACTCTTTAAATAACGAAATAAAATTATTATTGTTTGTTTATATTAAGACGTAACATCTGTTTGTTTATGGTATATGTTATATTGATTGAATAGCAATGTTATAGTATTTATACTTTTAGTGCAGTCAGTACCAATCAAAAATTGTGAGGTTCAAATATTTATATAATGGATCTACAGTTTTAGTGTAGGCTTTTAGTGCAAACTGAAAAATATTTTTAAAAAGTAAGTATTATTAATATTCCTATATGAATACCACTAAAGAGAAAATAAATTTACTTACCTCTGATATGATAGATTATTATATTGTATCATTTATTTTCTCTTTACTAGAAAAGTTAACATGGTTTGAACAACAATATATGTAGCTAAACATATTTTTTATTGTTAATTAAGTTTTGCGTGTTTAACTTCATTTAATATTTTATATACAGTCCAGTCAGTTGCAACAACAATTAAAGCAGCAGGAAACAGCCAAGTAGACATGCAAGTGGTAAATTGATTTTTGTGTTGTTTTTATTCCTTTACAATTTAGATTTTCCTAAAATAATAGTTAAGTTAATAACTATATTTGTAAAGACCATTCTGTAAATAAAAATTGCAATGATTTTTAAAACTAATAGTTATTTTTTTAGTAATCACAAGATAAAGTGCAAACTCTGTACTTTTAGATATGATTCTAATAGTTGAACATCTTTCAGATGTTTACCTTTTAAATCATAATCTAATTGATCAGGCTTATGGAAAGCTATGTATAAAAATTCAACGCTTAAAAAAATAATGTAAGATTAAAGGTAATTCCTATTTTATTTGAAAGGTACTTTGATGATTGGTTCGAGTCTTTAAAGTTTAAATCAGTTAAAAGAGAGTTCAAATTGTTTTGTTTTATCTAATGCTCTATATCTAAAAGCTATTGAAATATTTATTGCATTATTATTCATATTTTTTATTATGTTACGAAAGACCTAGCAAGAATGGAATTTTACGGGTCGAAATATATAGTATGTATATCATCCCTCGGAATTAGGAAAACTAAAGTTAGCAAAAAAACTTAAAAAACTAAACAACTAAACTTATTTGAAACACTTTTAACAAGTTTAATTACAAGTTAATGTTATGTGTTGATATACTTTCAACAAAATTAGTGTAAATATTTCAGCAAAATGTCATATCGCCAGGCTGTTTGATTGCAAGCTTGATATTTTATTGAATTGTTATCTTAGTTTGTGATATTATAATTTTTATTCACAAAATATTAAATAATTTACTTTTTAAATTTTTTTGTCATTGCTTTGGATAAGATGTTTTGTTATTCCTTTTACAGATTGTTATGAGGATTGCAAAAGTTTAAATAACAGAAACTGAAGAAGGCATTGACAATCAGCAGATAACACAAAAGCGCAAAAGTACTAATTATACAACTCTTTTAAAGGTTTCATTTTAATTTATTAATGTTTGAATAGAAACTAATAATATATAAACTGAAAACAATAACATATAATTAATCCATAATTTTGCATTATTCTAATCTAAATTAATTTCTTTTTCAATTTCTTCAGAGTTAATATTACTAGTTTAATGCAATTACAGTACAAATTAATAATGGAAAAATTGCATTAAAAATTAAATAAATCGTTTTTTATTAAATTAAGTTAAATAAAGCTTGTTAAAGCAAATAATATTATTTTTAAATTTATTATATATATATATATATACATATATATATATATATATATATATATATATATATATATATATATATATATATATATATATATATATATATATATATATATATATATATATATATATATATATATATATATATATATATATATATAGTATATATATATATATATATATATATAGTATATATATATATATATATATATATATATATAGTATATATATATATATATATATATATATATATATATATATATATATATATATATATATATATATATATATATATATAGTATATATATTACTGTTACCCGCAGTATCAGGAATTAGCTAAATGCTAATATTTATAATATTATATTGCGACTTCAGTTTCATGTGTTATCACAATCATCAGGCAAGTAGTCAAAAGTTAATTTTGCTGCAATGTGTTTAGAAAAAATTTACGGTTTATATTAGTTTTTTAGATCGTTATTGGACGGAAATTGTTTAGTAGTTAAGGTTAATGTTATTATTAATTTGTTTTTAGTTAATATATGTGAAGTTGTTGTATGTTTTAATGTCTGTTATAAAAATACGATTTAATAATAATGTGAATTGTTTTTAAAAATTATTGTTTTAAAAATAAATGAATATAAAAATAAGTTTCAAAAGTGGGTATAAGAATATAAATTATATTAGGAAATATATTACAAAAGCTGTGTATGTGAATAATTTATTGGTTAGCCTAGAGGTGTACGATATAGGGTTGCGTAGTTAATGTTAGTGGTTAGTTTAGGTTTGTAGCGAGCTTTGTCGTTTTTTAATGAAAACTTGTTTTCGTGGCGGCACTTTGATATGATTTCGTTTCGTTTATTTAGGAGTTCATCAGGTTTAGGATAGGATATAATTGCGAACTTCTTGTATAGACATAGTTGGCACCTTTTGGAAATATTTGAGTAGGGGGGTACAGATTTCAGAATAGACCATATAAATATTGGGGTTTCGTTAAAATTGTTTTTTAAATCCCAGACGTAGTTTGATAAGGCGGTGGACTTTTTGTATTTAACATTATTGAATGATGATTTGTGATTGTTGTATCTGTTTTTCCACTCCCCTTCCGTTAATCCAATATACACTTTGTTGGGCTGATTTTTAGTTGCGATGATACATTTATATATAACGTTTGTGGATTTACACTTTCCATTCATGGGGCATTCTGCTTCCTTTCGACAATTGCATTTTATGTATATATATATATATATATATATATATATATATATATATATATATATATATATATATATATATATATATATATATATATATATATATATATATGTAATAAATTTAACAATAATAGTTTTATTTAGTTTGTTCTAATTTTTATGTATAAAAAAAAAATAAGTTTTAATAAGTAAATGATTAACCATTTTTAAGGTATAGTAAAATAGTTTTAATTTTCAGTTGAGAAAGAATTTTATGTTAATGTTAAAGCAAAAGTGCTAGAAGTACTTGCATGCATTATACATGCATGCAAGTACTTCTAGCACTTTTGCATATATTATAATATAGCATGCATGTATGATTCAAGTATTAAAAAAAAAGTTACAAATGTTTAATTAAACAAAAAGATTATTGATGTGGTACCGCTAGAATATTCAATTGATTATGAAAATAAGTTGTCCTACTTTACATCTTTGAAGACTAATAATAATTGCAATGAACATATCTCAAACAATATACAATCGGATTTACATTTTAGTTAAACGATCACCACTTCCACAGCCACCTTGTCTCAAGCATTCAATTGCATTCTAAGATATCTTTATTCAAGTCAAGTGTGACTGCTTTACCAAAAGACTACAGTCTTTGGTAAAGACTGAATGGACCAGTCAATTAAGGTGTCTAAGTTTATATTTTTTATATAGAACTTTTTTACTTTTAGATAAACCTGTTAATTTTACAACTTATGAACATATTCAGCAATGTAATCTTTTTAGAATAGACTTTTTAAAACAAATTTACAATGCTTTAGTAAATTTTTATTTAAAATAACTTTGCATACATAATATATCTATATAGTTATTTACATTGTAGCTAACCCATCAGTACTTGCAAAGTCTTCTTTTGTGTCCCAGCGGGAGCACAACGTTGTATTAACGTTTTATTTACGTTAGATTATATGTTAGTACAATGTAGCCGGTTCGGCAAAATGGAAAGGTTTTGTAACGTAAAATTCTTACGTTAGATTTACGTTAGATATTAACGTTAAATTCTAAAGTTAGATTAGCGTTATACTAATGCATATACAAATCAGAAAAATATTAGCGTTTTATTTTAACGTAAAATATTGATTATAATTGTGTAAAATTTAATGTTAATATAGCTATAGTTATATTCATATAACCCTGAGCGGAAGTCCTTTATACGCGGCTTCGCGTCATGGTTATTACATGAATATAAGCGTATAAGTAAAGGGTTGCAAACCCCTTACAATCCTTTGTAAGGGGTTTTTAACTCCTTACAAAAGGTTAGAAAAATAATTTTGGGGATATTCAAACTAAAAATACAATAAATGTTTTCAAAAAGTTTTTTTAAAGGTGTATTATATATTCTTTGTATTATAAGTTTACAAAAAAACTCAAAAATAAATAATTGTTCAATGGAGAGAACTTTAAAATGCTTCCTATTTGATTTGTTGTTTACTTTCGTCGACCTCTCGTGCATTAGCTGGATGACTTCTAAAATACAACATAGGATACTGTAAACAGGATAACAGTTAAAATTTTATTTGTTTATAATTGACTATTTGTTTAATTTTCAACGCTAACATTCAATGTTCAAGACTAATATATATCTAAGAACAAAATACATATGTAAGGAAGAAGGGATAGATAGAACAATATTGAGCTATTATTAACGTACTAAAATTATTGCTTTACACAACTTTTTATCTTTAAATGGTACCTTTTTTATATCATGACGAATTTTGCTTTTTATATTGAACTTGGGCTTAACAAGATGCTCCATAATTCTATAAAAACGTAATAAAAAATAAAAAATGAAAAATAACTATTTTATTATAGTACATCAACCATCGACTTTATTTAATTGTAAACACACATTAGAGTAATAATTCACAAAGTATAATTTTAAAAGGTACTTTACTTTTTTATAAATGTTTTATATTCAAAGTTTCGACATCGAATTAAAGCTGAAACCTGTAGGGGACAACCTAAATGAATGGGGCAGTTTTCCTAAAAAACTTTTTAAAAATTGATAAAGTTGTCTAATTTATACATTGAAAGTTGTTTGTTCCGCCAGGAGAAATGTGCTATTAATTCCCATTAATGCAACAATTTTAATGTTATGTTTGGCCTATCATGTTTAGGTCATGATAGGAATAATGTTTTGGTCTGTTGTATTGTTGTGTTAAACATTTCTTACCACAGTTTTTTTACCAATTAACCTTAGATGCTTGTAAGCAAATTTGATTTTGTCCCATTCAATCAGCGTTCCATTCATTATACTTCTCTCCAAATATTAATATTAAAGTTTTTTGTTTTTCTAAATTTTTGTTTTTCTAAATTTCTAAATTACTTTTATTGGGCTAGATTTTTCTATTAAATTTACTCACAATTTAAACGGTTTGATTATCCAGAGTTAAACAAAAATACATACCTGCCATAACAATTTTTGTATTTTCTTTAACATTTTTTTCGCATGCTTTCTTGAGGTGAAAAAGCTAAAACATAAATAAAAGTCTAGTGAAAAGTTCATGTTTGAATAAGACAAGATTAGATTCATTTGGTTGTTTGTCACAGTTGTTCTATAAAAACAACAAAATAATTGCTCAATCAAATATAAGACAAAATTATTTAACAAAAAATACAAGACTTTGAAAAACTTTACAGAATGTAAATAATTATCAGGTCACTAAAATAATTTTTGACTTATGTATTGTATAAATTTACCTTCTACATTTTAAGTATAAATTTACCTTTTATACCATATTCTGGTAATTTAAATAGGTTCATCAAGAAAATGATGAAAATAAATAGCATTCTATTAAACAGACAAACTTTAAAAATAAAAATTATAAATAAAAAAAGTACCAATTTACAGTACTCCCGGCTGACTTTTAATCTGGTTTCAAGTTTATAAAATTGTTCAAGGGACTCAATCTTTTGAAAATGGTTAAGATGTAACTGAAGTTATATAAATAATACTGAAAATTATTTGCCAATAATAACTCATACAAATGCAAAAAATCATATAAAAATCATCATGATTATTTGGCTTGTTATCACCAACAAATAATGATACAATCAATGGTGTCCCTTTGTCTAACATACATAATATAGGTCTGTGTGTTTGATGACTTGAATAAGGGAAGGCCATCTAAATTGAAAACTTGAAAAATTGCATTTGACTCAAATCTATAATGCTAGTTGACTGCTAAAGTTCTTAACATGCTGTTTGAAATACCAAGATGAACATATTCACCTCCACATTTTAACTCACTTTCTAAGAGTATTTGAAATTGTCTATGTGCATTTTGGTAAATCAATATGATGACCATACTGATGTAAAAATAAAAATAACATTTCATCACTTGCATTTCTAGTTATTCTGTGTTTTAAAATCCATTTGGCTATGTCTATAACAAGTACTCCATCTTTAAGATTTTCATTATCATCATTCATAGGAACCTCAGAGTCTAGATCAGAACTTTCAGTTTCAGAAGTATCTTTATGGTCAGACACAAAATAAAAGTCACTCTAGTTCTTAATTTTAATGTTTTTGAAATCAATGCAACTCTCGACTTCATTAATATTGGATTTAACATGCGACGAGTTGTCGATTTCTTCATTTACAAGTATATTATTTAAGGCTTGATTACTTTGGTGCCATTACCTCAAGTATTGATTTTTCTCTTGTTTATTCATTTTTATTTTTCTGAAACAAACATAAATTTTAGAAATTTTAACAACAAAAAGATAATAATGAAAACTGAACACAATAAAAAAAAAAGTAATAATAATAATAAGAAAACCTAAATTTTTATTAATAAAAAAACAAGTAAAAACTTTTTTAGAAGAGTTAATATTCTTATATTTCCTAAACTTTGAAGAGTTAATATTTTTATCCTCTCATCAAACTATGATTGATCAAAGTAAGTACTTGTTAGCTAAAGATGATTGATCAAAGTAAGTACTTGTTACAGCTACAGTTGAATGTTTGTATCATAATTAAAACCCTAACGTTAAAAACCTTTTTAAAAAGTAATAATTAATAGTCATAATTGAGCCAGGAAATAAGCTGAAAACAATTTTTGGAATGACAGTAAGAGCATTTGCTAGCCTTTATAAGCTATGATTATTTAGGCTAAAATAAAAACTAGCTTAAAATAAAATCTGAAAATAAAAATTAGGTATTACTGGTTTTTCAACAACGAAATGTTAACGTTAAACTTTAGTTTGCAAAATAATGTCATTTGTATTTTATTTAAAGTTCATTAGTTTAACGTTAAGTTATTAAGTTAAATACATAACTAAATAAATATACAAATTAATACTAAAAACGTGAATATTCAAGAAGATTACAGGTATAGTATATACTAAAAGAACTAAAAGAAACTAAACAATAATAAATATAACTGCTTAACAATTGCTTGCATTCTCTATACATAACCTTCCGGTTTCAAATTGTTCATATTGTTTGATATTTATTTACCAATGGAGAGGCCTTTTTAATATTTGCAATATGATCATTTATTTGCGCTTTTGTTAAAGACTCTCTATGCTTTCTATAAATTAAAATTTTAAAATACATTTTATTTTACTTAATTTATGATTTGATTTTTTTAAACACTTAATACAGATGTTTGTTAAAGATATTTGAAAAATTAACCTTCCGGTTTCAAATTAATAATATACTTACGTTGTTTGTCGATATATACCAGTTTATTGAAATTCATTTTCCACAGTTAATTTGATTGAAAATATTGTACTATATTGCTTAGAGTGAGTAACTATCCGAAGCAAAGGGTTGCCATAGCAGCTTTAATTACATGAAAATTAGGCTCTAACCGACTTGATATTCGTTTGTAATTCCTCGCATCCAAATATACAACATATTACTCCTTTTTATTATTAAAAAAATCTAAACTTTGCAATAAATTTTGATTCTGTTAAAGCAATATAAAATAGTTGCACAACGCTTTAAAGCTTTAAATGAGATTAAAAAAAAAAGTTTCACACTATCACTGATAATAATATGAAAATATTTTTCTGTGTAAATATCTCAGCATTAATTATCATATTTGTATTATCAAAATTCAAAAAATTAAAATTTGAACACATTATAATGTTATTAAGATTAGTATTTATGGTTATTTAATACTTAATGTTAAATATTTATTCAATAAGCAGGATAATATTTAGAGGCTAACCAATAATATATTTATTTTTCTAAAATAAACCTTTTTAATTAAACATTTATTAAATCTTTTATCAGCAATTCAAAGTTTTAAATAAATGTGCGTTGTTTATTTTCAAATATTTTTTGAAAATTCCTTTAATGTCTTTTAAAAGACAATGCAAACCTTCAAACTTAGCTAATTATCTTTTAACTTAGCTAATTATCTTTTAACTAAACTTATTTTCTATATTATCATACGCCATCTTTAGGAAAAAAATAATTAATTACTTTTTATTATTAATATTTTCTCTTAAAAACGCAGCAATAAAATTACAGGTAAATTAAATTATATTAAAACAGTTACAAATTAAATTAAGGCCAATCTTGGCTCTCCAAACATTTGTCTTTAATGCCAATAACTAGACCGACTAGACGGTTAGGTCTATTTTAAGAATATTCTCCTCCATCGTTGTTTTAAATTTTTCTCTTTGTTATTTTAAGTTCCATAATTGGAACACTTCTTTTAATATTGATATAGTATCAGCTTGCAATTCCTTTAGAGGTAGTGTGATTTTAATTTTTTTACCTTATACCATGCATTAAAAGATGTTCAAGCCACGAGTTTTACATATAGCAACCACTTCGTTTATAAATGATTTTTTATTTTGTGTTGCCAGTAATTGACTGATTATCAGCGAATAGCAAGTTTGATTTTTCATTAGCCTAATTAATAGGTTTACTTTAATTCGAAGAAGAGTAGTTGAAATATCTTCTATTTTAAAAAAAGAGTGTAGGTAATTTTTGCTATACTTTGTAATACAAAAAAATGATTTTGAAACTGCTCTTCCTCTTAGAAAACTAATGTCATAGTTGCATAGCTCAAGGCTATATACGAGCTTTGTTACTGTCAAGGTATTGTATAAATGGACTATTGTTGACGGCTGACAAAAACGAATTCCACTGTCAATTAGAGTTATTGCAACCGATTTAAACTGCGTTATACGTTCATTTTTTTGAAGTGTTGCAATTTTGTTTTTGTTGGTATCGTTATCCCATTGGAAATCAAGATGTTTTAATTTATTTTGGAGATGTATATACAGGTAAGTTCCGTTTATTTGAATAATGTTGTTGAAAATTGAACTTTTACCAGAGATCAGAAATTCCGTTTTCTCAGTGTTTAGCTTGATAAAGTTTAATATTCCATATGTTTGAAATCTGTCAATCAGTTCTTGCAGACCAGAGATTGTTGGAATTTGCAAAATTACATAATCTGCATATGCAATGACACCAGTATAGATGCCATTTATCGTCGACCCTACTTTACATTCTGAGACTATTTCATTTAAGATATTTTCAGTATAGATGCTATATAAATATGGCGATAAAATAGACCCTTGTCGCACCCCTACTGACAAACTGAAATAATCTAAAGTAACTCCCTGATAGGATATATTTGCAGTGCCAGAACGATATAGCGATGTGATTGCGTGTACAACAGATAAAGGAAGTTTTTTTGGAAATAGAGCTTCTCAAATAGCAAATTCCAGTTGCAAGTATCAAACGCTTTGTTTGCATTTAATCTACACATATATAAAGGCGTGATGTTGTTATTATAGTGTTTAATGGTTTCACTCAATAAAAATTCTGCATGAAGCGTAGAGCTATTTTTTTTTAAACCAAACTGATAGGAATCTCTATCTTTAATACTAGGACATAAAAGTAAAATTAGATATTCTAAAAGTTTGGCAAGGATAGGTAAAATACTAATTCCGCGGTAATTATCTGGATTATTAAGAGATTTTTTATATGACTTAACAAGTGGAATAATTATTGAAGTTGATAAATCTTTTGGTACCTTGCCATTCGTTAGAATGCTGTTATAAAATTTAGAGAGCCACAAAAAAAGATTGTTATTATGACAGTTTATAAGATGTTAGCCAATTAACCCAAAGCTATCTGGGGACTTATTATTATTTAGTTGTGATATGCAGTTTATAATATCAGCTGATGTAATAATTAGTGAATTAGGCTCATTACTTAGAGGCGGAATTTTAAAAGGATTATGGTTGTTATTTGTAATGAGCGGCGTATTGAGTAGACTTCGAAAATGTTCTTTAACGGTATCTTTTATGTTTTGCGAATTATTAATCGTAAACCAATCGTAAACGTAAATCGTAAATCGTAAAAACCGAGTTTTTGCTTTGATTTTGATTTTAAAAATATTGTCCCAAAACTTTTGAGGATTTTTAGTTCGTAGATTTTCAATATATATTGTTTTTTCATGGATTTTTTTGCTATGGGCTGCTTTAACCACTTTTCAAAAGTTTTTACGTGCAAGGATGTATCTTTTGTTTGCTATGTATTCGTGTGATTTATTATAGTTAGATTTTTGCCATTGTTTAAAGTTAAACAAAAGATGTTCTTTGCATTTTTTAAGTTCTGTTGTCCACCACGGTTTTGAATATATACAGGTTTATCGTTGTTCAAAGCATTGCGCAACTGCTAGTAAAGCAGCATTTTTGATCATTTTGCATGTTTGCATCAACTCTTCTTCCATTTTTTCCTCGTTAAAGGTGCAGTTATCAAAAGCTATACAAAGATTATGATTATATAAGAAATAGTTCAATATTTAAAAGCCAATGCTCCGATAGAAAGATTATATCAAATGATTTGACTAGTTCAGTAATATATAATGAGTTTGATTTAAAACTTTGGCAGTTGTATGCACAAAAAGAAATATTTTCGAAGGTTTTACTTACTTTGTTTCCTTCCATTTTGAATTAAAATTCAGTATTCGAGTTGAGTAAGAATGTTGCCGGACAAATGAGGGTTGTTCTTTAAGGTGGTAGAAAATATTGTTTGTGGTGGTTGTACACATTGAAGCTTATTAACTGTACTCTGATGTAATGTTTCGCTTCTTAAGGTTTCACGATGAAGTCTGAATGGTTTAAACATCAGGATTTAGGATTAAAACTTTTTCAGAACTTTTTATCTTAACTTTGAATGAGCGATTGTATTTGTTTTCACGGTTAAACTCTACATTAATTGGTTCAATTCCTATTTCGTGTTTGATGTGAATAGACAGATGTTCCACCAATATCGATTTACAGACACCTCCAACAAAGATACAAAATTCCCGCACCGTACGTTCGCCTGCAATAGTTTTTGTTGAATGCGATTTTATTTCTAAAAATGGGCTGTGTTCTAGGATTTTCAGTTGGGGCCTAATTTGTTTCGTTGTTTTTCTTAACTACCATAAAAGCACGATTATTTTCCTCTCTTTTTTCAATAATTGGTGGTTGCATTTGAACCTTTTTTGCAAAAGCAACTTTTGGCGGGTTAGTAAATAAATAGTTTTTGTTTTCATATAACTTTAAATAAGACTCCATCATGGTAGTCTCATTATGAAGGAATTGTAAAGGTATATTATTTAAAGTATTTGAGGAAGTATTTTCTGTTGAACCAAGAACAAAGGACTTTTCAGTATTAAGCGGTTTTTGAAATGATGAATTACTGCAGCTGTTTGTAAGCAACGCATTTTGATTTTTTTTAATTTTTTACACGTTTGCTGCAATTCATCATATTTTTTTTGTAATAAATGTAGATTGTCTCTGATTTTTTTGTTTTCTGATTTAATTGTTTTAACGTAATCAACGAGCTCTTTTAAGGTCTTCAACAAATTTCAATCCGGTAATTGTTGTGATTATTGACTATTTTGTTTGCAATTAGATAGCAGTTTATTAAAATCTTTGTGAAGCTGTTTTCCTTTTAATGATATCGACATTACGTATATGTCATCTAGACTTGTTGCGATTTTATTACGCTTTCTAAGATTTTTTCTTACAGGATCTTCAGCGTCAAGAATAATGTTGATAGAAGATAATTAATCCATATCAAAACTTTCTAAGATCTCTGTGAAAAGTGCTACTCTCAGATTGAAAATATCAGCTTCTCTAAACTGCGAAAACCCTTGAATTGAAATCTTTTGGACGAGAGCATATTTCCGCATTATTATTTAACTAATATTCACAGATACTATTACTTGAACTCATATTTGAGAATATCTTACCAATTTCGGTTGAAGCCATCTTTTCATTTTATTTTTATTTTTCTTTGCTTTTACTTCGTTAAAAAGCACGTCCGTTCACTAAAATTACGGTAGATTTTTTTTTAGTTAGCTGAACTACGTTATTATTTCTTTATTTTTCTTTACGTTGTCCGTAAGTTAGCTCAACGTTAGAATGTTAGGTTAAAACTTCTATGTTTTTTTAACGATTTCTAAAATACCATTATTCACATAACTACTATATCAAAACACAAACAAATAGATTGATCAAGTAATACTTAATTTTTAGCTTGAGTTACGTGTTAGTACATATATGACTTTTATATATAAATTTTAACTATTATGTTTATTGATTAGTTTTTAACTTTAAGAATTTTAAGAATTACAATTTTATTTTTACATATTTACTTATATTGAAGTAAAACTGTCGGTATCTTCACAACTTTTCAATTGAATAGAAAGTTTCAATCTGTGTAATGAGTGTGCCTACTGCTTCTCAAGATAATAAGAGTTATCAAACTTTGTCCAAAATGGTCCAAGGACGTCCTTTTGGATATTCATTTTGGATATTCTTGGACGTACTATGGACATCTGTGTGGCCGTTGGGAGAGTAAATTTCTTTTGCAATATATATTATCCAAAAGTATGGTATCACCCTACGGGCATTTGTTTTTAAAAGTTACGTTCTAAATGTCTTTTAAACATAATTTAAAAGTCTTTTAAATGTTCTTTACGTAAGAATGTTTAAAAGACGTTTAAAATACATTTAGAACGTAACTTTTAAAAACAAATACCCGCTGGGTAGTTAGTCTCAACATATTTCTATAAAACAGTATGATTTTATTTGGTAAGTATTATTTCTTGATTTAGTAGGTATTTATTAATTACATATGTAATAGCAACTTATTTTATTTAATAAAACATACATGCATATGTCTTGTGTATTCAATTCGCATATAAAGTATTCAGCTTTTCGAACTTTTATAAAAATTATCATAATTAAATTAATCATTTAATTTGTTTAATATGAAAAAAATTGCTTTGAACAAATTGCCGTTAATTTAACGTAAAAAAAGTTATACATTTATACAAAAATCTAAGATATACAGTTATACAAAATATATTCGGTAAAAATCTGGGGTCAATAGGGAAAAAAAGAAAAAGCAGCCGATAAACTTTTTGTTTTTCTTGTGCTCGTATGGTACCTATATAGATCCCACGGCCAAATCCCGTACGGTTCCGATTTTATATCCCGTACGGGTCCCACAAGGCACCCGTATCACAATGCTGGCTGGGATGGACATCTCTGACTGGTCTCATAAAAAAGATTTAAAGACGTCTTATTCAGACGTCCTGATTTTACCTAGACATTCTTTTAAAAGTTATATAAAATGTAATGATATACAATACACACCTTATATTTGATTTAATCTAGGCAAGGGAAGTGATATATAGTATATATGCCATACTTTTAAATAATATATATTGCAAAAGAAATTTTCTCTCTCAATGGCCACAAGGACGTCCATGGTATATATAAATATATATATATATATATATATATATATATATATATATATATATATATATATATATATATATATATATATATATATATATATATATATATATATATATATATATATATATATATATATATATATATATATATATATATATATATATACATATATATAATTTGATATATTTAACAAAAATTTTAAACAAAGTTACACTTTCCAAATTAAAAACTAATATATTCTGTAGAGTATAATCGATAGTGTATTATAAATAGAAGAAACTTGCTAAAAAATTCAAAATAAATATAAATACAACAGTTAATTATATTAAACAAATCCATCATTGATTGCTATCCATATTAGTGGATATTATCTTTAATCGGTCAAAGGAATGCCTAATTATTCTCCCAGTATCATCAAGTGTAATTTCTGTTTGCTTTCTCTATGCTCTCTTTCTAACAACTACTTCTGTTTTTCACAATAAAATATCTTCATTCTTCCCAAACTAACCTTACTCTTTGTCCGTAGAGCGAGTTAAGACGCTATTAATTAGCTGAACTTGTCTTTGAGGGTCTTGGTAATGTGGCCTCCGCAAGGCAATTAGCTGGAGGAGGATAAACCACAATACCTTCAAATCAAGTGAAAAAAATGATTATAAAAAATTTTATATCGATTTATTTAAAAATGGAATGTTTACATTAATAGATAAACCAACTAAAATTACCGAAAAAACCACTTCGTTAACTAATAATATCATAATAAACGATACGCTTATTGAATCCCTTAAAAAGGGTGTTAATAAAAGTGACATCTCCAATTATTTCTCTATTTTTTTCTCTATAATTATATAACCAAATGAGATACCAATTGGATAACAATTTTTTTTTAAACGCATCTGCAACGAAGCAAATTTATTATCGTTTTGAGACTCTTAACCTATTAATTTCAATCATTCTAATCAAAAGTTAGCAACAATTAACAATCGTTAATATAAAAACATTTGATTAGAAAAAAACTTAAGTTATGAAGTTAGTGTGTATTCGGGCAGTATTAGAAGCATACATAAACTTGAATGTTCTCAATTTATCTAAAAAGCCTTGGTCAAGTTCAAATTTAAGTGTTGGGAGTTCACAAACCCTACTGCTATAGGGTTTTCTAGAAAAAGAAGGGATAACCATGGTTTCTTAACGGTAACGACGCACTACTGCGTACGAAACAAAGCCGAACAGTCAAATCATGATACTTGAGCTGCTTAAGTTAAGCAAAACTCGTTTTGCTTAAGTTAAGCAAAACGAGAACCATTCAAACGAAACTCTTAAAGACATTTATTTCGAGATTTCTTCATCTTCAATAACACAAGAAGTTTTTCCTGATCAATTTAAAATAGCAAAAGATACACCGATATCAAAGAAGGAGATCTAACAAATCTTTCAAAAAACAAAGAAGGAAATCTAACAAATGTTAATAAATATCTCCTTTTATATGTTCTTTCAGTTTTTTTTGAAAGTTCTAGTAAAATTATGAATAACAGAAATTTTATACATCTTACTGACAATCATTTGTTATTTAACCATTAGCATGTATTTAAAAAAAAAAAAAACTCTACCGAACACGCAATTCTCCAGTTAACACGTAGTATTATTAAATCGTTTAAAATTATGAGAATACCTAAAGTATTTTCATCGATATAGGCCATTTTATACTATGGACCATAAAAATTTTTTTAAGAAACTCAAACATTACGGAATAACTATTTTTATCTTATAATAACATCCCTTCATTGTTTCAACTTATGAAACGAGAGTTAAACAAGATTTCTTACTGGATTAAATCAAACAAATTATCAGGCAATGTCTTCCATTACCTTGGCTGCTAATTCAGCCGCAATGTTTGGTCGTGGAATGTCAATAAATGAAGGCTGATTTAGGCAGTGCGTTTGGAAATACTTTGTTACTTTCTAGCAATCAAATTCTGAAACAGAAGAATACAATTCTTCAAAACTGTGTTCAGTGAAATGCTGATTAGAGAACCACGCTGGTGCCCATACAGTTGATATAAAGTTGCAGATACTGCTTAGCTGCTCTATAGTTCCATCTCGCATTATGAAGTGAAGGAAGTTCGCTACTTTATTTTTTGAAACTTAGCCCATTTCTTGTACACTTTGTAATCCTTGCAAAGTTCGATTAGAAACTTGAAATTACTCCTCCATCCAGCATTTTCAGAAGCAGATACTTTGACCTCACCTGTATATTTCATTTGAAGGTTCTCATACTGATTGCAAATGTTATCAACAAACTCATAGTTTATATCTGGTTTTTATGAGACTGTTGGAACACAGAAGTCAAGTAAATGTCGAAGAATCAAGTCAAGGATGTGGTGTTGACACCCAATGTACTGCGGTCTAATAATACATTTCCTTTCAAATTCTTTATAGAGCTGAGCGATCAAATACTGGTACCAGCAGTCAATACTGGTAGCATTTCTGCTACCAGTATTGACTGCTGTTGTATTGCACACAATCATTTTAATACTCTTCCATGCATCGAAGCCATCTTCAATCAAGAAGAAGAGTTTCTTCAATCCAGAAAATATGTTTGCAGCCGAACCAGATTCACATATGATAATACCTAAATTCATTTTCCTTGAAGGACTAACAACTTCATATTCTTTAAATGACAGTTTCTTTCTATTGAAATGCAAACAGAAATTATTTTACTGCTGAAGAGTGCTTTTTTTTTAGCAGCCTTTCTAATTCCATCTCTGATCACTCTTTTCCATTATCCAGTTTTGATGGTGTGGGTAACTTAGCAGAACATTCAGCAGCTAGACTAGAACAGACTCCTGATGGTTGTCTTGTAGATAGAGAATAATTGGTAACCAGATTTGCAGCAGCCTTGGTCTTTTGATATTTTTTCCTCTTTGTTTCCACTTCAGGTATAAAATCGTCACCAGGTGATATTTCAGTATCAGTTTCTTGCACAGATTCATATGAAGTTAAAATGACTTGTTTCTCAACTGAAGATTGCATAACTTTTCGGCGTTTAGAAGGATGAATTGTTGAGACTGGTACAAGCTTTGCAGTTGTGCATCCAACAGTACCATGAGATTCAATCTGCTGTAGGTAAAGTTGTTTGTCTTCAGAGGACTACCAATTTCTATCAGTTTTGGTTATATCAAAGAGGCTTGCTAATTCCTCCAGAAATCTCTTACCCTTTTTCTTTCTGTATCTTACATATGCATCAATTAGATTAGCAATTTTTGGCTGGACATGTTACATTGATACGACATTGATATAGGAAAATTAAATTTATCATAAAGTAAATTCAGTTCCTTTGCAATAGTTTCTATTCGTATTTTCTTCTCCTTCATTTTATCATGCAATCCCAAAAAACGCCCAACAATGTCAGTTTAGAGGCAATTTGTAGAGTTCATTTAATTCAGTAACTCGCAAAGGTATTTCTGAACGCCTGATAACTTTGCTTTATATACTCTTCTGCCATTCATTAGAGCTTTTATTAACTAGATTACGCGATAGTTTAGACATTTCTTTGATGAACTAAATGAAATCTAAACTTTTTCTATCAGAATAGCTTCTACAATAAAACAACAAAGTAATTAGTCAACAGCAGCTGAGATAAATCGAAGCTTATAAAGCCAAAGAAAGAAACTCTATTATTAGTATGAAATTTTGAAAGTGTAAGCCAATTGGTTAAAAGCAGATTGTTAAAACTATATTTAGCTTTAATTAGCTATCTTTTTTTATAATTTTCCACTAAAGGAATAATAAATGTAATCTACATATAAAAGTTCATCAACTGAAACCCCAGAAAATCAATTTTTATTCAAAAAGTTTAAAATGTCATATGCCTAATATATCAGGGGCGGGTTTAGCTTTTAAAAGAGGTTAGTCAAAAAAGTCGGTTGCAGATTTCACCGCCCCCTCCCCACGGAAGAATAGCGGGGGAGGGGGATAAAGGTGAAATACAAAATAAAAGCAACTACCCCATTTGTTTAATAAATAAGTTGTTTGCAAAAGCTTTCAAAAAACGGCTCAAATAGTGTTGCATATTTAAAAAATAGACGCAACAAACTAAGTAAAAAAAAACTACTATAATAGCTACATATTATTAAATTACAAATTTAATACACAGTATGATTAATTTATAATAAAATATTAAAACATTTTTTTCTAGTTATGTAGTTTTTTAATTTAAAAAGTACCAAAAAAAAAGTGCTCTCTGCTTTTCACAAGTTATTATACGATCAAATAATGCTTTGCACTTGAAGATGAAGTTAAAAATATAGCGATAATAAAATAAAGTTTAATTAGCATAACTGTTATACTATGAGAAATGTAATAACACAATAGCAATAATAATGTTAGTAAACAAAGTTATGCTCACAGTTAATGTGTTACATGTGTTTATTTTCTCTAAACTGTTGACTAATGATCAATAAAGTAAACTTCAAATAATGAAAGCTTACTAAATTAAAACCATATTTCAACTCAAATAACCAAACAAGATAAAATTTCAAGGTAGAGCTGGAAAAAAGGAGAAAAGTTATATAATAGACAATGTATATAATGCTTCTAATTAAAATATCAAAGATACAGTACATAACGGTACCAGTTTCGATTAACAATTGACAGGTAAAACTAAAGATAAATAGAGAAAAAAGAATACAGTAAAAATTAGACATGTTTAAATTTATAAAGATAATAAAACTTCATGAAAAAAAATAAATAAATAACAGCTAAAATAAAATAAATAGTCCTTTTAAATAAATAAAACTAGAAAAGGTAAAATAATTATACTTTTTACTTTAAAAATTGTTAAATAACACAAACTTTCTATTTGAAGAAAATCTCAAAGATACTGAATAAAGGTTTGTATATACAGTGTATATACAAACCTTTATTCAGTATTTAATTCACAATGTAAAAAAACCATCAGTTTTTCCCTAACATCATGAGACTAATTCTTCCCTAACATTATAGGAATAAGTCTTTAAATCTAATTACTAAAGACAATTGTTCCTGATTGTAGCAATCAGAAGCTTCATCAGCAATAACTAAAAAAATTGATTTTGTTTTATTTCAGAAACCAAAATATTCTGGATGTGCTTTCCACAACAACTTATTAATTCACTCTGTGTAGAATTAGAAATATAAGATGCACTCTTTGCACAGGTGTTAAGATGAAATTCAAGAACTTTATCCCTACCTCTCATTCTGTAGTTTAAAAGTTCAATAAACTTACCTACTCCACCCACTAAAGAATATTTGCCAATAACCATCACAATGACCTCTGAAAGCTATATTAGGCCGGCCTAAGAAAATGATTGAGTCAACAATTGGACGCAACTTCTCACGATTTAAAGCAATCTCCTTTTCATATTCTTTATTAAAATATCTATATTTTGAATACTTCCATTCACATTATTTAAAACTGCGGAAAATATGGTCCAGATAGAATTTGTACTGCGTGATGATGTTCATATATATTTCTGCTGAGTGATGTTCATAAATATTTCTTTTTTTATAATGATAATGTCTATAAAAGGTGCTCACGACTTCTGGCCAGAATTTGAATTGCAGAGAATACAAATTTTTTAAATCTAAAAGCTTTTGAAGGGTAATTATATCCAAACGAAATGCAACACAAACATAATGCTCCATCTTCAGAAGGTGAATATCTAAGCCATGAATATTTTTTTAACCATAAAAGTTTGAAAGTTCGCCCATTTGTTTTTGTAAAAGAATAACTTTCACCAAGAAAAAAACATTTTTGATCAAATTTTAAGTTTATAAATTTTTAAAAGTAGAAGCCTTCGAACGAAAACATGCAATATCATATTCACTACAGGGTTCACTTGACAATTTCTTTTAAGCGAGACTCTGCTCACAAATTTTTAGTGAATAAGATGCTTTTGTCTTTAGTTTTAGAACTATTTTCATTTGAAGATAATGTATTATTTCGATAAAATGATTTTGAATCAATAAAACAATCGCAAACAATATTTTTATGAGGAAGAAATACGCTTTTTGTTGACAAGAGTACATGAAACAGTTTTATCATTAATGGTAGATATAGATGATACATCATTCATATTATATTTTTCTGCAAACATATGAATTGTTGATTGATTGGTAAAATTAACTTTTTTACAGATTTTACATTTTAAACATTTCTTATCTGGAATGAAAACAAGAGACACATAATGATTGGTGTTTATATGGACATGGAGGGTTTATTCCCTCAAATCAAAGCAACAAATTAACAATATCTGATGATGAAAATAGAATCGAGGTTCAATATTAAGATCAAGCATAATTTTATATTTTAGGAGAGAACTAATTGTTCTATAGTAACACTGAACTCTTGTAGAACACACAGTTGAAAGAGCAATAACCCAAAGAAATCCAGACCATACAAATTCTTTATACATATCCTTAACAAGGTCATCTTTTAATTTTACTGAGACTATAGAATGTGTGGATACAGACACTGTTAACCAATTATCAATTGATGAAAACTCATTTGGATACTTTGAGCTCAAGCTTACAAACGATGGATGATTACTGTAAAAAGAGGCATTTAAATATAAATCAATTGTTGTCAGTATTCTTAAATCCATTGCCAGATTATTATCACCACACAGGTAAATCAAAAATGAACTAAATAAGCAATTGTCAGTTGATTCAGATCTGTAAAAAAGGCAATTAAAAATTTTTGAAGTGAAAAAAGTTCTACAATAAGCTCAATGGAGAATAAAATTGGATTTAATCATTTATTTACAATAAATCAGTTTGGTAAAAAGTTGAACCAATTAGATCAAGGCAAAAAATATATTTCATAATATTATTACTATATAAATTTACATCCCCAAATGAACGAAAGCAGGGATTATATGTTTTCAAATTTTAAATTTAACTTTTTATTTTACTTGCTGGGATAAATAAAGTAAATCTTACTTCACCGCCATAGTTGTTCTTGACTGGCATTCCTGAGCGCAATTCTTGAACTCAACAGAAAGACTCAAAAGAAACTCAAGCTCAACAGAAATATTTCTCTTTATTGACTTATTAACAGTCAACATCTTATAAAAAATCTGACTTATGAAGGAGATTAATCTTTACTGAAAATTCTGAGTAAATTTTCAATAAATCCATTTTCAAGCAAATACCTTATAGATTGTAAAGAAATGCACGCCATATCAAAAATTATTTAAAAATTATTTAAAACATTTAAAGAATAGTTTTTAAAAATAGTTTCTTTTAAGTTAGTCAGGGGGCAATCATATATATTTAATTCGATTAACTTGGCCTGAAGTTACGCTACCGAACGATGAAAATAAAACAATTTTAAGTACTTTAACAACTCATCGAATCCAAGGAGGGTGCTGTTTCTCCTAAAGTACACAAACAATGAGCTTCCAATAAACCAGCAGACAACCATCGGAAATCTTATAAGATACATCCAGTTTCTAAAATCTTCCAGATAGAACGAACAATTATATTTTTCTATATATATATATATATATACTATAAAAAACTGATGAAGTTTAAAAATGGTCTATTTATGCAATAAATGTTTAATCTTTATGAAATATTTATGAAACAAAATATTTATGAAACAAATCATGCAACTCCAAATATTAGCACTGCTATTCATAAGTCAAACCAAATACTAACAGTTCAGCTAACCATAACCATTACAATTACTGATTTCTACTGTCACCATACATGTTATAAAATTTTGATTATTCTATACAAATTACTCTTACTCCCTGTCAGTGTTATTATAATAATATCTTTACCATCTGATATCTACTTAAAAAACGAATAATTCTACTCCAGCTCTCTTTCATACACCATCTGATAACTACTTAAAAAACGAATAACTCTACTCAACCTCTGTTACATACATCATCTGATAACTACTTAAAAAGCGATTAATTTTACTTTAATTCTGTTACATAAATCGTTTAAAAAGACTTAAGACACAAGTCATTATGAATATTATTAAACAAAAAATAGGCCATGCTACACACACAGTTTGTTAATTAACTAATGGCTATCTGCCAAAAGTTTTATAAAACGAATAATTCTACTCCACTCAAGATACTTCTCGTAACATTACAGTTATTATTATAAATGTAATAATAGAATTATTAATAGTGAATATTATTAAACAAAAAATAGGTCATGCTACACATACAGTTTGTTAATTAACTAAAGGCATCTGCCAAAAGTTTTATAAAACGAATAATTCTACTCCACTTAAGATTCTTCTCGTAACATTACAGTCACATGACTTATGCTTTACACACATAACTATAAGAACTTAAAACATTTCATAACTCTCATTGACCCAAGTTATACTGTGACAAACCACTGCACTTGTCAAACAATTGCACATGTCAAACAATTACTTAATATTGTTTGTAAGTTTAATTTTAAACAATTTGTTTGTAATTTTAAGTTTAAACAATTACTTAATATTGTTTGTAAGTTATACTGTGACAAACCACTGCACATGTCAAACAATTACTAAATATTGTTTGTAAGTTGTACTGAAAACCACTAAGTGTCCTCTAGTCTCAGTGTCAATTCAGAAGTCTGTGGCAATCGTTCTGACTGGATACTCTGAGAATAGTCCTTTTGGGATAACACAATAGAATACCTTAAAAAGATACCCTGGTGTAGACCTAGAGTCGAACATATTTTGAGATACCAGTCTCGGATGAAAGCTGGAGGTCTTTAATTGTTCATACTGCACCATAAGGCACATATCCATACTGTACTCGAGACGTTCATGACACTTGTATCTATAATATATGTTTATCACCCTAATAATACAAACCATATGGCTACTTATAAAACGAATAATTCTACTCCATTACCAATTCTATCTATACATCACATTTACGCTCGACTCTAATAACAAATTAGTAGCACAATAACTAATGACTTTCCTTGACTATTGTTTATTATTCTTATTTATTTTTTACTACATTTTACTTATATCAGTTTATAGTATTTTTCAACATTGAGGTAATACATAAGGAGATTTAAGGAGATATTTTCCTATATTTAAGGAGATTTGGTGGCAAACAACATTTTTTTGAAAGAATAAGTAAGGATAATTAAGGAGAAAACAATTACATTAAAAATATAATCTTATTTTTTTCAATAAATTTTATATAGAGAAATTATTATTACTTTATATGTATATATACATATATATATATATATATATATATATATATATATATATATATATATATATATATATATATATATATATATATATATATATATATATATATATATATATAGTTAGTTAGTTAGTTAGTGGTAAACTGCGTGGATCTTATCCACAAGCTGAGACGTTGTAACGTTCAGCTATAGCAGCCCAGTACTTTTTTTTTTTTCTTTTTTTTTGAAATTAATATTTTCTTATTTTTTATAAGCCATTCGTCTAAACTTGCTTTAAAATTATTCAAATTCTCGGAATCTACAACTTTTTCCGGAAGTTTGTTCCAAATTTGGCAAACTCTGTTTGTGAAGAAATGGATTCTGGAGCTAACCGATGCACAGTGGGCCAAGTGGTAGACAAAACCTCGAAAAAAAAATTTCGAAATACTTCCAACTACTTAGTACATTATATTTATAAGAGCATAATGTATGGTTTAAAACATTATTTGTAGTTTGATTGTACATCATAAATGTACAATTATTATTTACAATTGAATATAATGATTAATTAATTTTTTTTTTTTTTTTTTAATATACCATAACAACATAACTATAACAACAAATAACTTTTAAATTATTTAACATATGCGAAATTAATTGACATATCATTAAAATTTAATTTGATAGCTTTTCAAAAAATACCATAACAAATTCCAAGGTCTTGTATTAAAGTCACAGTTTTATTTTGAAATATAAAGGTAAGATTCTTGTTTATAGTATAAAAATATTATGTTAAAAGTGGCTCATATAGTTTAGAACCTGCTGGAACAGAATATTAATGTTAGAATAAGTTAATACAATATATGTACAGCCTGTTGATGCTGTTTTATTCCGCTCATAGCTGCCCCTTTAGGTTTGGTAAACATTTAAAAAAAATATATTGTTGTAAAATGCTATTCGCGATAAACCTACTTTTTGGTTTGTTGTCATTATTAGGTGTTGTGCTTATTGTACTGGTCTAATTAAATATATCTGAAGTAAAAATAATGGCCATATTCATGTTATATTAGTTTATAAGTGGTTGCACTAATAATTTTAAATTAATTTTTTTGTAGTTGATATGAAGATAAGTGATGTCCATAACCGTATACGGCATGACCAACTAAATCCGAGTGATAAATCATTTTCTTTGTCTGTAGAAGCTATTTTAGTCTCTATGAATTTGGGTTCTACTGGGTGTGCTGCATTTTTAAAAGTTTATCAAAAGAAATGGAAGGATGCAAACCGAGGAAACATAAAGTTTGAGAGTAAAAATAAAAATTCGTTGACTCTGGACTTTAAATCTACATACAGTAATAATATATCTAAGCCTGATAATTCTAGTCAATTACATAAGATTGGTGGAAGACCAAGTTGTTCCTTTAAAGATACTTCTGACGAAACCAAAAGGAGAAGACTTAATGATATTATAAATAATTTTTTTAGTGATGAGTTGCTCCACTCAGCAAGGCTTAAATTAAGAAATGAGTATAATTATGAGGCTGCCAAGCAAGTTGCTGAGATATCAGAACCTTCTAGTCAATTTAAAAAGTATACACCTAGTGAAGGTCTGGCATTAACTATTGATGGTGGCATGTCAAAATCAACCTATTAACTAATGAGAAATGGAGCTGAAGAACGTGACTGCCATATATATTTTTCATACAACAACATAAGATTGTCCAAAGCTAAGTGCTATCTAGAGAACATCTTTGTTGATGATTATTCAGCACATATACCACTACAAGAATTATGAAAACATACAGTAAAAAGACTTTGTAAGGTGCAAGCTCCTGTGATCAGCACAATGCTAGATGGTTTGACCCGGTTGACTTTGCGTTGCAAGGCTGGGTTTGATGGGGCTACTGGGCAAAGCATGTACAAGCAAATTAGTAGTGAGAAAGCTGGAGATCGTAACTTAAAAAAAGAAGAATCTCTGTTCATTACCTGCTTAGCACCACTAGAACTCAGTGGGTTCTGTAATAACAAAAAAGTACTATAATGGCGAAATGAAAAGCCATCATCTACTGCATATTGTCGTCCAATAATATTTTCTTTTCAAAATGAAAGCAAAGCAGTTGTTATAGAAGAAGCAAAATATTTAGAATCTGAAATCAAAAAATGTGGTGTTTTTAATTTTACTTTTAATGGAAAGGAACTGGTTGTCAAAAGTATTATTGAACTGACCATGATTGATTGCAAAATGTTGCTCTGTGTGTGGTGTGTCTCCAAAAAACATGAATAACTTAGAAATGATGCTGAAATTGGACACTTCTAATAATTTAGAATTGAAATATGGTCTTTCTAGCCTGCATGCCTGGATTAGGTTTTTTGAGATGGTATTGCACATTGGATATAAACTAGAAACTCAAAAGTGGCAGTCTAGAGCTATAGAAGATAAATGTTATGCAAGTGAAGAAACGTATACAGACAGAATTTATGAACCAAATGAGACTAGTTGTGGATTTCCCAAAAAGTGGAGGATCTGGTAAGTGAAATTACATAAATACTTTTATATAAATCATCAGGTTAACTATCACATATATACAATTTGTAGGTACCAGTAATGATGGTAACACTGCCCGAAGAGTCTTTGCAAACTATCAATCAACTGCCAAAATCTTGAAAGTAGATGAAACTCTTTTATTTTATTTTTACATCATACTAGTCACTTTATCATCTGGATTTGAAATTGACACTGTCAAATTTAAAGAGTTTTGTATTACTGGTCTTAAACTTTACATATCTAAGTATTCCTGGTATTACATGGCACAATCAGTACACAAAATTTTAGTTCATGGCCATGCCATCATTGCTAGACAGTACTTGCCAATTGGACTGATGTCAGAGGAGGCCCAAGAGGCCTATAACAAGGATTTTAAAAAGTTTAGGGAAGATTTCTGTAGAAAGACATCCAGAATTGACACAAATTGTAACCTAGTTAACAGGCTACTTGTATCTAGTGATCCTGTCATAAAATCATTAAGAAAGTGTCATAAAAAAAATGGTAAGAGTTTAAAAAAATACCCTAGTGAAGTTTTGGCTTTGCTGAGGGAATCAGCTCCACCTTCTTCTTTTTCTTTGTAGCTAAACACAATTTGTTGTTTGACTTTTAAAAAAGGTTGATATTGAAAAAAATATTTTTTTACTACCTAAGCCTATTAAATGCCTTTTTTTTTATTAAAAATTAAAATATTTTTGTTAAAAATAAATATTATTTCATATATAATGATTAATTATATATCTAAATGGGTTTGTTTCAATTGGGTAATAATTAGGTTTTGTCCACCACTTCCCATATACCTGGCCCACTGTGCGATGCTTGAAAGTGATTTTTTTCGCGAGGAGTAAAACACTTATGTTTGAGACCTCTAATAAAAGAACATGGGCCATCTAATTTAATGCTTGACTTATAGACTGGTTTGACATTAAGATTGACAAATTCTTATATAAATGAATAAGGTCTTCTCGTTTTCTTCTGAGATTTAGATTAATTAAATCCATTTTAGCTAGCCTTTTCTCATAACTTAGCATTCGGTTTGAGTATGGTATTTTTGTGGCCCTACGTTGAACTCTTTCAAGCATAGAGATTTCGGCCATATTAGGAGGACTCCACGCTGCAGCCGCAAATTCAAGATGAGGTTGCACATAAGTAGTATACAAAATTTTCAACATACAGCAATCTCTAGTTTTGAAGGCATTTTTCAATAACCCCAGTATTTTTGAAGCTTTGTTAACACATACTTGCGTTTGATGCTTCCACCTCATATCCGGTTGTACAAAGACACCTACATCTCTTTCTAATACACTGTTTGAGAGGTCATAAATCATTCCATTTATATTCATTGTGTATGTTTTATCAATACCTCGAAAAACTTTCTGATTGCCGAATCTCATCACCTTACATTTTTTGCAGTTTAGTTCCATACCCCAATTGTTGCACCATTTCACAATGTTATCAAGGTCGGTTTGCGTTTCCGCTTGTTTATCAATGGAATCTTCTATGGCTATTATTTTGCTAACATCAGCATACATTTTAAATTTGTTTAGCACAACTTCTGGGAGGTCATTTATGAATAGCAGAAACAACATTGGACCCAAAACGGAACCCTGAGGCACGCCTCTGGTAACTGATACCCATTCTGAAACTGTATTAATAATAGCAACTATTTGTTTTCTTTTTGCAAGAAAACTTTCAATCCAGTTATATATTTTACCAGTTATACCATACGCTTTAATCTTTGTCAATAATCTTTTGTGTTCTACTTTATCAAAAGCCTTTGCGAAGTCAAGATATATGACGCATAACGGTTTACCTTTTGCAGTTTCAAATGTAATTGTGTCAATTGTCTCAATAAGATTTGTTGTGCATGATTTGTTTGGAATAAAACCAGTTTGCTCCTCAGATATAAGCCTATTTGAAACTAAATGTTGCCAAATTGTGTTCCGAATGAGCTTTTCGAACATTTTACAAATCACAGATGTTAGGGATACTGGTCTGTAGTTTTCTGGTTCAAGTTTTGGTCCCCCTTTGTAAATTGGTGATATATTTGTAACAGACCAGTGGTAAGAGACACATCCAGTGTAAAAGCTTAATTTGAAAATATGAACAATTGGGTCCACAAAACCTTCTGCAGCATGCTTTAAAACAAACGGACTAATTTCATCAAAACCCATCGCTTTTGACTCATCTATACCTTCTAACATTTTGATAATTTTTTTATAGGTAATCATATTAGATAATTTACTGCAATCGCACTGGTTTTTGCATCTTTGCAAGAATTTGGGTATTGGTTGGTCATTATCATTAACAAAGACTGACTGAAATTGCCTATTTAATATATCTGAAATGTCTGATATCTCAGTTATAACTTGATCTTTTTTGTTCTTTATTGCTCTAATTTGCGTTTAAATGTTTTGTTTTCTATTCACGTATGAAAATAAAAGTTTTGGTGCAAGCTTTCCTCTCTTAACTAAATCCATTTTGTATTCTCGGGTTGATCTTTTGATTTGCTTTTTAACATTAGCACACATTTTGTTAAAAGCCTTTCGAGATTCTTAACTTCGCAAATGCAAATTTGAATAAAACATAGAATGCTTAATCTTTATTGCTTATATAACTTTTGCATTCAAACTGGGTTGACTATTCTTTTTTTTATTATTCAAATAAAAGGAATAAACAATCGACAAGGTTCATTCATTCATGTATGCAAAATTCATGCATTCATTCATGTATGCAAAAATAACTCATAGCATTCACAGGCCTATATGTTATAAAAATGCTCAACCCAGTTGACTTGTTTCAAGTATTTATTCATTTGAAAAAAATTACCTTTTTTAAAGCAAAACTTATCTTTTGTGAGTACTGTATTGTTACTAAGACTAGTAAAATATTGCCAAGTGATGGAGTAATGGTATCTTTCCTTTTCATCGTGGCCTAACTGTGGACCACATTGAAGAAAATCCATGCAAGTTGGATTGCAAACTAAAACAAGATCAAGGGTGTTAACTGCTAAAACAGAGTCATTTTGTTTGAATGTTGGAAAATTTACTATTTGGTATAGAGACCAATCATTTAAAACTTTAATAAATTTATGTTCAATTGAGTTTCCATTTGAATGAATTATTGGACCATCATCTGTCCATTCTATATTAGGAAAATTGAAATCTCCGACCACTATGAGATCAGTGTATTTTTTTTCCACTTTTGAGTTTTAAAGCGGTTCTGATTGAGTCTAGAATCAATTTTGAGTAATCAGCTGTAGAGTTTGGTGGTCTATATACACAACCAACAATTAAATGAAAATTATAACAATTTATTGAGCACCAGACTTGTTCGATCTCTTTGTTTTTAAGATGCACATTTACAATTTCTATATTTGTAAGTCTTTTATCTACATAAATGGCAACACCTTCTCCAATTCTATTTCTATCTGCCTGATACAGTTCATAGCCATCAATTATTTTAATCAAATCCAATTTAAACCAAGTTTCTGCAATTGCAATAACATCAATTTCATATGTCAAAGCAAACGTGGACAGCTCAGATAATTTATTAGAGTTACAGGAGGTAGCACTAGTATAATAAAATTTAATTGGTTTATAGTTAGTACTAATATTTTGCTTTAAATAAATAGGAAGTTTTACATTACTCGGGTTTTGGTAAGATTTATAAGATTGGTTGATATGAGCCTCTCCGGGCCTGCTTAGCAACGCTCTCTTTGACAAATGGGTGAACTTTGTGGTTGCCAATGTCTTTTGTTGTAGTGACGTTGATGCACAGTAATTTTCCGCTACTAATGACAAATCGAAAGGGCTGGTCTAGGTTATTATTGCGTTGCAAGTCCTCGTTCGCCTCCTTTCTTTCTTTATTTAATTGTGCAAATTCAGCCTGTTCGTCAGGAGTGCGATCAGGCCGTATTTATACTTTTTTGGCCTCAATAGTTGACAGTTCCCTTGCTGCAGCCAGCAACTCGTTTTGTGCTACTTCATTCTCAAATTCGACAACTAACGGTTCAGATGCATTGTTTACCAATATATATATATATATATATATATATATATATATATATATATATATATATATATATATATATATATATATATATATATATATATATATATATATATATATATATATATATATATATATATATATATATATATATATATATATGTATATATATATATATATATATATATGTATATATATATATATATATATATATATATATATATATATATATATATATATATATATATATATATATATATATATATATATATATATAATAAAAAAAACAGGTTTGAAAACTGTTTGAAAACTGAAAAAAATTTTGAAAAATCAAAAATCTATATATTATCTTCTTTATTAACAAGTATAATCCATTCACTTTAAAAAAATTTTCTTGATAATTAAAAAGAAAAAAATAAGAAGAGCAGTCAAATTTTAACTTTTTTAAAGGTTGTTAGAGTGACAGTTTTTCCCGGGTAGCAGATATCCCCTTGGATATCTGCTACCCGGGACAAATTATCCCTCTCGATCCCTCCCCCCCTTCCTTTATTTAGACGTACCATAGTGGACCTCTTTTATGATAATTAAATAAATTAAAATCTTTTTTTTTAATGCTATTTGTTTTTTTTAATGCAACTTGCTAGTTTTGCAATTTAAATCGCAAAACGTACACATTTAATTTTATTGATGTCTTAGAATTATTGTGCCTTGATGAATTAAGTCTTTAAAAAAGGTATATTTAATATAAAATAATTTATTCTATATTAAAATATGCCATTTTAAAAGACTTACAAACGATAAAAAACTATATAAATGCATGTCATATACTAATCCTCCATTATATTACTTGTCTCTATTGTCATGTTGTAACCATTATTCACTTGTACCTAACTAATCACTTGCATCAGTTATCGGTTTCACTGTCATCAACCAATCATTATTTGAAACAGAGCAAAAACTATAAACAAATACTTATGGAACTCATAAGTTAGAAAATTGGTCATGACACAATTATTCATCAACATAAAAAAGGGATTTTACGTATACAAATAAAATTGAGTCTTCAACTTGTTCCAAATAAGGATACTGTCAAGTTTTATCGAACTGAAAGCTTTTAACTCCTGGTATTCAAACAAATAACAGGTCAAAGGTAACGCAACTTGCGTTATCTTGACTTATTTATTATTGCAAGATGCATTAGATAAATAAGATTAACATTATGAAATTTGTTTATCCTTGTGAGAAACTTAAATGTATGATCCAGCTGGGTAAATATTGAATTTGCAAATCTTGGTTTCAATATCATTTCCATCTTTCTTAAACTAGAAAACATTTTCTTTGGACAACATTATTAGTAGTGCAGAAATTTTTTTACTCTTTAAATTGTAAATTCAAGGAATAATCTCTTGTCTAGTGGCGACCAAAATATATTTTAATTAATACACCTTAATTAATAAACGTTCGCGACTTTCGTTTTTGCAAGTTTGGACTCACGCGCATTTTTCAATATTGTATAAGAGAAGAGAACACGTGTTGTTTGGGCATTTTCAATATAATGGTAGAATAACTAAAAATATTTTACATATAATTTTTTATATTTGTAGTTCTATAAATACTAAAAAGTTAAGTAATAAATATGGAATGTTAAAAAACTTTTAATAAGAAGCTCCAAAAAGAGGAGATTTCATTTTTTTTTTTTGAAATCCCCCGGAACCTTATTTTTTACCTTAAAATCCAGAAATCTCCAGGCAAATCCGGAGATATGGGAATCCTACTCATAATGAGCAGTAATTGGTTCAGCCTGATCTTTAGAAGTAAAGCAAAACTCATTTTCATATGCAGTGTCAGTTTCATTACAGTCTCAATTCTCTGTTTCATCAATTTACCAACTATTAATTTGAAAAACAACAACTTTTGATGCTAATTCATGTAAATTTTAATACCACTTTTCGGTTTTTCTATAAGCTGCATTGATAGAAATATAGATTAATAGAGGTATATCCTGTTAATTTAATTTTTTTTTTTTTTTAAATTGACATATTATTTTTTGATACTGGTTAACAAATTTTGACATATTTTAACGCGCTGGTTCCATTTTGTGAAACTTTTTATTCACATAGTTTACTTGTACAAACTTCACTCCATAACTTTTGCTTACTAAGCTTTAGATCAAATGTTTTGCCTGACGTTTTTTGCGCACACGCTTTGCCTGTGATTTTTTGCGCACGCGCAACCCGTCTATTAGCCAATTTCATACGACGCGGTGTAACTTAGAAAATATTGCCAATAGGGACAACATTCTGGCCAATCAGATATGGTTTCTAGATCATGCGGTTTTTTCTCGATTAAAGTACTAAAAAATGTACTACTTGACATCATCGAGTCAAAAAAAGATAAAAAAAAATCAAAACAAATGCTTTTTTTTATCTAAGTTGCAAAAATAAGTTGGCGCTATGTAACTATTATCTAAATATTAATACTCTAATGAATAGTGCGCATAGTTACGCCTATTGTTTTATAGTTACGGTACGGTTCTGTATCTGTAAAATACACTTTTTAAGTAGTTTCTAGACTTTTTTTTACCGCATGCTTTCTTAAAGATTTCCTTTCAACCCTTCATGGTACGAGTTCAAAATGTCCAAGTTGACATTAAGTAGATAATGTTTAGTAGCTTAAAATTATAGGTAATCTAAAATCTTTTTTAAATTTAATAAGTAATTAATTTATTGTAATCTTTTTTAAATTGTACTTTTAAATTTAATGCTTCCTGTGTTAGATTACTTTAATTCTTAGATTGTGTTTTGCGTTAAAATATATTTATGGGTAGTTTCATGATTTTACATAGTTTTGGTTATTGGGATAAAAGCCATGACAACATTTTGTTATAAATTTATCTTAATTTAATTTTTATTGAAATTTTTGTTATAAATAAAATTTATCTTCAGTATTGTTAATACTTTTGCTCTTTGAAAAAAAATATGTTTCTTGCACTTCAATAAATATATAATAATTTGTCTTGCATGAATAAATTTTGGTTTAGAATTTAATTGTGTTATTTTATGTTTGTCTTTCTGTATTTATTAGAGCATTTGTCATTTGCATACACTTTTATTTAAGTTTAATTGTTTATAATTTATTTAGGTTATTAGAAAATCCATCTTTACAGAGATGTTATTAATCATAATCGAGTTGTTAAACCAAGGAAATTTTGGAGGTTTATTTATCATATATACTATATATATTATATAATAATATTGGAGGGAGTAAGTTTAAAAGCATTTTTAAATTTTTAACAAGAAATAAAAATACTTTTCAATATATATCTGTTTTCTTTGAGGTAGAATTAAAGTTTCAGTTTTGCAAAATTTAAAGTTTCAAGTTTTCAAAATCGTAATTTTTTCAAAATGTCTAAGTAGACATTGAATATATATATAATCTTTTTTAAATTGTACTTTTAAATTTAAAGCTTCGTGTTATACATGTTAATATTGAAAATATAGATTATAATTCTTAGATGGTGTCTACCATTAAAAGATATTTATGGGTAGTTTTATGCTTTCAAATGCTTTTAATAATTGGGATAAAAGCCATGACAACATTTTGTTATAAATAAAATTTATCTATAGTATTGTTAATACTTTGGCTCTTTGAAAAAAAAATGTTTTTTTTCTTTTCAAAAAATTTAATAATTTGCCTTGCATGATTGAATTTTGGTTTAGGATATAATTGTGTTATTATATGTTTGTTTTTCTATTTATATCTAATTTGTAAAGATTTAATTTATAGTTAAGATAAATATAATTTATTTAATTTATAATTAAGATATAAAATAAAATATCTAATTTATAAAGTTTTAGATTATTAGACAATTTATATTTACAGAATTTTTATTAATCAAAATCAAGTTGTTGAACCAAAGAAATTGTAGAGGTTTATTTATCAAATATACTATTATACTATATATATATATATTATATAAAAAATTTTGGTTTTCATATGTTTTCGTTAATAAATAGTTATATATATATATATATATATATATATATATATATATATATATATATATATATATATATATATATATATATATATATATATATATATATATATATATATATATATATATATATATATATATATATATATATATATATATATATATATATATATATCTAACTATGTATATCCTTGGAGTTGCGGCAGCATAATAGTGTGTTGGGGGGAAAAAATTTATAAACCTGCGTTAATAACCCGTTTTCTATTGTACATAACGCGTTAATAAGTTTTATTACCCGTTTTGTTCAATCTTTTCTCCCAACGCATGCCTTATGACGCTGTCTGCGAAGATATGTTGTTTGTTTCTAAATTTTTTTTTCTTTATTAGAAACAGAATAAATTTTAATTTTTTTAATAAGTTTTTGCTAATATGGTTGCAGGTTTTTCTTAACTTCTATCAAACAAACTTAAGAAACCTGTATTACTTTTAACGATGTCAAATTAATTTTATTTTGCATTAGTTTGGATTCTTTATATATTTGTTTTGAGAATTTTTTTATATTAGTATATATGTTTATGTAATGTTGTTTCCATGATTTCAAAGTGGAGTGACTTAGCTAACGTGTAGAGCAAGATTTATCAACCTTACAAGCCAAGCGAAGTTACTGCTTTAGGTCTAAGTGTTGTCTAGCCTTTAATATAATTGTTCTGAAAACACATTGCATTATCTTTAATAATTTTTTGTGTAATATTGTTACCTTTGGCTTATCTTTACGTTGGTGTCAGCTGTTTAAAATGATTAATAGGTAGTTTCATTACTAGAACTCACTGCTTTTATTTATTTACTAAAATTCATTCAAGACATTTCGTTATAAATACAATTTGTTTATCATGAAAAAACAACATTTAGCAACTACTACTCAGGTATCACAACAGCTAATCTCTATCAGGTACATTGATTTTCAATTCACATATGATGTTTTTCTTTGTAGTTACTTATTGGTTACATTTTTAACTTCAGATTTATGGTGTATTTATTTGCTATAGAAGAACAAATCATTTTGAATTTTTTAAAAATATCTACTCCAACATTTAAAGTTCAATGCTGCAAATACCATTTTTAAGTAGCTTCTAGGCTTTTTTGATGCTTTTCTTATTCAAGTGGTTTTATAAGCAAGGTCTGCAAGCAAATTTGAGCTGAAAAGTTTTTCAGCTTTCAAGGAGTATCAATGTTGTTCTCTGTTTAATTTAATTTGTTTAAATAGAGTGGTTTAAGTAAATAAATGTTTGTTTGTTCTTAGTTTTTTACTTATTTGTTTTTATTTGATTCTTAAGAACTAGGTAACTTAGCAAAGCAAGATTTATTTTATTTTTTAGTGCAATTGGAAAGAGCGAAAGTGCATTTTAGTCACTTCAAATCAATTGTTTCTTTTTTTAAATAGAAGGGTTAATAATAAAAGTCGTTAGACAGTCGAACTGTTACTGATTTGAGTAAAATTAATGTTTAGTTTAATTTTATATTAGATTTATATTTTATGTATTTAATATGGAAAACTGACTGTAATTTTTGACAGGTAAGTTTATATACATAAATGTGCATACAAAAAGTTTATATACATAAAAGATTGTGCCTGAAGGCTTTCTTAATTTAGCAAAGAATTTAGAACACAATGCAAATAACTTTGCATTGTGTTCTAAATTCTTTGCTAAATTAAAATAATGTCAATAAATTTTGTTTTATATTTTTCAGTTGTAAAAATTTAAAACGTTCATTTATTCAGTTGTAGCAGTAGTATAATTACTGGTAATATATATTTAATGATAACAGATGTATAATATTAGGCTTGAAGAAGTTATTAGTGTAAATGGTTATAGGTGACTTGAAATTGTTGTCATATGAAAGAAATAGATCTAGGCGTGATAAAATTAATTGTCGTTGAAATATAAGATATTTTGCTTGATTAACCGAAAACTTACTTGCCAGAATTCAGTGTCAAGCAGTGTTGATGTCTATTATTTGACTTTACATTAGACTCTTTAAAATAAAGCATAGTATGAATTTTACTATTTATAGAAACAAATAATAACAGTTTCAATTTTAAATAATTTTTTTTTTTTTTTTTTTTTTTTTTTTTTTTGTAAACAAACATAATTGTGTTTTTTTTTTTTTTTTTTAGTTGTCTTTGTCATCACTTGATTATTATTATTAATTAATGCTGTTGAGATAAAGCGCCAGGCAATATCTATGACAGCCGGTATAAATTAATTAATGAACAAGTTAGTTCAGTCACTAAATAATAAAAAACGTTACTAGTAAGTTTTTTTTGGTTTTTATCTTGTTTGTTATTGCTTCTAAGTCGACCGATTGCAAGTTTAATTTGAAGCTTTTAACTGTAGTAGATTGAACAACTTCGGCTGGTAGACTATTCCATCCATCGACAACTCTATTGCTGAAAAAATATTGCCTTTTCAAACAATTTCTGACCAATTCAGGTTTCATTCGATGTTTTGCTCCTCTAATGTTAGCTGAAGAACCTGATGAGCAAATAGAGCTCATTGTTTGATTTTGTTTAATATCAATGATTTCAATACTTTTAAGTATTTTAAATTGCTGGATTAAATCGCACCTTAGCCTTCTAGTCTCCAAAGTAGTCAAACCCAAATTATTTTGCTTGTTGAAACATACTGTTGAAACATGGTTTTAATTTTGTTAATTTAATATGATGTGAAATTTACAATATTAATCATTTGTCAACAGTTAGAGAAAAGCTGGAACTTAATTAAGAAATGCTGGAAATTAACTTTTAGTCAAGGTAAAAATAATTTTGTTTATTGGAAGCATAATAAAACCAGTTACTGTTATTTATTGCATGACTTTTTTACTTTTTCTAAAATGCTGTTTTTAAAACACTTCCTCTCTCTCTCATAGATGAGACTTAAATAAGAATTAGTATTCAGAATTGTAGAGAGAGAAATGATTAAACTCTGTAAATACTGAGCTCTTGCGTATTTTTTAATACTGCGATTGATAATTTGCTATATAAAGATATAATTCTTTAAATTGTCTCTTGGTTGTTCAAATATTGTAATAAATAAAATCTTTTAGTTTCAAGTATTTTTTTTTAGGGATCGTCTATATATTACCATGGCGGCCACAGTTCTGGAATGTCCTTGAAAATTATATTTTTTTGAAAAATGTCCTGAAATGTCCTGGAACTTTTTTTTTTCTGAGTCAAGTTGAAAAATTACTAATTATATTGAAGTAATATTAAATTTTTTATGCGAAAATTTTTTTTAATCAAATGGTTTGAATTTAATTTTAAATAAGATAGTAATAATAATATAATAATATAATATTCTATTCTATAATTCAATCAATATGAAAAAAATATAACGTAAAGATAATTGATAGTATTCATTTAATAAGATATAAAATGTCCTGGAAAACGCAACAAAATGTCCCTGCTCGACAACCTTCAAGTCTGTTATTTCAAAATGTTTTCAGTTTTATTCCATGAGAAGGATTACTTTCCGAGACACTAAACCCTTTGGTAATCTTATTAATGTTCTTTAGAACAGCTTCTAAGGTTTATTCTGATGTTAAACCAAGAAAATAACAAATATAAATTTGTTTGATCGTAAATTAAATTTTTTCGTTTGAAAGGTATTTGTACTCAGTTGCGTAGTTATTTATAATAATCTTTGTTATTTTTAATAAATTTATTTAAATGTGTGCATTTAACATTTTTAAGTTAACAATTTTCTTTTATAAAGAGCAATTAATCAAGGGGATACCAAAAAATTGATAACTCCTGTATAATATAAGTTAACTTCATTTTAATCTTAATGGTTCGTATTATAAAAATTATTACAAGGGTTTAGTTGATACTTTCGTCAATTTAAAGCATGACCAAGTGTTATCATTTTGTGTCAGTAACTAAAAACGTATTGTGTTAAACTTAGGAAGGTCGATGAAAATGGTTCTGCCTTACACTGTTATGACCTATGCCATTTGTAAATTACTCTAATAATGTTAAGTAGTAATTGTAAATGTTAAATAGTAGTTGGTAAATTATTTTACCTCCTCATACTTTTTATGTTAATTTTACAGATGGATTAATTTTTTCAAGCTGAAGGCGATTTTCTAAAAAGGTATTAGTTAAGGTTTTGCAACATTAAATTGTGGAAAACAGCAACAATAAATTAATTATGTAACAGACCAACCAAAACCCGTATTACGGGTTGCTTTTTGCTAGTTTATAATAAATAAGCAAGATATTAAATATTATAATAAGGTGTCAATTTACATTTATTGTATTGCTTAAATCATGGTTAACTAGTATTGTGGTGCACCATTGAATGTTCTTGATGTTGATGTTTTCTTGGATTTGAATGCAAAATACTATCTGATATTTCCTTGACAACTGACATCAGTAGATAATTAATTTCAATAATAAAGTAATTTGAGTTCGTTGTTTCTGGATGATAAGATTGTAAAATGCAGTATTTAAATTTTGTATATAGTAGTTCAAGCTGAGTCTGTACATAATATTGAGGTTGGTATTTTAAATGGATTAATAAACTGTCACTGTTTTTCGCTCGTGTTTAAATTTCCAAAATAATTTGATGGGAGACAAGGCTATCTGGACTTGCTCCATAATTTAAATTATCTGGGTGATAAGAAAAAACATTTTGGGAGAACATTTTGATATCTTTGCAAACTGTTGAAGAGCGTGGACATACTTTGACTCATTGTTAAGTCAACGCTCTAAATTTTTAATGTTTTGAGCGTCATAAAAACCATTTACTATCTTCCAGAAACTTCTAAATTTTCCCTGCCCAAATATCCCTAGCAATGCTGGTAATCGACTCCCTGTTATTTTTCCTTAAGTAGTTTGTTTGACATTAATATGTTAAATATATGTGTATTGTCTTTGTGTTGGTATGAGGTTTGTTAAGTTAATATGAGTTACTAGATGCTTATTTAAAAATTGCATACTAATTTATTCTAAAACAACATCTTGTTCAGGGGAAATTAAAATTACTACTTTACATTTATGGAATTTAATTTATCAATTTGAGAGTTAAAACTTTCACGGTCATACCTAAATCTTAAATGCCCCATTAGTTATGATTCATATCCTAGATCTATTGAACAAAGCGTATTATATACGTATTTTTCAAAATTAGGTTCCTTATTCAGCAGTTCTTTAATTTTTTGCTTCATTTTTAAAATATTTTTTTTAAAAGATAAACTTTCTGGACCTGCTGGAAAAATTTTTAGGTTTTCAATTTAGTTTTTGCTTCTTGCTGATTTAAGTTTAATATTACATAGTGGGACCATTGGAATAGAGCCTTTTTTTGATCTTTTATGCCATTTCTGTATTACTTTTGTGCACGGTAATTCTAAAATTGTTGTTTTCGTGTCCACATAATGCTTTAGGTAAAAAAGGCTAGCAAAGTCCATAAGGCCAACAGGATATTCGAATCAACCTTTAAAGGGTGTCCCATCTAAAAAAAGTAAAATAGCAGGACATACATCATGGTTATAAGATTTTCTTATAAAAGCTCTTACATATACCCTGTTGCTATCTAAATGTGTTTTAACAGATATAATTTTTCTGCTAGTTAACATCTGGTAAGCTTTTTGCTACTGTCCAAATGTACCCTCTCTTTTATTAAGAATGCATTCTTTAAATAGTTTAGATTTTAAATTAGGGTAGAAGTTTTCATTGTCAGTCCATTAGAAGTTTTCATTGTCATACCACACATATTTTGAGATATGTGTGGTATCTCGTCTACATGCAAACTTGTTGAGATTAAGAAATTTTTTTTTTGCTTTTTAATAAGGTTTTTTAACTAATTTTGGATATGATAAGAACTTCAAAATTCTTGCTTGCAATTCTTTAACTGAGCCTGTCATACCAAGTCCGTGGTTTACAAGCCATTCAACACAAACCTTTCTTGAAGCTGTTGAAATGTTTACAACATTTATATTTAACTACATTTACAAATATGCTTTCAAAACAGTATTAAATTAAATTAACTTTTACTTTACTTGGTTTCGCTTTACTTTAAACTTTATATTGCTTTACTTTATATCGCTTTACTTTAAATTTTAATTCGCTTTACTTTAAACTTTATATCGCTTTACTTTAAATTTTATTTCGCTTTATTTTAAATTTTATTTCGCTTTACTTTAAATTTTATTTCGCTTTACTTTAAATTTTATTTCGCTTTACTTTAAATTTTATTTCGCTTTACTTTAAATTTTATTTCGCTTTACTTTAAATTTTATTTCGCTTTACTTTAAACTAATATATCATGTAAACAAAAACAATAATATTTTTTTGTCGCTAAGGCTCAATTACTAGTACACAGACCTTCCCGTATGAAAGTGGGCAATTCTCATTGTTTCTTCGCTAAAATCTTCGTTATCAAATATATTTTTTCGTTTTATCTTACGAGCGTTTGTTAAAATTATCTTTTTATCTTGCCAATTGAGTATTTTGCAGACAATAGTCCATGGTCTTCTTTCTAACTTTCCAACTCTATATGCATTTGTAAAAGACTGTAATAGACTTTATTTTAAGGCCCTCTTTATAAGGGTTTTTTTCAATACATATACATTAGTTTCGTTTACTCCTTCTTTAATGCCTAATATTTTTAAATTATTTTGTTTGGTGCGATCCTCAAGCGTAAACTTTTTCATAAGTCCGCGGTATTATTATTTTTTATTATTTTCTTTTTTAAGTTTATTTTTTATTGATTTCAATTAAATTACAAACAATTAGATAATACATAAGTATGACGTCAGCGTATTGATTGTATTATTCACTATTATTGATTGTATTATAATTCGCTGTATCAGTCAAAAAGTTCTAAATCAATGTATAAAGCTTCAAATTGATAACGTTTTTTTTATTATCGTTAACTGCAATCATCGCTATTGTTCTTTGAAAAAAAAAAGTTAAATATGTAATACCCGAATGAAGTTTTGTAAGATTTCGTATTATAATGAAAAAGGCGCAAAAATTAATTTAAGAAAATTCATTTTCAAATACAATTTTTATAGCGAAACTGTTGAACACTTCCATCATGTAGACATTTTTTGACAATCGGTTCAAGTTATTTTACATGATGTTTTTTCAAATAATAATGTTAATGCATTTTAGCTATACACATGAAATCAAACAAATCTAGCCATATAAAATTATGAGTTAGAGCGAGATTCTATATAATTCAATAGTTCTCAGTTAGAGTGAGAACCAATAACTTTAATAAATATAACACAGTTAATTTTTTTTTTTACAAATTATGTTGTTGTAAGATTTAAGTCACACAGAATTCTAAAATTGTTAAAGAGATAATCTTACTTAAAAGACTTTAATTTACTAAACGAATTTCCTTTATTCCTTATGCCAGTAGAATTGATTTTGATTTTTGATTGAAATAATTGTGAATAAAATTAAATCATCACAAATCATTTTAAAAGTTTACAAGTAGTAGTGGTTAAAAACAAAGTTGATCAAATCTGCTTAAAAGGTAAGATTGTTCTTGCTTTACATATAAAGCATATAAAAGAATATAGTCAGAATTATATTTAAAGTAAGCTGATAGATATTTTGATATCATTAAGTCTGAAACACTGTTGATAAATATAAAAGTTATTTTAAAATATTACTTTGCGGTTTATATTTAACTTATATTTGATTTATGCGCGTTTACTAAAATTGCATTATAAAGTTTAAATCAAAAGTTAAAAAAAGTCATCCAGTTGTTAAATTTAGTTAATAAATTTCCAATATCGAATTTAATTATGTTAAATTTCATTTTGGATGCATTTTTTTAAATTTAACTTTGTTTTAATTTTTATTAACTTATTAATTAAAAAGAAAAACTATTGGTTTTTAATAGTTTTGTTAACTATGTAAATAGTTTTGTTAACTTAGTCTGATATAAGATCATTAAAGTCGGACATATATTCGATTTTCATAGCAAAAAAAAAAGTTTAAAAATCAATATTTCTGAGACACGAATCGATGTCTATTAATTATAAGATGAAAGTAAAAAAAATATTTTTTGGTTTTGATGAGATCTTGAGGTTCCTTTTTGGATTCTAAATCCTTGACGGATCCTAATATTTTTGAATTTTTTTTTTCTAAACAATATCAACCTTGGACTCAAAAAAAGCAGAAAAAAATGCTTGTTTTATCAATAATAATTTTATTAAAAAAAAAATTTTAGTGAAAAAAATATTTGCAAAAATATACCTTAAAACCCCCGTTTTGATAAAGACGGAAAAAAAAAAAAAAACGAAAAAAAGAAAAAACGACATTATTTTTTTTTCTTCAGTTTTAAATAAAAACAAATATTATATTCAAAATAAGCGTATTATTCTGCTTCTTTTGAGTACCAGGTTAATATAGTTTAGAAGAAAAAAAAAATTTCAACAATATTAGGATCTGTCATAAATTTAGAATCCAAAGAGGAACCTCTAAAACTCATTTATATTAAAAAAAAAAAAAAAAAAGTAAGGCACGTTTTTTACCAAAAGACATCGATTCGCAGCTCAGGCAAATCAAATTTCAAAAATTTTTAAAATCGCTTCACCCTAATATATATGTTATATAAGTTAATCAGATAGAACTTTTTATAAACTAGATTTAGCGATTTAAAGTTTATAAGTGATTTTTTAAAACGGGTTGTTTATTTTTTGAAATTAAAGATTAAAAAAATCACGTATTTAAAAAATACAAATAATAAAAAGGAAGAAAGTTTTCAATAGAATTTTTTATAAACTTTTGAAACATATGGCTTATAGAAACTCTATAGAATTTCTATAGAATGTCTTTGAATTTCTATAGAAATTGCTATTAAGCTTTTTTTTCTATAAAAAAAAAAAGTAGAAAAAAATTTCAATAGGAATTTTTATAAAAGTTAACTCTATAGAAACTCTATAGAAATTCTATAAAATTTAATAGAATTTCTATAGGCCATATGTTTCAAAAATTTATATACAATTGTATTAAACTTTTTTCTATAACTTTTTTCCAAGGATTATAACCTCAATCTAAACGGAATTATTATTCAATTCAGAACCAAGAACCATTTTTTCCGAAAAGAAAACTTCAGCAAATCAGTTCAGAAAATCAGTTCAAAACTGATTCAAAACAGTTTTTATTGAACACAGATTTTGATTTATTTTGTAATAAGTTTTTTTTTTTTTAAATAGATTTTTAAAAATATTGATTAAAAACTTAAAACAAGCTAACTATTCCTTGTAATCATTTGTAAATCCTTCTTTATGTAGAAAAAAAACCTAGAGTAGGCATCGAACCATAAATCAGTGAAGGATTCAGTATTTTTTGGTGTTTGAGATAGCTTACAGGCACGGCGCAATCTCAAAACATTTGCATGTTTATACTTATGTCAAATAATGATGCTTTGCAAAATATTGCTATGATTGGAGGCTGGGAAAAAACATCTTTAAAATTTTTTCCCGCCTGCTCCAAACCTGAGAGCAACAAGTTGGTAAAATAATGTTTTTGCCTTTTTTTAACTAAGTTTACATTTATAGATAAATTTTAATTTTCATAGCATTATCTCAAAGTTTGAAAATTTTAGACCCTAATACCAAAAACAACTTCTATGATAACCCTTTTGAGGGGTGTGTGAGTACATATCATAGGGATCTCATAACAAGTAATTTTGAAATCCGAGATTACCGTCCGCAAGACTTATACAACATTAAAGTTTTTGCTTTTAAATTACGAAACCTGAAAAATTGCAAAATTCCTCCAAAAATATTGGGCTGCCCTAAATTACCATATTACGAAGTATAAAGGTAACAAATGATAAAAGTACATCTTAAAACTTATTTATTTATTACAAAATAAATACATTCTAAAGATAAACTAATAAATTCTCAAAAATGCAACATGTTCATTAATGGCCAGTGCCTCATAGCAAGCTACTCTACATTTTCTTGCTGTTATAATCAATGACAAACTTTAGGAGTTGACTGGAGTAGTCTGGATGGGTGTTCAATCTTTTGTATCGCTCCCAATGCTTGCCAAAATTCAAATGCAGTGCTTCAGTGGCTTGTTCACTGTATAGACCAAGGCTTTTCTTTTTCAGCTTGATGAACTGTGTCGCATGGTGGAAAACAGTGTGAACCTTTGGAGTAACAGAGATTCCCAAACTCATGTAACTGTTTTTGAAGATGGTGATTTTTTCCTCATAGTTGGGATGTAAAGTTTTTCCAAAGCATGCAAAGACAACTTCGTGAAAGTCTTTGAATGTCTGAATGAATTGAGAAGGCTCAGAAGTGCTCTCATTTTCAGCCATTTCAGCCAATTTGTCAATTTTCTTCAGAAGCATCATGCAGTCATTGCAATTGAAGTGCCCTCCATGAAAAGGCCGAATCTTAATGTGCAATGAAGTTGGCCATTCTGTGGTCTTTGGCCATTTTTGCACTAAGCATTTGAACAGATGGTTGAACACCCCTAGCAGAAGATGAAGCTCTATAGGTGGGATGAACTCCAAAATCAGTGCTTGATCAGGACCAGAGATTAAAGGACTGTGGACAGCATTTTGGAACTCCTTGGAACTTCTTACATCTCCGCCACTACCCACAAAGCTTTGATGTTGAGCTCTTATAGCTCTAAAGTTTCAAGGATTCCCACACAGAAGAAGCTTTGAAGACTCAAAATCACACCAACAGCAAGGGTGCTTGCTGCTATGAGAAATAATGTTTGCAAGTTTCATATCGCAAGAAATTACTGCAGCTTCTGATGGGATTAGTTCTTGAAGCTTGATGAGTCGAAAAATCTTTTGCACATTCCAATAATTTTTAGGAGTGTCATCAGCAACAGCCATAAGAAATTGCTTTATCACACTAGTTTGCTTTGAGACTTGTGTCGTGAGTTTGGCAGATTTTTGGACAGGACTGTGGGGCTCTAGGTTGTTTTCTTCCTCATCAATAACTCCAATGCTCACTTTTAAAAATGACCCTCCTCCATCAATGCCTATCTTTGCAAAGGCAGTCTTTGAGAAGCCAATTTATTCTTCAATCCTGTCTTTCAAGGCCTTAATGCTTTTGCAATGAACCACAACCATGTTTTCTCCAGAATCCGAAAAAAAGTAAAAAAGTCTTGCAATTTTTGTCTAGACTCAGCAACCTTTTTTGAAAGTTTGGTTCAACTAATTTTGTTGGGCTGATATGATTAATGAACGATCCAAGTTTCCTCATTCCGTTGTTAGACAATCCTGTATTCTGTTGAATTTGAACCATATCCCCTGTTGAAAGTCTGGAAGGAAAAAGCTCTTGAGCAACAACACCACCTAAAAAAACGAAATCTATTAGCATTCTCTAAAGAAGAATGTGGTAAGTATACATTTTATCTTTTCTAATTGGAAGATGCATCCCACTCAATTGACTAAGTCGAATTGTTCCTCTAGGACATGCTTCCTTGGATGCAACAATGGAAGATGCAACTTGTTCAGCTCCTTTAGGATTTGACAATGCCAGTTGCTTTAAGTTTTTATGGCGTGAAGCAATTGTGCAATGATGAGAAAGGCCTCGTGAGAGAGCAGACAAACATTTTGTACAACGTTTTTCTGAACTTTTAGGTGGCTGACTCGTTGTTGCAGGCTGGTCTTTTTGCTCAAGTGGGTGAGTTTCTTTACCTTTGAGCCTCCTAATTTGGCAGATCAAACAATCACAGGTGTTTGAACTTCGAGTTGCCAGTTTTATTTGGATGTCTTCAAACCTGTACAATCTTGGTTTACACGTCTTAGGATCCCCATCTTCAAGCTTTTTCAGTTTAAAACGACATGTCTGACATGAGGCAAGAAAAACTCTGTTCAGGTCATTCTTGATGAGGCGCTGAATCCTTTGCTTTAAAAAGTCCGTCAGAACTTGGTCTCCTTTCTTCATGCAGATAATGCACACAAATTTTTGACAATCCTCATGGATTTTTGCTGAATTGGGCATTTTTGATGCACATTCTACGAATTTTTCTTCAAAACTATGATATTTATGCAGCCCTTTCCCGGAAAACAATCGCCGTAATTTTGTTGACATTATTTTGGTGATAAGAATTTAAAAAAATCACACTGGTGTTTTAAAATACACCAAATACCATCAAATAACACTTTCTTAACCTTTTGATACTTGTTATATTTAGAAAAGTTGTGTAAACTTATGTCAGAAAAATTTTTCAGTAAAAGTCACAGCGTTTCATTAAGATAAAACTAATAAAGTCAAATAAGTTTTGCGGACGGTAATCCCTGATTTCAAAATTACTTGTTATGAGATCCCTATCATATGTACTAACACCCCTCAAAAGGGTTTTCATAGGAGTTGTTTTTGGTATAAGGGTCCAAAATTTTCAAACTGTGATCTCTCAGTGTTCATAAATTATGACCATATAAAATTTGAATCCCCCTCAATTTGAGGGGTTACCAATTTTATATGGTCATAGTTTTTGAACGCTTCGAGATTGTAAAACAATACTTAAAATTTATCGATGTATGTAAATTTAGTTAAGAATATCAAAAAAAATATTTATCAACTTGTTGTTTTTCTGTCGAGTTTGGGGCAGGGGGATAAAATTCTAGGTTTTTTTGATTCCAGCTTCCAATAATTACAACTTTTTAAGAAGCATCGTTATTTGACATAAGTATAAACAATAAATTGTTTGGATTTTGCTCCATGTTAGCTATCACAAACACCAAAAAATGCTGGATCTGTTAGTGCCACAGATCTCTTGTTTTTGAAGCAAATTTGCTTCAGAATTCAGCGTTTAAACGCTGCTAATGTACAATAAATATTTATATACATATAAATTTTTAGCTTAAGACAAATATCTCAAGAAAATATGTACAACTAAAATAATTTCTAAATGTACTTTTAAGGTTCAGAGTTTGCAATTATCGAGAGCAATCGCCGTAGCTAGCTCCTTGAATCTACTCTTCTTCTTTTTTAATGGTTCTTTATAAGAACTTTTTATTTGAAGTGGCTTCTGAAGCTTCTCTAAGCTCGTCACACGCTCTACAATATCTTGAATATATTTAACTGTAAGCACAGAAAAATTGAAGAAACATTTTTCTTTAAACAAGAAATACGTTTCTTGTTTTCAGAAATATATGTTCTACCCGGCATTTTATTTTTAAAAAGAAGAAATATTTTTCTTTTTTTTTTTAAGAAATAAATTTCTTAAACTATGGTCAACAGATTTACAATTTTTCTGTTGGTTCTGATGAGTTGTTAACAACTTTGAAAGATTTTAAAAGTTTTGAAATTCATTGTATACAAAAAGTTTGAGGGAGTCTCATCCTTAGGCACTTTTTTAAACTATGACTTAGAAAATCAAAAATTAATCAGTAGTCTGGTGAAATATACAACTAAAGACCGTTTTGCTAACCATTGTTTTTAAACAATTTATTATTTTTATGAGATATATTATTTTTTAAAAATAAAACTAAAATATCAAAACTTATGAAATTAAGTTTTACTTAAAAAATTGCAGGTCAAAAATCACGATTCCCAGGAAAGAGAAATTTAGTCAGCCATTCTATTGATCTCTTTGAGTATTTTATTACTCAGAATAAAAATCTGCCTGATTTTAGAGAAATGCAACTTGAATTTCACAAAATTCAAGGCGTGTAAAACAGCTCCATATTTGTTAATTTTTACCTAATGGTCTCATTTCTTTCCACAAGTTCACAATAATCTCTGCACTTCTTCTTCAAATGTAAATAATTTCAAAATTAGAAACTTATAGATTTTGTTTTACAAAAAGGTACTTTAAAGTTAAGTAGTTTTATCTTTACCTTACTATTTTTTAAGTTTATACGGTTTTATGATATAAATAGTTTATTTGCGGGCTGAACAGATTTATAAACGACTACGGCTATATAAACTTCTCTGACATAACTGCAGAAGGTTATCAATAATAATTATCAGACAGGAAACTTAGCTAATCTTGTAAAACCCTCTTTTAAATAGCCAGGGATTGAAGTGGGTGAACTGAATGAGATCAAAAGCATATAACAAATTTCTAATTGCTGTGTATTGGGCCTCAACGCTATTGTGTTCAAAAACCACGTATTTTTTATTTTATTATGAATTTGTGCATTTTAAAAATACCAACAGTTAACAAAAATGATAGTAATAAAAATGCGTGCAATCTGTATGGATAAAAAATCTTCCATTATTTGTAATAACATTATTTGTTTGAAAATGCCCTTGAAAACTCAAAAAATGCAGTTTTAAACTTTAAAAGAGATGCGCCAGTATAAATAATCATCAAAAATAAAAAAACAAAAAAATTCATTAAGAAAACAATACCTTTAAAATATTTTATGAAATTCAGCGTTATAAAATTTCTTCATGAGGGTCAAAATGGGATGAGCTAGCATTCATTCTTATATGCGTATTTGTTCATTCTTAAGGTTTTCTTTTTGTGTATTTATTTATTCTTAAATGCATTTTAAAAAAGCACAGTTTTTTCAAAACAAGATGTTTTTATTTCCTGGTAAACGAGTTTAAAAATACTTACAACAAAAGCTTTTAAGATTCGATGAGGGTTAATTAAGGTACAAAATACCCACTCTTTCTTATTTAATTTAGGTCTTTGTTTAATATTATGATTAAATTTATTAATTTATTAAATTATTAATTGTCTAATTATTTATTTATCTAGATTTAAATTTATTTTTTATAATTATTATTAATACACAAATATTAACCCTATGGATTGAAGAGAGAATAACAGTGCCAATCGAAAAATAAAAAAATGTTACAAAAGAGCATGAAATGGTAAAGAATTTAGTTGAAAGAAATGAATCTACAACAAGCATTTCCACTTCTCTTAATTTATCTAAGCACACAGTTTCACAAAATTCTGTCCTAAAGTTGAACAGAGGAGAATTCGATGAGATGACTGTATTAGAAGTCGTTTTTTGAGAAAAAGAGGTAAAAGACCTATAAACTCTCAAATAAAAATTATTATTGAATTACACGTACTAGAAAACAATACTTGTGCGCAAAAAGCAATAAAGGAAAACCTTTCTGCAGCAGGATTAAATATGTCTAAGCCTTAAATATAAGAAAACTCAAACACGCGGATTTATCAAGAAACAGTGTTTTGCATGCACCAGAAGAACAAATCTCAAAACGAGTTATTGATGCATGCTATGCATTCGCAAGCAAAATTAACGGAATTTCAAATGAAAAACATTTACTTGGACGAAACTGAATATAATGTGCAAACCAAAAATACATATGTTTATTCACTAAGAGGTGTGCCAGCAATTTTACAGCAAGAATGTTTGTTTGGTTTGTGCTGCTTCAACAATAGGAATGGTGGTTTATGAAATAAAAACAGGACGCTGGAATGCAGATTCATTTTGTACTTTCATAACTACAATGTTGGCACTAGCGATTAGGAATGCAGATGTGGATGCGCTTGTGCTTGTTATGGACAATTGTAAATTCCACTAAAATCTTTCTCTTAGGCAAACACTAGCCTCTCATGGCATAGATGTTAAGTACCTGCTAACATACACGCTACAGTTTAATTTAATATAAGAATTTTTTTCTGTTTTAAAGCATACTTACAAACAGGAAGAAAGGCCTCTAAATACGAGGTAATTAGGAAATTTAAAAATATTATGGATGCTTAATTTAATTCCATTTTTCAAGCATATGCGTAGTTACAGAAATCGAGCACCTGCTTGGCAACCATTTTTTAAATAAATAGCCGTGGAAACATCCTAATTTATATTTTGAATATATATATATATATATATATATATATATATATATATATATATATATATATATATATATATATATATATATATATATATATATATATATATATATATATATATATAAACATAAAAGCTTATTTATTATTTATATAAAATTGTAATAGAAATTTTATGGGTAGCTAACTCGTATATAAATGCGCGTATAAGAATGTATAAACACGCATATAAGAATCTTATAAGAATATAAGAATGAATAAATGCGTAAATAAAAATGAATAGACGCGCATATAAGAATGAATAACTCTGTAAAAAAGGTTTTCTGTTTTGCTTACTAAATTTCAAAAAAACTTTTAAGGCTCCTCAAACTTATGTAGATGATAATAAAATACCCAGGCTCGTCTTTTGGTTATCCTAGCCTACCAACAAAAAAATGGTTGCGGCCATTCCAGCCTCAAATACTAAAATTCCTTAGCAAACACATTTTTTTTATACTGCACATAATAAATTACTGCATAAAACCAAAAACCAACGAGTAAATATTATAATTATAACAAGGTAATCCAAACCATAACCATGAGACAATCAAATCTATTTTTAAGTTATAAAATTCGTAACATATACAGAAAGAAATATCCTTAGAACAGGAATAAAGATACAAGTTTCTTTATTATGTTAAACAAATTTCTCAAGCTCAGCATACTCACTAGTAGCTTAAGAGCAACCAGTTGCAAAATACAATTTTGCTCGCAAAAGTACACTTAGTTTTTCTGAAAAAGAAGCAAGGTCAACAAGAAACACTACCCCTCTTAGCAAAAATTAGACTTTGGAAAGTGGCATTAGCCTACATTTTGCTGTTTTATTATGATGAACTTAATTTGATCATTATTTTGACGTATGTAACCGGCAAGGTCGGTAGAAAGTAGTTTGACACCCTAAGCTGATTTTTTGCTTCGTACACTAATGGAATCCATCGTTGCATCCAGGGACTACTAAAATACCGGGAAGCAAGACTTTAATTTCTGGTAATTTTGACGAGAGAGCTGAAAAATTAAAAAAAGTATAAATTTTTTTTTTCAAGACTCTTTAAGGTATTTTCGGGTGTTTTGAGAATAATAAAGCGTTTTCATTGTTTTGTTTTTTTTGATTTTGTTAACTTAATAATTTGAAGATTGAGCTAACAGCAATTAGTCATGTTAAATATTTTATAAGTTCTTTTTAAATATTGTTAACATTACGTAATTTCAACAACAACAAAAAGTCGGGGAGAACGGGGCAAGATGGGGCAAAAAACTTTGTTAGTGTGCCGTGCTTTATATTTTTGCGAAACACCATACAAACTGGGTTAAAACTATAATCTAAACAGTTGTCATGGGAAATTATTTAAAAAACATTACTTAACCATCAAATTAAGTTCACGGCTCGTTTTTTTAATGTGACACTGTTTGTCTCAAGTCATCCCATGTTGGGGTGAAATGGGACAACATTTGGGGTGAAACGGGACAAATTTAAAACAATTAATTTTGAGCATTATTTTATTCTTTCTATTCTACTTCTTCTATAACATAACAAAACACGACATTTATTTGTGTCTAATTAAAATAATATATTCAAAATGCATTTATAACTTTGTTCAAAAGGTTGCTCAATGTTTAAATAGAGTCAAAATTGCATTGATGTCTCAGGGGGTAATTTTTTTGCTTTTTCTTATTTTTATGTTTCTTTTTTCTTTTACATTCTAGTAAACTTACAACTAGTTCATTTTTTGTTTGTGTGTAAGTCAAAACCAGAGACCTAGAATATTTCCTTTTTCTCTTTGTCGCCCTCTCACCCGCTTTAGGAAATGGCCTTATATCGTCTGCTGTCCAATGGTAGGCAGAAGTATTTATTTGCTGTTTCTTGTCATTAATAACTTTAGATACATTAGATAGTGGTGTAGAGATTGTTTATGTTTGCAAATTAGATAATTTACTTAAACTGTAAGCCTTAGTTGCAGGGTCTGTCTGATTGTATACATTAGCTATACTGACAGAAATTGTTTTTTGGACCGGTTGAGAAATACTGCTGGACAAACTGGCTGATAAAATAGAGATATTTTCTGGAATTGGCTGATTAGATACATAAGAACATAAAAAGTCTACATCGCTGAAAACATATGGATCGTACAGGAAAATGCCAGTTGCCATAAAACCATTTAGTGTGTTTTGGGAAGTAAAGGCTCTTGTATAAGCTATTCCTAAATTTTCAAAAATGTCGTACATCATCATAGGAGTATTTAGATGTGCCTTTAACCACGAATCACATGCTGAACTGCAAAATTTCTTTAATGACCTAAATACTGATCTGTCAAGTGGTTGGAGTTTTTGGCTGCAATGCGGTGGCACAACATTACTTTCCTTAGCTTTATCTATCAATTCAATCAATATATGACTTTTTTGGTTGTCCATTATTAAAAGTAATAGATGATGCTGGCCAGGATGTTCATACTACACAAAACGATCAAACCATTTCAAAAATATTTCTGTATTTATACATCCACTAGGATTAGCATCACCTTTGGTACCTGTTTGTGCACCTTTAAGCATGTGGCTACAAAAGTGGACACGGGGAAAATAATAGAATAGAATTTCCAAGGGCATTTATACAATCTACTATTGTAACTAGGATTCCCCTTTCAGCAGAAATTACCTGTCCTACTTGCTTTACTCCTTTACCCGCAATCTTCACTGAAATATGAACAGTTGGAAGAGCTGTTTCATCAATATTGTAAATGCGATCAACAGAAAACTTATAGCGCTTCTATACACTGTCAAGGTTTTTGAAAAAAGTATCTACATTGGTGCGATTGAAACTAGTTGTTCTACTAAGGCTGGTAGCTTCTGGCATACGAATAGATAATTTTGTACGATTTAAAAATAAATAAAACTATTCAGTTCCAGCTGTTTTACTCTTTTTCCAGTTTTATGGTATTTTAATGTCATTTTTAATTGCATATTGATAATCAAGTTGCTTTGTTTCTCTAACATTAATCTGTAATGCATACCAAATGCTTGACAAAGATATGTTGAAAAACATCTATATGCGCCTTATTAAAAATATATTTATGTTGTTCATTAAAGAAGTTTCTTTATTAATCTTTATTTTCCGTGCATTGTTCCAGTGCAGCTGCTTGTAATTACCAGATTCAATAGCCATCACAGTAGGGGAGAGTGGGGAGAAGTGGGACGCGGGAAAAGTGGGACAGCCTAAAATTTCTTATTATGAGTGGTGCCTAAATACTGCTGTTTAATGTAAACAATTAAATTTCTTCCCCTCTATTTAGAAAAATTTGCTTCGTTTGAAATGTACCTTAAAAAAGTGTTTAAATTGGAGTGAAATGGGACAGAATAAAGAAAAAATTAAGTTTCGCTTCTTCTCGTTGCCATTTGATAATTTCAAATGGAAAATGCTCTTGAACATTTTCGTGTAAATTAGGTAATTTTATGATTTTATCAGTTTCTATTTAATAATTCGTGTTAAAATGTTGTTTTAAAATTATTTGTCCACTTCTACTCACACTTGTCCCACTTTACCCAAATGACACAACTTTTCTAAAAGCACTTAATCATAATTGGCTGGAAACCAATTATGGGGATTGAATTAGTGCCTAAAAAGAAGGTTTATTCGTAAAAACTTGTTTGGTTAAGTTTATACGTCAAATAAAAAAAGATATTGCAAGTATCTTTTTCTATTTGACCAAGAAAAAAAGTTCTATAAAATTTTCTATAAACTTTTAAAACATATGGCCTATAACAACTCTATAGAATTTTAATAGAATGTCTATTAATTTTTATATTGCTATAAAACTTTTTTTTCTGTAAAAAAAAGTAGAAAAAAAAATTTCAATAGGATTTTTTTAGAAGTTAACAGAAACTCTATAGACCATATGTTTCAAAAGTTTATATAAAATTTTGAAACATATGAATACATAGAATTCTATAGAATCTCTATAGGCCATATGTTTCAAAAGTTTATATAAAATTCTATAAAATTTTTTCTGGGATATTCCCGGAAAAAAAGTTCTATAGAATTTTTATAAACTTTTAAAACATTGGACCTATAGAAATTCTATAAAATTCTATAGAATTTCTATAGATTCTCTGTTAATTTCATTTAAATTTCTATAGAGCTTTTTTTTCTATAGAAAAAAAAGTTTTATAGCAATATCTATAAAAATTCTATAGAATATTTATAGAGTTTCTATAGGCCATATGTTTCAAAAGTTTATAGAAATTCTATTGAGCTTTTTTTCCTAGGATTACTCAAAAAAAAATTTACGAGTCCAACTTCTCAAACTCTTCCTTACAGTTTTAGCAGCGATAGTAGTATTATCTTCTCTGTAGTCTAAAAAATCTCAAAAACGTATACGTTGTTAAATACACATCATGATGTGTACTTAAAACATTGAATTCTGAAAAGTCTTGATGAAATTTATTTTATTTATTTTAATTTTTTGATAAAGTTTATGTTAAACTAATTTATGTTAAACCTGCTCGGGTAATGAGTTTCTGAATTTCATTGAAATTTTTCCAAAATTAGTTTCGTGATAGCTATCATAATGACAGCTTCCACGACATATTTCCACTGAACATTTTCTAGGCATGTCTCAAATTATTTTACAAAATTGCTTTCATGTTAATTTAATAAACTCATTTCATTTTACTTAGTCATTTTAATTAATAAAAAAAATAAGATATAATAATAACATTATATAGAACTTTACTTTAATTTAAGTTATAAAACATAAAATTTTTAATATGCACATCTAAAGTTTTACCATATACAATGCTATAATGGTGATGTGGCTGTAGATTTACTTTATCAAATCTACACACATAATAAACTTAAGCTAACGTGTTTATTATACGTGTTTATTATAAATACCTATTCTAGTAAAAAATAAGATGACCTACTAAAAATATCAAATAATCAAGATAATTTACAGATTTATTCAAGAATTTATAGAACCAATCAAATTCTAGATTTATTAGTACTTTTCTTTAAATTATAAAAAAATGCAATATTTCTAACCGCCAAAGTTAGCCCTCTCATTGAATTCGCATCGTTTTGTCGCGTCCCAGTATTTTATTAGACCCTGGTTGCATCCACCGTCTCTTGCAATAACGCAACAACAGGTTTGCAATTTGTTTTAAATTTTCATTTTCCTTGCTTTTGCTTCTAGACTTTTGTTTGGTAGGCTCATTCATGGTAATTTTATTCATGGCTCACTTTAACTTTTTTTTTTTATTCTGAAAGCTCAGATGGATTATTACGTATATTTCTATTAATAAAAGTTATTTAAATTACTTTACTTTTAAAAAAAGACTTTGGTAAAAAATATTTCTTTAATAAAATTATTTTTTTTTCTGTATTACGCTGCCTGATTTTTACATTTTCAATTGAAAAGCTTGCATAAAAGGTTTGAAATAAAACCTTTGATGCCTTTTCAAGACTATGTTTAGCAAAGTTTTTCAAGACTCTGTTTTGCGCAGTGGTCTGGAAAACTCGACTTTTGGCAAAAATTAAAAAAAGAATCTGTAGTTTTTTATTTTTATTTTTAATTTTCCAGCATTATCCAGGCAGTTTAAATATATATAAGTTTCGTATTTTTTCTTGAAAGAAAAGCCAATAGCTAGAGTTTCACGGTTTTCAATACCGGTATTTTTATTTTAAGTTTTTTTTATTACCGAAACCGTTTCTCAATACCGGTTTTTTAATTCTAATAATTTGAACTTAGTAAAGATAGCTATTTGCACTTATGTACTTTTTGTGTTTGAATTTTGTAAATGAATGGCAAAAAATAGAAGTTATTTTGTTACGCTGTTTGCAAACCACAAAATAGTCAACAAAATTTGTATTAACTAGTTACTTTTTGGTATAGTTATTTTATTTCATTGCAACTCTACAATTTTAAACATGTTCGGACAACAAATTAAATAAAGAAGATGTTTAAACCAATTATTATTTTTTTAATTGTCAAGCGTTTGTAGCTCCATACGGTGAAAACATGTTTTCGAACAAGCAAATTAAAAAACTGATGTTAAAACCTGACATTAAAACTTGGTGGAACTCTTTGGTTCCCTAGATTGAAAGGTTGATAAAAATGAAACCACGCATTCAAAAAGCAGGGTTTTGCACATTAGAACAAATAGTATTTATGAGGAAATTGATTTTAAAGTTTTAGAAGATATTTTAAAAGTGTCAAAACCTATTGAATTAGCTGTTAAGGAGCTAAGTAAGGATAATTCAATTATTCTGACTAGTGAAGGTGTTCACATGTTTTTGTTCAAAAATCTTTCTGAACAAACGTCTAACTTAAGCGTAGTGATGCTAGATTCCCTCAAAAAGCAATACAATGAGCGACGCAACAAAGATTTAGTGTCACTAATGAGATATTTGCAAAAGCCGAAATCAAATAGGTCACAAAACAACAATGGCATCAAATATTTATTAAAGTCAGCAATTATTCAATATGCAAAAAATTTTATATAAAATTTTAAACAAAAATTTAAACAAAGTATTGGATAGTGTCAATGTCAAATTATTGGATGAAGAAACCAATAGTAAGATTAAGACACAGTTACAACAATTTCTAACGCAAGAATAATTGTTTTGATCCATTTTTAGAAATAATTAGAGAGTTTAGGCTGTTTAAAGCAAGTGGAGTTTAAACATCAAATTTAAACTCAGGAAAAAAAATTCTATAGAATTTTTTAAAAACTTTTGAATCATTCGGTTTATAGAAATTCTATAAAATTCTATTGAATTCAAAATATAATTAATGCTGCTCTCAAAACAATTCAGCCCACGTCAACATCCAACAAGAGAACTTTCTAGGTTGCTGGTAAATTTTCAACTAAGCTTCGAAGTTGAATGAATAATGAAATACCAAATGCATTAATATTTTTAAAATACTATTTTCTGAAACGTTAAATTATTTATTTATTACTGCTTAATGAAATATATTTAATATTTTAAATAAAGCATTTAGTTTTTATATATGAAAGAGTAAAATAAAATAGAAAATGTATAGTTTTTCTTTTTCTATTTTATTTTTTCTTCTCATAGAGTTTTCTGAAGATTAGACTAAATTTTTTTAATGCTTTTTATAAATACCATTCAATACCAGTTTATAACAGTATTGAAATATTTTGAATTATAACCGGCATTATAATTTTCCGGTATTTTGGAAACTCTACCAATAACCCTATCCAAGAGCGATTAAAAATCGACGAATAAATTCGTGCAAAAATATAAAATTTTGTTATTTGCATAAAAATTTATAACTATATGTACATATGTATAGATTTTTTTAAACAAATGTAATAGTATAGAGTTTAATTTGAATCAATAATAATTTTTTATTATCGTATATTTGCATGTTATTTATGTTTGAAACTAGCATCCCCGTAAAAAAAGTTCTATAGAATTTTCTATAAATTTTTGAAACATATGGCTTATAGAAACTCTATAGAATTTCTATAGAATGTCTATTAATTGTTATTGAAATCAGTATAAAACTTTTTTTTCAAAAAAAGTAGAAAAAAAATTTCAGAAGTTAACACAAACTCTATAGAATTTCTATAGAGTTTTCTATAGAGAATTTCTAAAGAGAAATAGAAATTCTATAGATTATGTTTCAAAAGTATATATAAAATTCTATAGAATTTTTTTTCCTGGAATAAAATAGTTTTTTTTTTTTAAATTTCAACTTCTTTCTAAAACTAAAGCCCGCATGCATGGACTTGATCATATCGATCAAGTCCATGCATGCATGCATGGACTTGATCGATATGAGTTTATTAAATCCTAAGATGCATAATGTATTAAAAAAAAAAAAAAAAATCAGCTGCATATATAATTTTTTAAACAAACTTTAAAGCTTTCAAAATATACCTATTTTATGTTATCAAAAATACCAGTGTCTCTATTTTTGTTTTATTTTTATAAATAAATGTTCAAAAACATTTTTTTTTTTCTTTATACAATTGTATTTGCTTCCTAAATTATTAAAAATAGTTTAAAAATACTCATTTTTATTTTATTTTCATAAAATAATCCGTATTAAAATAGATGAAAAAACTGCATACTTTGGTAAATTTTAAATTCATGTAAAATGTAAAGTCCGGTTTGAAAACATTATATTTATAGTTTATTTTGAATATCTATTATTGCTTATTAATTCCTAAAAAAATTAGCTGCATATAATTAAAGTAAAGGAACTTATAATCATTGCAAACTATACCGTATTGACACTATGTTTGTATTGTGTTATATATAAACGCAACATATTATGCAAGCAAAAAAATCAAAACTTTTTCTGAAACTCTTCAATGGGCCGCTTATGCGATATCTGAACAGCATAACATTGCAATCAAAACCGTTTTCAGATTTGGATTCAGCATTAACGATTTAGTATAAAACATCAAAATTTTAATTTTGGCCGAAAATCAAGTTTTTCAGACCATTTTGACATGGTTTAAACAACGCAAAAGATTTTTTTTTTCTAATATGTATAAAAGAAAATTATTTTTATTATTTTTTTTTTTTATAGATTAAAGATTTTTATTTTAATTTATTTACATAAATCATTTGAAAAATTTTTTTTTTTTTAATAATAATAAAAAAAAGCTTAGGCCGCAGCGCTTGCCTAAGCTTGACATAGGTAAATACGGGGCTGAAAATAAACACTCTTTTGTTCCATACTCAAATAATTTTTTCATTTTATTTGGATAAAAATAAGAGCATTTAAACTAGGGCGTATTAATTTTGTTAAAATAATTCATATTTGGGTCGGATTCATCGTCTAATTTTAAACAAGGAAGTATAAAACAAATTGAGGTTCAACCACATTAAATGCTTCGGGACTATGTTTGTGACATTTTGTTACGTAAACAAAAAAATGGCGACATGAAGACTGTACTGAAACGCCTAATCTTCATACATTGACACAAATGGGTGCGTGTATAACTATGATATATTATATAACTAGATGTCTAACTTCGATCCGAAAAGTTAAGCCACTTTTTGCCCTTTTTTCAAATTGCGGATTAAATTTGTAAACAATTATTTTTAACTTTTCTTTTCTTAAATGAAGTAAATATATTTTAAATTTAAATACTATTTACATATAGGAGTTACGAGGAAGTTATAATACTAAAAAATAAATAATTTATGATTCCTTAATTCATTTTCGATTAAAAAAGGATTAAAGTTTTGAATAGAAAAGTAAAACGACATACGCTTTAAAGCATTTTTATGAATTAAAATACTTTATAATAAACATAGGCTTATAAAAAAACTTTTATAAGTATTTTATAATTATTAAAATTTTTTTTTGATTTTTATTTAATTTATTGGAACTTTTGACTTGCATTTTTGTATTTTTAATTTATTGGGACTTTTGAATTGCATTTTTAACTTTAATTCCACACTTCGGCCTCAGCTTTTACCTTTTTTACAAATGGAAGACTATTGTCATAAACAAAAATAAGCGGCTTCACTTTTTATCCAATAAAGTCCCGCAAGTTAGATACCTAGTTATAAAATATATCATTGGTTTAAAATAATAATATAAAAATACAGTACTTTGACGGTTCGCCAATAATATTCAAGTATTGAAATTAAAAGAGGTGATAACAAAACGACAGACAACAACTTTTTCGTTAACTTCATATTAAATAAATGGAGATTTACAAGCATAAATAGAATCATGATTACAACTAATAAAACTTTAAGCTTTAGTAATTAAGAAAACATTTTTTTTAGATTTTTAATTAATTAATTAAATTTTTTATTAATAATTATGGACATTCAATCTTGGAAGTTTTAGATATCGTGACTTTACTGGATTTGTTTTTTAAACTTTTTAACTCATTACTTATACAAAAACTGAAAAAAAAATTATCCAACCAGATGCTTTGAAGCCTTCCTCACAAAAATATCAACGTAAAAAATAAAAATAAAACTTAAAATTACTCTGCAATATAAAAATATCAAAACAATTTATAAAATTAAGGGATTACTTAAAAATAAAAAAAGAGTAGGAATATTGAATGAATGAACAAATGAAGTACTTGAAATCATAACAAATGAAGAACTTGAATTTTGAAAAATTTGAAATCATAACGAAACAAAAAAAAATGAAAAAGAAATAATAAAATAAAAAAAACTAAAATATATAATATTAAATAGTTAAAAAATAATTTTTAATTTCATTCTAATAACTTTTTCTTTTTTAATAAATATTTAAAAGTATTGAAATATGCAGGTAATCCACTTTATTGTGAATCTTAATCCACTTTATTTGTTAATTTATCTTAATCCACTTTAATTGTTATTGGTTTCAAAGTTAAATTATATTCCATTCAAATTATTTTTATGTTTTTTTATTGAAATCATAACAAAATTTAATCCTAATTAGTTGATTCAAAGAAAAAATACGCATGCACTTATTAGTTTTACGAAAAAGTTAAGTGATGTATTTTTGACTCGTATAACTTTTGATTCTTCTAAATCAAAATAAAGTCATTTTCTGTGAGAAATATTTAGTTTTTTTTTTGCATTATAATATTGAAAGTCCAAAATCTGTATGACATTTATTTTAATGACTGATGAATGCTTTAGCAGTAAGACTTGTTTTCACAGCTGCTCAATACTGCAAGGTGAGCAATTAGTTAGTGGTAGCATAGTATAGTGAGTTTAGGATGTTTTTTTTTAAATATAATTTACTCCTTTCTAATTCTGGAAAACTTTTTTAAACTGTGAAAGAGGTTTACTTTTGAAAAAAAGATAATTCTTCAAAATAAATCTGAAATCCAATTCATTTACAAAAAACCCAAAATGCCAAGATATGAGAAACAAAAGCAGATTCATTTAAAGCAGTAAACTCTCTAATGTCTTGAATTTTTATTGAGTTTTAACATTGTTTTATTTTTGATGTTAGCTCAACATTTACCAAAGTGTTTAGATGCTATTCTTTGATCGAAGAGGTCTTCATTAACAGCATATAGGCCACTGCAAAAAAATAAAAAAACTACATATTTTCTGAAGCTTAATCTAGGAGTATGCACTCCACAAAGTAAAGTTTTTTAAGCTTCTATTAATCAAGGAATATTTCCAGAGCATTTGAAAGATGCTGAAATTACTCCTATCTTTGAAGAAGGCAGATCAAATATTAGCATGAAATATTAGAATCTTTTGAAAAATCAACACACATAAGAGGCATCTTCATTGACCTATCAAAAGCTTTCGACACAGTGGGTTGTCACATTTTATTTTAAAAACTTTAGGATTACGGAATTAAAGGTATTTCTTTAAAATAGTTTAGAAGCTATTCAAAAACAAGAAAAAAATTTGTAATTAGTAAAACGGTTAACAAAACAATTGTCTTGATATTGACTTCGGTGTTTATCATTGTTCAATCCTCGGACACCACTTTTCTTGATATATAAATGATCTAAATAAAGTTTTTAACCTAATAAGCATTATGTACACAGATGATACTGATCTATTTCTCTTAACAATATCGGATTCAGGTTTATTGTCGTTATGAGTGAAAAGGGTACAGGGAAATAAGTAGGGGGCGGCAGAGGATAACATATTAACACCTAAAAGACGTTTTTTTCAAGAATTGCATAAGTGATAAATATATTTTATTGATGTTTTTATTTGTCTTTTATCATAACTATTAGGTACGTCTAAGACACTAATCAAATACTAGATACTAAAATCTAAAGTTTGAGTTTGTTAAGTTTACTTTGAATAGCATTTGAAAGTAGTTATGCAGAAAGCAGCCAGCCACAAAAAACTCAAATTGAGATGAAAGAATTTTGTGTATATGTTGAATAATCAAATCTTTACAACACAAATATTTTGTGATGCAATTACTGTGAATTTAGTATGAAAACAGCATGGTAGGTTTTAGGAGAGCAAAAAATTTACCTTTTTCTGTGGGATAACATCAATATCTTAACTAGACTGAAATTGCAGGCTTAATGTTATTGTTAAAAAAAACCCTTAGGAATTATTATATATCTTAGTTAAACAACCACTCAAATGCACATTTTAGAATTTGAAGATTCGTTACAGGAATTACATTTTTTAAACCAACGATTTTTACTTTTTTTTCTTTACTTTGCATTGTTTTTTCCAAATTTGGTACATGACTATTGCACAAACCCTTGACACTATCTAAAATAGGTTGTAATGCTGTTTTGTTTTTCAGCTACGACTTAACAATATTGAATGGTATTTTATTGTTCATTAGTTATTTATTGGTTTTATATTTCAATACTTTGGCAATTTAAAAATTTGTTCACTCTATACATATTAATGTAAGCAAGCATTAAGAAAGAAATTTACTTTCCTGCTAGTTTATACACATTTTTTTTCTCCAAGATTTTAATTCCAGCACGTACAAAACGTTCGTTGGACATCTTAAGAAGATGATAGGGACTTTTAACAACTATAAGGTGTTGTATAAACGCAATACAGACGTCTGTTCCCGCTGGATTAAAGAAAAATAATTTATTGATAATTCAAATTCAATGCTCTCAGCAAGCTCACATTCAATTAATATTAATTTTAATCCAAAAGGTTATTGCTTTGTTATTGTTGATCTCAGAAAACATTTGAAAATCTTTAGTCACTCATTATAAGCAGATGTAAAAGGGTGAGTTAAATCAATTTTGTAGAGTATAAACAAGTTAAGAAAACTTGATTTCATCTATTTCTCTATTTAAAATAGTTGCACTTCTATCATTTGTATTTCAGTCGGCATTACTGGAGATATTGATGCATACACTTCTTTGAAAGTAGCAAGTAGGTTTTAATTAGGGAAAGTGTGCTATACGGGTTTTAGCAAAAAAAAAATTTTACTCATAAAAGCACATCTAAATTGCTCCACAATTCGTTTACCGTTTGCAAATCCATTGTAATTTTATGAATATCTGTCACAGTACAGTCACAATAGTTTTGATAACCAAACTATGTTAAAAATGCATCGGCTGTGTACATTATGACTATGGAAGATATATTCTTAAAACAAAATGTCTCCATTTTGTTTTCTGCTATAAATGTGGGCAAATTTTCAAAGCAGTTATTTAAAAAATAGTTTGTTATTACCTAGTTTTCGATTTTAAAATAAACGCATAATTGTGTAATGAGTAACTTATGTTTTAGGGAGCAACTTTTGACAAGCTTTAATAAAGTGGTGGGGTAGTTCTTCTCCCCCCCCCCCCCCACAACCTATGCTGAATTAGCCACTGCCTCTCAATCAGCAACATATATGAACTCTTTACTTCTATTAGTTAAGTGTTAAAACATAAATCAAACTGGTTTTAATGTAATAAGTAACTCTGAATAATAACAAAGCCAAATGGACTTTATTCCGTTTGTATGCAAAAAAGCAAATTTCACTAACAAAGTTTTCACAACTTCATATTGACAAAACTAAAATAACAAATAATTCCGTCACAAAATTCTTAGGCGTTTAACCTTGATGATATCATCTTCTGGAATCAACACATTAATTATATATCTACTAAAACTTTTAAAAACATTAAGATTCTACATGAAGCTTGTAACTATCTTAATAAAACTAATTTAAACCAGCTATATTAGTCTTTTATCTACAGTTACATAAATTATGCTGACATTAGTTGTGCTGCTTCGGAAAGTAGGGTAAAAAGTTGAAACTTTATTAAAACTCAATGAATTTAAAGTTTTATGTCTTGCATATTTATGGATAAATTTTTATATGAACGGTTCGTATAAATTTTTATATGAACGGTTCATATAAATTTTTATACGAACAGTTCATAAAAATTTATGTAATTTTGTATTGCTTATCGTGGATCTCACATATAAAATAATATTGTTTCGCGTTACTTATGATCTACCAATATACTTTTACCTTTTTGAGCTTAAGACATATATAAATCAACTTCAACTTAAAAAAATGTATTCTTTCACTTGTGAATATATTCTCAGATATTATGAAAATTTTTGCACAATTTTGATCTTAGTACTTTTTTATAATTATTATTTTATTTTTTTTTAATTACTTTTTATATTTGTCTAAGTTTATTTATACTCTTTCGAGTTCTGTCGATAAGATCTAATCATCTTTTTTCAGATCCTAGCTTATATTTTATTGCGAACAGTTTATGTGCTCATTTATACATTTGTATATATGCTTATGTTTATATTTGTTTTTATGTTTGTTTAAATTTTATCTATGTTGATAAATGATGTAATCATTCTAATTCTAACACGATACGTATGGAAAATATAATTGTACTGTTGCTTTTTAACATAGACAAAATTAAAAAAAAATTATTTCTATTTTGAATCTAAAATTTTATTGCGAATTTAATGATTTTCAAAGCTTTTTTTTTTATTTGAATTAGCAAAGTGAATAATATTACAATTATTTATTCTGCACATTTTTACTAATAAATAAAAAAACAATTAAGGGGTCAATATTCAAAATGTTTTTACAATGAGTCACTTGCGTTTACTAAATTATACGTTATTACCAAGATACTTCGATTGACACTTGTTACAGAATAATTTTAACGCAGGCCTCTTTTAGCTAAATCATGTTTTGGCACTTGGAAAGTATTGATTCAAATTTCATCAACATTCCAAAGTATTATTTGTAGACAAGTTTTACGAGATCAAAATATTGCCCAGATTATTACAAAATAAACCCACATTGTGTTTTTTAAATGCTGACATTCGAACAACGGTAAACTGCCTGTGGTTATTTTAAAACAAGGATTATTCTGGATGATGATATATTGTATAAAAGCTTAAATGTAGAATAATTTTTACATTACAAATTTTATTTTATTGTTTTACAAATTTAATGATTTAAATTTATTTATTTGTCAAAAAATTTTTCCGTTTTCTAATATTATGGATTTTTAAGTTACTGATAGTTAATGACCAACTCTTCCTCTCACTTCGCATAAAACCTGAAAATTTCTTTAAGAGTTCAAGAGTAAACCATTGTAACCCTAACCCATTGTAACCCTAAACCATTGTAACCCTAACCTTTGTGTTTTATAACTATGGTCTTATATATAATTGTAATATATATTTTAAATTTACTAGCATTTGTATTATGTGATTGTAGGGCACGTTGTCAGAGTCCTTCATATTTTATGGACCTGCGTGTCCTTTAGAACATGTATCACTGTTCTAATAAATTTTAATCTAATCTAATCTAATCTAACCCTATTCCATAAAAAAATGCAAGAATTAAACATTTTTCTTAAGTTCCGTGAAGCAAGAACTAAACATTCTTCTTAAGTTGCGTGATTTAAATGAAACAGTAATTAAAAAGCAAACATGTTCTATTTTTATTTTTTTTATTTTTATTTTATTTTAAGTTTATTTTTTGTTCCTTAATATTACAAATTCGTAACCACATAATAAAGATTCGTTAACAGTGAATATATAAATAAAAACAAAATATTACTAAGTGGTTTTAAAAAAATAATAAATTCACTCTAACACTCTAAAAAGAACGCGGAAAACTTGCGGAAGACCAAATGGTCTTATCATCAACAACCGCTCTACATTGCCGTAAATATAAAAACATACTCATAAAATTTTTACATAAAATCATTAAATTATAATGGTATTAAAATGTCAGATAACAAGTATACAAATATGCTTTACGAAATAATGATTTATTAATTGAACCCTTTTGTCAAACAAAGTTTAATCAATTTTGCATAAACTATAGAACACCGTATTTATGGAACAAAATTGTTGTTCCAAATTTTGATTTGTCAATTTCGTTTTCCTTTTTTAAAACTAAATTAAAAAACTATATTCTTTCTGCTGGCAATATATATAAATATTTTTGAAATGTAAAATTCTTTTTTTTTTACTCTGGATAATTTGTAAAATTATTTTCAGTTTTTGTTTCTTCTACATTGTTATTAGTTATTTGATCAATTGTATTTTATTTTATTATATATACACGTATTATATCTTTTATATGGTTCTGGCGACAAGATCATTTGGATCTTCTTTCAGATACCAAGTTTATATATTGTTATATTACGATTAATAATTGTAAACTGAAAATATATATATATATATATTTTTAAAAAATCGTTTTTATTTTATTTTATTTTATTTTTTTTTATTTTATTATTATTATTTTTTTTTGTAGTAATATTTACACATTTATTACTAATGCAATGTTGAGAATATATTTATTTTAAATAAAAAAGAAAATATTTATAAATAAACTTAAAAAAAATCACTAACTAAATTTTTATACTTTAAAATACTCTTTTTAATAGTTTTTTTAAAGCAATTTAAGTTTTTTAAATCAATATTATTTAAATTAATTAGTAAAAACTTATTCCAGATATGATGTGCACGATAAGTCATTTTGAATTGTTCAAGCTTATTTTTGTATGAAGGCTCTAACAGGGTACTATTTGTACGCAATAAATATTTGTACTCTGGTTTTTGTTTATAAAGACTATAGAAAATTGAAGGACTTTTTTGCATTTTGCTATTATACATAAGACTTAGAACATTATATACATTTAGTTCAAACAATGTGAATAAATACATTTGTTCAAAAAGAAATTTTGAGTGTTCTGTTTTATTTTTAAAATTAATCACACGTATAGCATGCTTCTGTTTACGATAAAGTGGTTCTAGTTTCGTTTTATAGGTACTAACCCAAGCTATATTTCCGCAGTTTAGGTATCTTTGAACAAAACTATAGTAGATTTGTTTAAGTAGTGGTTTTTTTAATAAATAACGTGACTGGTATATTATTCCTATGCTTTTGGATATTTTACTACCTATATAAGCGATATGTTTAGTCCAATTTAGATTTTCGTCAATAAAAACCCAAAAATTTCGTAACAGTATCCCTACCTATTTCTCTATTTTCAATAAACAATTTCGGAAAAAAAGATTGAACTTCTTTTTTTTTAAAAGAAGGATGAAATAAAGAAAACTTTGTTTTACTTGAGTTAATAGAGAGTTTGTTTGCCCTAAACCACTCTGAAATCTTTTCTAATTCATTGTTCATTTCTACGCACAGCTCGCTATTATATTTTCCAGAGATAAGAAAGTTGCTATCGTCAGCAAACATTATAGTTGAAATTCTTTTTAAGCCATACAGAGATCGTTTACATAGATTAAGAAAAACAAGGGCCCAAGTATTGAACCTTGAGGTACACCACACTCTATTATAGACGGATTAGAGAGTTTATTGTCTCCGTAATATACATATTGCACACGTTTATCTAAATAGCTTTCTATCCACTTGTTGGATCTACCCTTCATACCGTACATATTAAGCTTTGATAATAATATTTTGTGGTCGACTGTATCAAAAGCCTTCGAGAGATCTACAAAACCCCCCAAAGTAACTTTTTCGTTTGTAAAGGAGTTTTTTATTTCTTCAACCAAGTGAAGGATTGCGTGTTCAGTTGATGTATTTTTTTGGAACCCGAACTGCTTGGAATAAATAAGATTGTTTTCTTTAAAAAAAAGTATATAACCTATTGTGCATAATTCTCTCAAGTATCTTAGAGAATGTTGAAAGTATTGATATTGGTCTAAAATTACCTATTTCACTTGCATCTCATGATTTAAATATAGGTTTTACTTTAGCAGTTTTTAGTTTTTCAGGAAATATACCTTCCTTTAAAGAGTGTTTAAAAATTTTGAATAAAGGATTTTTAAGCTCATTGTAACAGTTAATTACTATATTGCAATTGACATCGTCAATTCCAGTAGCCTTCTGAGAAATTCTTGTTGATTAAAACTTATCCTGGCTACCCCCACTTAAATGTTGTAAAATAAAAAATTACTAAAACTATTGCCGTTATATATTTAATTTAACAATACGTCTATTGGTAAAGTTAATATATTTAGGGCTAATTTACTCTTTCATTATTTAATATATATTATGGCCAATTACGCAAACAAAAAAATTTCAAAATATTTATAGGCCACAAAAACACGCATGCTGAATCAAGTATCAACATAAATAAAAACAAACAAAATCTCTTCTAAAAGGTATGAAAAGATGAGATATTTTTGAAATATATATTTATGAGCATTTAATTTTTATGTAAAGGTACTTCAACAACATGAAGTCTTTCAATTCATTTAAGTTTGAAACAAAAACAAAGCAAAAAAAATTAAATTTAATGATATGAAAAGTTTTTGTTTCTTTCTTAATTGATTTATTTTTGTTTTGATTAACTTTAACGGTAAAATTGTTATTTTTTCAAGGAGTTTTTTATCATTACGATATAATTTTAAACTTGTACAAAGGGACTTTATTGATTTTTTAAACATTATTTGATTATAGACTATGATAACTAAATCACTTAAATGATATAACATAACAAAATATATATATAAAATAATTTCATTTTTTTTTTTTTTTTTTTTGGATTGTCTACTATATTGAAGAAAAGTTCAATTACAACAATGTTTGAATAGTGGGTTAACATTTTTTTAAATAAAAAAAATGTTAATAATAATATTTATAATACAAAAGTATTATAAATACTTTTGTATTATAATACAATCTTGATAAAGTAAAAATTTATCAAGAAAATAATCACCATTTTTTATGTTCTTTGTATGTTCCTAGATCTAGATTATTTACGTCATTACTCTGATACTATTACGTCACAACTCTAATATTAAAATATTTTAATTTTTATATTATATGATTATATATATAAAAAAAAAGGAAAAAATTTTAAAAGATCAAATCAATTGCACGCTATAAGTTGTCAATTTATGGCGTGCAAAGGATTTGATCTATGTACTTATTTGCTAGCTTCAGTATTTAATTTTTAAGGATTTAGTCTTTTTGCATGAATATGCTTTTAAGAGACTAGTAGAGTAAACAAGCTATTTTATTTAATAAATGTTAATATTTAAATTATTCTGTCTTTAAAAATTAAAACAACAAATTATGTTTTAAAAAATTTTGCTCTACACAATTAAGTGATAGATTAAATTTTTGAATTTATCCAAATAAATTTCTCCAATATTTATAATAACCTCTAGTCTTTTGAATTATTTTTTTTCATCTTAGAAATCTCAATATTGTACCAAAATATTTCTAATTCCTAATATAAATTTTTGCATCCAATTTATACATAAAAAGCATACAAAAATATTTATTATTATATTCTAAATAAGTCCTTTCGTTACATGTTTTACTATTATTTACTATTATTTTCTAAATAAGTCCTTTCATTACATGTTTTCATAAGTTTATAAGCAAATATATCAAATAATAACTAAGTTTATAAGTGAATATATCAAATAATAACTAAAACCATTTTTTTTAAATAGATAAAATGGAATATTTGATTTTTGTTATCAGCATAGTTTTTTTACACGTATTTTCAGAAGGTGAGTGTATTTTTTTCAATGAACTTAATTAATTTCAGTACTTTTTTTAATTAAATTTTTTTTTTCTTTTTCATTATTTCAGAAAATATTATAAAGTAGTACATACAATAGGTGGAGAATGTTTGTATAAAATTGCTTTTTCCTATAGTTGTATAATTAGTTACTGTAAAGTCGAAATACTTTTATTAAAATACATTTTGCATTTAAACTCATAAATTTTGTTTGTAATTTAACAGCTAGTTGGTTCTATTATTTTTTGAAAAGGAGCCCGTTTTAGGTCACTCTCTCCTACTATCGAAACAAATTACACAAACTGTTAAAAAAAAGTATTTTAAATTTTATTATTATTTTCAGATTATTAGAAAAAAATGTTCTAATAATCTGAAAATAATAATAATAAAATTTCCTTAAAGAAATCACATTCTCTAAGAACTTTTTTTAAAATAAAAGTGAAAATTAGAAAATAAACAAAAAAAGTATGAAATAACAATTTTAAAATTAATAATTCAAAAAAGCAATCACTCAGAACGAAATAACAGTATAAAAAATTCAATAAGTTTTCAAAAAAAAATTAAATAACAAATTATACAAAGTGAACCACAAAACTATACGTTGTGGGTCGCGAGTTTGACAGCCTTGTAGAAGAAAAAAAAAAAACATGTTTTAAGATTTTAATGAATTAAAAAAGACGCATTTGGTTTGGTTAAAAACGACAAATCCTTATGATCGAGCCAACTTAACTTTGGTTTTGAAAAACATCATAAAAAAAAGATTATGCTTTAAAAGATCAAAAAGCATCAGAAATTTGTTTCAATAATTCTATGAGTAAAAATTTAATAGTTATTAAAATTAAAACCTAAGCTTTTGTAAAGACAAGTACTTGTTTAATAAGATTAAGAAATCATTACAGAATTAGTTTCAGTTAACAAAATGTAAGAATCAAAATTTTTTCATCAAGATAAGAACATTGAATTAAAATTAGATTTAAAAACTTGTTTCAAATTAATTGGTATCAATAATGTTAAATGCCGCATGTTTAGGTAATATGGCAATAAAAACGAGTGCATTGATTATAATGATACCTAAGTAGCATCATTTTCTAAAATAGAGGCAATTCGTAACTGTTAATGTAGATTGTATATGCTTTATTAATGGTTTTCTTTACCTTTACATACTTTCCAAAGGATGCAAATAATAGACTTTTTGATTAGTCTGTCTCAGTTTATAACTAGAATATAAATGCAAGATTTACTAAAAATATATTTGCTTTGACATCAAGGGAAGTATTTAATGCAGAGGTAAAGCAAACCAAGTAACAAAAGGAATAAATTAAAAAAAAAACAGCAATGTAAACTAAATAATTCAAGAATTTCGAAAGAAAATAAGCTAAATATATATAAAAAAGAGAAGATAAGCAACAACATAGAATTTACAAAGGTAGTACTGGAATTTACAAAAGCACTTACCAAAAAAGTACAGATTACAATAATTTATACAAATATGATTTGTATTTTTAAGTATTAGACATTGCAGTCAAAATATTTTATAATAGTTCAAGTAACTAAAAAAGATTGGCAAGAACTCAATTTAGCTCTATATAGGAAGGGTGTCTTTAGAATTTTGATAAAATAATAGTTCTAATATTTTCTAGATACCTATGAGCTGCATTAGCTAAACAACCTAGTTATTAGACCTATATTTTCGGCTGACTTCTTTTTCAAACAATATATCTTATATAGACTACTTTTGGGGATTATAAATTTGTCAATTAGCACTAGAAATTAACTAAAACTCACAAACTTCTTTCATTAACACAAACAAAGTTTATTAAATAATCCTGAATTATCGCTTAGTAGTACTGACTAGTTATTTTGTTCAACTAAACAATTTTGTTGCCTTAAATCTAAATAATATATATTTTTATTTTATTTTAACCTTAATTCTAAATGACATATTTTTATTTTATCTTAAATAACTTTTTGCCCTCATTTTTTGAGTTCAAAATTCACTATTTTATGTTTTGTTTTGTTTTTTTTGTCAGCTTAAAACCGTTTAACTTTTTAATTAAAAATTTCGTAAACACATATAAGTTTGAAGTTTGGTCCATTTCTGATAGAAAATAATGTAAACCTGGATATGCTTAAATAAACGCTAAACTCTTTTTCTGAGAATGTTGGACGTAAGATAACCAATCAAATAGTTCAATAAAAATCACATTAAGTTTAAAAGAATATTTCAAAAACGTTTTTAAATTTCAAAAGATAATGACAAATTTTATTTATTAATAGATTTTAACACAAGGTTAATACCAAACAAGGTTAATACCAAAATTTCATACTACTCGTCACCTAACTACCACACTCTTCTACATTACGTAGGTAATATTGCAGAAATAAAAATCTACGTAGAATTTAACAATTTTTTTTGAGAGTAAGTTGAAGTAAACTCAAAAACTTGCAGTTTATTCTTAAATTTTATTTTGATATTACTGCTTGTATAGCATATAACTTTGTACTTCTTAGGAGTGATGTATGCTCTTGTTTTAGTAAGCACTACTGAAGCTATAACAACAACTTTATCAGCATCGTGGGAAACTTTAACAGTTAGTAATTGGGCCGATCAAACAAGCACTGCAACTGTTACATTAGCTGATAACTCATTTGCAATTATTGCTGCAACAAAAACAGCAGAAGCACTAAATATTGATGCAACAACATCAAGTTTAATTGTTTCAGGAGCAACAAAAGGTTACTCAATTCTTTTTTAAGTTCACTAACTTGCTTTTTAGATTTAATTTTTGTAGCAAAACATTTTTGGCATTTTAAATCTAAACGTTTTAAAATGTATATAGAAAAATTTTTTGCAGGTTTACACTTTAAAAAAATTTTATTTTTATGAAATATTGGGTGGTATATATTGTATTACCCGATAGATGTTTTTTTGTAGTATTAAATTTTTGGTTACCAAAGTGTTCCAAGAAAATATTATAGTCACAGAACATCACGGAAGAGCATTTAACTAAAAATTTCACGCTATCCTTATTAATGTTGCTTATATATCTATTGTATTTTGCACCTTTTGATTCTGAGACAATCATACTAACTACTGCATCACTCCGCTGATACTCTAATGGTAATAATAATAGTAATACAAACTGCTGTAACGACTATTGTTGCAGAGCATAAAGTTTAAAATTTATACTTCAACAGCCGTTAACAAATGTTTATCTAGTATGGCTTTGAAAGAATTTACTGTCATTGCAGAAACCACTTTTTCAGGTAAAGCATGCCAATGAGGTATTATTCTGTTCGTAAAAAAACTATGTCTCAGGGTTGTTTTTGCAAACTCTCTTTCAAATTTCATTGGATGACCTCTTGGACTTTGGGAAGAAGCTTAATTAAGCTCTTTATACCGCAATATTTTATCAATCCCAGTTGCTAATTTGAAAAATGCAATGAGATCACCTGTTTTACGCCTTCGTTTCCAGTTTCGTTGTGAAACCCAACTTTGTCAACTTTTCACTATAACTTAGATGTTTTAGTTCAGGTGCTAGTTTTGTTGCTCGTCTTTGAATTTTTTCTAGGTTATTGATATTGTTTTTATTACTTGAATCCACACTGGAGCTGCGAATTCCAGGTGTGGTCTAACCAGCGATGTGTGTAATTGCCATACCATTTTCATTGTTACGATAAGTAAAGCTTTATCTTATTAAGCATAAGATTCTTTGTGCTTGTTGCTACTTGAACCTGATAATTCTATTTCATATTGGATGAAACTATTACATCTAAGTCTGGTTCTTTTGTTGTTGTTTTTAGAAGAAAAATTGTCGTGCTTCATAGTGTAGTTATTATTTATATTATTTCTTCTAATGTGCGTAACACTACATTTACTTACAGTATCAGTCAAAACAAGTGCAACCAAATAATGCTAATTTAGTTTCTTTATATAAAGTGCTTCATTTTTTCAATTTAGAGAAATAATTATGGAACTGTGTAGAGACAACGTTCTTCAAGTTTTATTCATCACAAAGTTCATTATTTGTACACAAAAATTAATAAATTAATAAAAAATATTAAAAAAAGTTGATTTCCTTCTAGAAAAAACAAGTGCAACTCCACAAATGTTGGCCAAGCTGTATTTCCTTATATTTATTTCGTGGTGAATCCTTTGTTGTTAATCACAGCCTTGCATCTTTGAGGCATAAAGTCGATCAGGTGATCAATGAAACTTTGTGGAATCGCTGCCCAGGCCTTTTGGATTTGTTCAAACAGCTGATCTTTATTACAAACACCTTCACAATTAATTCTGCGGTTGACGAACTCCAATAGGTTCTCGATAGGGTTGAGATGTGGGAATTGAGGCGGACAATCCATCACCGATAGGTGCTTGTCTTGAAACCACTGCTTGACTACTTTTGCAGTGTGTTTCGGATCGTTGTCTTGCTGAAAAACCCATTTTATTGGTATATTCCATTCAGCATCAGGTAACATAACATCTTTCAGGATAATTTTATACATGAAACGGTTCATTATTCCATCGATTTGATGTATTTTGATGTATTCGATGAATCTAAACTATTAGCAAAAAAACACCCCCAGACCATAACATTGCCTCCACCATGCTTCAGTAACGTAAATCGAGGCGTTTTCCGGCCGGTCGACGAACACATGGCAAATGCCATCGCTCCCAATAATGTTGAACTTTGATTCATCACTGAACAGGGCTGTTCGCCATTACTGCACATTCCAGTCAATATGAGATGTTGCAAACAGGAGTCTTTTCTTCTGGTTGTTTAGTGAAATCAGCTGTTTCTTTGCAGGCCGTCGAGAAAACAATCCGGCTTCAACAGCACGTCTGATTGTTCGGTTCAATACAGGCAGCTCTAATTGCTTTTGTATCTCGACTGATGATATCTAGGGATCCATCTTGACAGATCTGACAATCGTAGAATACTCTCTAGAAGTGATGGAACGCGGTCTTTCACCATTGTTATCTGCTGCCAACTTCCCTGTAGAACACAGTCTTGATACGGTCCATTTTTTCACGCAATATTTATTACAAATACTTTTTTGTGATATTCCACTTATTGCCAATAATTTTTTTTCTTAGTTTCAATTCAAGACTGTCGGGAGCCATTTTTGCACTTGAAGTCATGAAAATAATAAAAATAAGTTATCACGCTTCTCAAGGCTTACCTTGTGATGATACAATAATGCTCTTTGGAACACAACGTCTTGGTTGGATGTGGAGTGTATTGATGTAATGAAACACTTGTTCTATTTCACTCCTTGTATAGATGTTCTTCGATAAAGCACTTTGATAAAACTCACTTCGATAAACTGTCTTGATAATACTGACTGATTGATTTCCATATACTGACTGAATTACATGTCGGTTTACATGTCTCTTTTATAGTAAAATGAACCTGTGTGAACCTGGGTGCGGATTCACCAAACTTTTGCAACTCTTGCGTAGCTCAACTAAGGTTACGGAAATCGTAAGTTCAGCGTAGTTTTGGTATTCACCAATGTTTCGCAGCATTTCCGTAAAATTAGGGTTGCGCACGAGTTGCGCCAAACTTACGCAAAAACTTACGCAAAAATCAACCAAGTTAATTTTTGTTTTAATAAACCAAGTTTTCGTAATTTTATAAAACAAACTTTTCTAATATTGAATTCATATAATTTTTAACTATTTTAAATTAGCGGTTATTACTAATTAACATTTTTCACACCCTAATAAAATGACAATAATATTTTTTATAAACTTTGCTGTAAAAACTAAATACTTTTTATTGAATATTTATTTAAAAAAAATATATAAATATTAGGAAAATAGTTTTAAGTTGAAAAGAGGTAGAAAGGGTTCAGAATTGATTATTCTACAAAGAGGTTATTAAGGGCAGATAAATTTTTAAATTGTTTAATATGCAATTAATAAATAAAAAAAAACTTTCATTTTTTTCATTCATAAATATCACGTAAATAATATATATCCCCATATCCCCTTCAATTTAATTACAAAGTTTTAACTAGTGTTCTTTGTACAATGCCAAGTCAAATTGGTTGACTTGTGTTAATTCAACCTAAACATAGTGTACATCATCTTCGTTGTTGTCCTCAAAGTTTATGTCATCTGGAATTTCTAATCCTAAGGAATTGTAAAAGTTTTCCAGCAACTTACACTTAAAATATATTTTGCAATATATTGTTTGGGTAAGCATATGTTTAGGAGCACTGAAGTGCTTCGCGTCTCTTGTGACATCCAATGGTTTTTGAGATGATCAAAGGATTGCCCCACATCACTATCTATCTGTAGGTGAACTTTATTGAAACAGATTTTTTCTGGTGTAGTTGGCTGATTAAATGGTGCAATCATGACTGTTAATAAGCAAAAAGGAAATCTGCATTAGGATTATATTCTAATGTCTTTTTCAATTCAAAGATAGAAAAAAATAAAAATTATTCTTTTTTTGAATTGACTAGTAGTTTTTACCAATTACTATTTGAAAACTCCTAGTTAACTTAAAAACTCTCAGTTACATTTTTGCTTCTGAAGAAATTAGGTTGCTCCTCAATATCCTTGGTGACAAATCATTGTTAATGTGTTGGCTTTATAAACTTCTATATATTTTTATAAAAATGAGATTTTTTAACACATTCTACATCAGAGTAATTGTTTAAAGCAGTATATTGAGCTTAACGCTAGATTTGATCTTGACCAAATTAATCAAATTTCTATTTAAACTAAAACAAAATAAAGCTATTAAAACAACTAAATGAATTATGGTAGTTAAACTTAATGAGACACGTACCATATAACAAAAAACTGAAATAGAATATTTATAAAGATATACTTGCTTTTTTGTAAATATATAGTGTTTTATTAATATTTATAAAGATATAGTTGTTTTTTTATGAATATAATAATTCAATGATTGTATATATTACCAAAATCATAACTGCATTATAACAATACAGCATCTTTTAAAATATAATCCAAATAATATACAATATACTATAATATATTAATTTAAATAACAATGTTACTATTATTTTGCATAAGATGTTATGTTATATTAATAATATAATAATATTTTAATATAATTAAATTAAATACATTAGGTTTAACTTAATTAATAATATAACATCTTAATGGTTGTCATAAAGATGTTATATCAATATTTATTTATAATATATCATCATGATGTGTGTAATTTAAATATATTCGGACCCTATTATACGCTATATTACAACTATAACATAATAAATTGATCATATTATACAAAAATATAACAATAATACTATGATATTATAATACACAATGTTTTGGTTTGTTAAACAGTTATATAACTGACAAAAACGTGATGACCTACAAATCTATACATACGTGTGTTTATATATATGCATATATATACATATATATATATATATATATATATATATATATATATATATATATATATATATATATATATATATATATATATATATATATATATATATATATATATATATATATATGCATATATATGTATGCATATATATGTATGCATATATATATATATATATATATATATATACATATATATATATATATATATATATATATATATATATATATATATATATATATATATATATATATATATATATATATGTATATATATATATTTATATATATATATATATATATATATATATATATATATATATATATATATATATATATATATATATATATTATATATATATATATATATATATACATATATATATATATATATATATATATATATATATATATATATATATATATATATATATATATATACATAGGGTAAAGCGGGGCATTAAGCCCCATGGGGCATTAAGCGCCACTTACTCCTTTCATATAATAAAATGCTTAGAGTTATTGTATTAAGAGAGAGGGACATTAAATTTTACATCATAGATAATAACTAATCAATCAGGGATCTTTTCTCAACCATGGCATGGATATGTAGTTAGAATTTATAGATGAGTGATTTTTTCATCAAGTTTTCCGTTTCCTTCAAACTTGTTGAAAAACTTCCGTTAAATTAGCGCGTGTTTGTTATTGACTTGAAATACAAGTGCATATAAACGTGTGTTTGTTTTGACTAACAATACAAGTAAATATAAACTTAGTAAGTAGTATTTTCAACTTTATAACTATCTGTGTATGTAACTAATGAATTAAAATACTAATATTTCTAGAGCAAATTAAGGTATCAATTTTAGCAAAATAAAATTGCGGTTAAATGAATGTCTAAGATATTGTTTATAAATAACTCTAAAATTCACTTTAATACTAAATTTCTATTAAATATTTTAAATAGAGACCATTTCTAAGAGAAATATGATTTTCTTGATTATAAATTAGTTTAATTAATTTATAAAAATTAATGTTTTAATTAACAGGGGCTTAATGCCCCCAAATGACAAAAAGGTGATTAAAACAACTCAATAAAATTGATTAGATAAATAAAATCAATGTTTTAATTATATAAACATTACACAGATATAGTTTAAATTGATAACAAAAGTTACTTATTTTTAGAAATAGTTTAATACCGTTTTAAATATAGTTTTGACAATAGAGCTTATTACCCCCTTTGTACAAAGGGGGAGAAATTTTGCTTAACAGTTGTTTAGCAAAATGGTTCAAACATATAAAAAGGGAGAGGAACTAGGAAGGAAGTTATATGCAATTAGCAAGGCAATAAGAGATGCCTACAGGCAAGCAAATGTCTGCCAACCATGTTTTCTTTCATTATGGAGTTGATAAAAAAGGCTTTTTTAAGGAGAGTGCGAGGATGGGGCTGATATTGAATGGCTGATATTCCATGACTGGTATTCCATTGTTTTAATATCAACCCCAGATGGGGCTGATATTGAAGCCGTGGATTGGATCTGTGAGATTTGCTTACAAACAATGTGAAAATAAATGTTTAACATCTGGAGCTTATTGCCCCCATTTTTTAAATCTTGAGTCATTGTTAGTTGTAACTTTTTAGTTTTTTTTTCACAGTAAGATTATAAATTTTTCTGATTAAAGCTATTGTACTTAAAGAAATATGTGTTGTCTATTACTTAAAAACATTTTCAGTTTGAATTTAATATATTTTTACTTATTTCGAATAGAAGAAATGAAAGTTTTAGAAAAACATGGAGCTTAATGCCCCGCTTTACCCTATATATATATATATATATATATATATATATATATATATATATATATATATATATATATATATATATATATATATATATATATATATATATATATATATATATATATATATATATATATATATATATATATATATATATAAACACACATACACAATCAAACATACATAGATATTCATACAAACATATACATACACACACATAGACACACACCAAACATATATATATATATATATATATATATATATATATATATATATATATATATATATATATATATATATATATATATATATATATATATATATATATATATATATATATATATATATATATATATATATATATATATATATATATATATATATATATATATATATATATATATATATATATATATACATATATATATATAAATATATATATATATATATATATATATATATATATATATATATATATATATATATATTATATATATATATATATATATATATATATATAAACACACATACACAATCAAACATACATAGATATTCATACAAACATATACATACACACACATAGACACACACCAAACATATATATATATATATATATATATATATATATATATATATATATATATATATATATATATATATATATATATATATATATATATATATATATATATATATATATATATATATATACATATATATATATAAATATATATATATATATATATATATATATATATATATATATATATATATATATATATATATATATATATATATATATGTATATAAACACACATACACAATCAAACATACATAGATATTCATACAAACATATACATACACAAACATAGACACACACCAAACACACATACACACAGTATGTGAATGTATGTATGTCCAGTGCGCGCATACACACATATAGTATATGTGTATTTGCACACGCCTATTTATGCATATGTGGGTATGATACACATACATACATACATACATACATACATACATACATACATACATACATACATACAAACATACATACACACACAAACACATACACACATATACGCAAAACACATACACTCATACATATACATACACACATGTATACATATACAAGCATACACACAATACATATACCGATCACACATATATATATAATATGTTAATAAACATACATAAATAAGTAAACACTTTATACGTAACAAATATCAAGATAATATTAAGTTGTAAAAATATTATGCTGCATTTGTATTTCAAATATAAATGCATTTATATTTGAAATATAAATGTATTATAATAGTTTATAGATAAAATTTAATAAAAATATTATTAATATCATAGATATTAATAATATTTATGATTATTGTTAACTTTATTATAGTATATACAACTTATATACATGAATTGTATATATTATAATAAAATTCTATATCAATCTGATAATATATGAATCATAACAATATTACACAATTTCTAATATTTAGTTATTTTAACTTTACGCCAAAGTTAAGGCAGCTAATAGCTAACGTAACTTTTCTTGCTTAAATTGAGCTGAGCAAGTTTATAAAAAGTTTGGTGAATACCATTTCAGCTTTGTGAATACCGATTTTTTAGCACAGAAGTTACGAAAAAACTTACGTAAGTTTTGTTTAACGCAACTGCGCAAGTTTCGTGAATACGGATTTCACTGTTTTGAACTTACGCCAAACTTACGCCAAACTTACGCAAAAAAATAGTTTGCTGAATACGCACCTTGTTCTGGAAGATTCTAGATGCTTCTTTTCGATGCTTCTGGAAGCTTCTGGATGCGTCTGGATTCTTCTGAATACTTCTGGATGCTTGTGGATGTTTCTAGATGCTTCTTCCGAAAACTTATGGAAGTTTCTGCATGCTTCTGGAAACCTCTTGAAACTTCTGGATACTTCTTTTAATTATTAAAAAATTTCCGTGACGTTGACACTGACCAGACTTAAGAAAATGAAACATACCAAAAAGTTGCATTTGTTTTGTCCGCTTCAAAATGACACTTGTCAACGAAATTCTTCCTGTGTGCTGTCACCTGTCAGCTGATTGCTCATGTCATGGCATGTTATGACTCCAGACTCCTGAACTGTTTGCTGTTGTAGTATAGATCGTTTCGTTTTTAAGACAAGTAAAATTAGGAACACTTTTTAGCATTGTTTGATGTTGGTGGCAAATGTTTTGTCCAATACTATATGTTAAAGTCCATTAACCATGCATTTGACCATTCAGTTAACAAATCAATGTCATATTGCATATTAATTAGATCATTATGTTCTTTTATAACAGATATGATTTTAGTATCATTAGCGTATAATTTTGCAATTGAAGAGATACA
>NC_061165.1:43994611-44003796 GCF_022113875.1 Hydra vulgaris
AAAAAGTAAATTGTTATTAATTGGAATATTTTTGCTAATAATTTGAACTTGATTATTCTCTAAGAACTTTAATTCCTTTTCTAAGTCAAGATTTTTAAATAATAATTTTTTTACTAAATCTTCCACAGCTAGAATCTTTTTGTTAGTCTGTTTAATGTATGTAGTTAATTTTGTATTTTGTTTACTTTTTTATCAAAAACATCGGCCGTCTTTTTTTACCAAAAAATTTGGAACGCCATAGTGTATACACTTATCTCTATGTTTATATATCAAAAAATCAAAATCAAAATCAAAATCAAAATATGTCTATTAAAATTTAGGCAAAGTTTTACTGCTTCACAAAAACATTTCTAGTATGACTTTTTTAAAAGACATCTTTTTGATAATTAGTTTTTTTTTAGTATATATGCTAATAGATAAAATTTAGGGGAAGTTTGTGTGTCCAGGGCCGGGTTTTTTAATGTCTTATTTAAGGCCCCAGACTTGTCTAAAAATGGTGAAAGTGTTGTGATTACATCTCTATACTAAATTCCTTGTACTGATATAGGTATAATGACTTAAGTTATAGGAGTCTATCATTAAGAAAAGCTTGAAAAGTGACCATAATTACAATAAGCTATTTTTATTTGTATATAGAGCCACTAAGTACTTTACTTTAGCCGCTCTGTGAAAATTAGCTTTTACTCTATAATAAATTATCAAGTTAAAGTCCTCGGAAAGTTAAAAATAGGATTACAAATTAAAATTTTATAACTAATCACCAGACTGAAAAATATAACTTGGAACATGAAAATTTTCAAACAAATTGGGGTTCTTCTAGGTACACGAAATTCCCCTATACATTAACTTAATAAATTCACCATTAAAAATGTATATTATTATATACAAACTTTCAGAAAGTATAATTAATATTTTTAGATGTTGGCAGCTTGCTAATACAAAGCACCATTTTATTTTCAAAAACAAGTATGTTTTGCTTGTTTTTGAAAACCAAAAGGTATTTAAAATAAGCAAACTATCATTATATAATACTATTAGTTATATTTTCTGTATTTTGTACGCATTAAAATAAACTCTAAACATTGTTGTTCCAATTTTGTTATAACTTGCTGATAGCTACATAACTATAGCTAGTTAGAACATATCAACAAGCCTATAGCTTTTTATTGGATACATATTGTTACGGTGACCATTTTCCTGGTTTTTACGTAGGAGAGCGCAGCACCAAACTGATTAAAATTAGTTTAGTGCTTCGCTCTCCTACGTAAAAACCAGGATAAAGTTCACCGTACATATTGTTGATTTTTAGCAAAATATATTATAAATATATGTCAATAGCAACAAAAAGTTGTGTTATAACAAAATATACTAACACGACACTTTTATCCAAGGTATTTAATAAATAATGTTGCTACATATTGTAACTTTTTAGTAATAAAAATATTTAAACGTTTTAAGTCAACAGGTTGATTTAAGACACATAAACCGCAAACAAAAAATTAAAAAAATTTATTAAAAAATATATATAAAAAATCTGATTTTGACTGAGTGAAAAACACTATAAATATTTGAGAAACCATAAATCTAAATAACAATATTAATATATTTGAAATAACAATAGTAATAATATTAATATAAATTATGTCAGTTATAGTACAAAATGTGTTATATGACAGAATGTTGGAATAAGTAACAGTTAATTTAAATGTTAGACAAAACTCAATACACCAGTTCAAGCCGCGTTACGGAGAATTAAAAGAAAAGACTGAATCGAGTTTATAAGGGAACGTAAAATTTAATTATTGAATAAACGAAGCATAAACAAACGACTAAAACAATTCCTATCACTATTAAAACAAATATATAACATATATAAATCAAAATGGATTATGATACAGTGTGTAGTATGAAGGTTGAAGAACTGAAGTCTTATTTACGTCTTTCTGGCTTGAAAATATCTGGAAAGATAGAAATTCTTGCAGCTCGAGTCTATTGTGCAATGGAAAACAATGTTACGCCTATTAAAATAGCTGAAGAGGTGGATCATGATATACTTACTGAGTACAAAAGAAAACTTTTTATAAACGGTGTTGAACTACCTGATCCTTTTAAGCTTAGTAATTGTTGGTTATCAGAAGATGAAGGTCTAACTTGTTGGCCAACATTGTTATACCCTGATATTTACAATTATTTGTTATTTAACCCTGCTGAAATTGCAAGTAAAGACTTAAGTGACTACAAAATGTATAAAGCTTATAGTTATTTTAAATGTGGCTGGCTTGAACCTTTATTTTACCATCAAATAGGAATAGAGAGTGAATATTCTATTTAAAAGGGAACTGTAGGAAATCTAAAAAAATTAATGATCCCTTTCACAAGCTATGGATTATTATTAATAAAAAAACTGCTAAAATAATTTCAGCACTGCTGAAATTGCTGCAAGCCTCTTTCGAATAGAGGCTGCTGTTAGAAATGGTTTGACAAATGTAGCTTGAACTAGTTCAAAATCAGAGTGGCTTCCAAATCGTAGCATAGTAGCACCAACAAAAATATGTGACTTAAAATTTGATCGTGATGAATTTGGTCAGTGTGGAAGAAAAAAGCGTTCACTAGTATCAAATTATTATCAAATTTATTATCTGGAAGAATTAATCGTGTTTGAAAATGTTACCAAACCTACAATTTCGACCATGGATGATATTATTGTTATGTCAGACAATAAATTTTCTTTTTGTGAAAATATAAAAACAAATATGACTCAAAAAATAATTACTGATATAGAGCGTCTGACTATGGGTCAAAACACAAATAAGCTTTGGTTTAAGTTTTGAAAGCGAGTTATAACTGCTTCAAAAGCTCACGATGTTCTAAAAAAAATTAAAAAAATTAATATGGGCATTAAATTTGACATGTGGTCATTACACCAAAGTATTTCAGGGTTAACTTTTGTGATATACCTGCATTAAAGTACGGGAGAGCGATGGAAGTTGAAGCAGCATGCCAGTTTTTTGAAGTTATGAAATCCTTTCATCAAAATTTAACTGTAAATGAATGTGGATTATTTTTAGATGTAGAAATGCCCTATATAGGTGGAAGCCCTGATAGAATTGTTTGATTTTCGTGTTCCCGCCAGCTTGTTTAGAAATAAAATGTCCATTTTCTATAAACCATACATCACCACAAGATCCTAATATATCTCTTCCTTATATTACAAAAAAGTTAAATGAAAAATTTGTCATTAACAAAAAGCATAGATACTATACTCAATGTCAGGTTCAAATGGGGACTGCTAAGATGATTAATTGTTATTTTATGGTATGGAGAGCTCATGGTTATATAATTGATAAAATTGCATTTGATGAAGCTGGTTGGTTGAGTATGAAAGTTGATTTTTTTAAATATTACAACGATCATTTCATAAATACTGTCTTTGTAGATTTTACTATTAACTGATTGGAATAAAATTATGAAAATGAAAATCTGTGTTTTAAATTATAAAACCCTTCTTATATTTAAATTGGCATTTATAGATTTTTTTTTCCTATAAAAGAAGACAATAAGATCCAAATAATGGTGTAACAATATTTAAGTAAAGTTACTCAAAATCAAAAAGTTTATCCACGCCTCTTATTATAGTAAAAAGAAGTAATAAAATGAAACACATGTATTCATTAAAAGTGCACGGTGGTGTCCGGCATCCCTTACAAGTAATTAAAAAATAAAAATTAAAAAAACAACCTCAGTAAATAAATAAAAAAATACAACCTCAGTACTATCGTGTGTTTAGTACAAGAAGGGAGGAAGTTTAGTAATTTGCCAAAAGTTTTCCCACCCACAAATGCTTATTAAGATCAGCCCCCCCCCCTCCCATTTATTAACACCAAAAATTAAAAAAAACTCTTTAATCTTTATTGAAAATAATGCTTTGACTTTAATAAAATAAGCTTTTCCTCACTTTATACAAGAAAACTAAATCCTATTGTAATTATAAAACAATTGTTAAAGATGCGCAGTTGACCACAATCTACACTAACTTAAATTGATTTATGCATGTTCTGTAAAAAAAAAAAGCCATCCCTTAAATTAAGATTCCCCTATTTATAAGGTCAGAAATAAAATTTACACCCTTCCTTGTATTAAGCATTTAAGAGTAGTACTAAATTAGAAAATATATATACATTTTCAACAAATTTAAAAAATTTTCTTTATTAAAGCAGGCTTTAAATTGCACAAAGCTGCACACGATAAAATAATATCATCCATATGATGAAGCATTGAAATAGGTAATACATTTTTTAAGATTCGAAAGGTTTTTATTCTGTTTATAGCCCTTTCTATGTGAATTCTTAAGTTAGCAACATCAGTAGTCTTCTTACATTCTTTTTACTCTTGCAATAATAGTTCTTCTCTTATTTGAAATTCTCTGTCTGCCATCACCTCATCGTCTCTTTCCAACAGATCATAAAAACCACTATCACTTGTAATAAATTTATCTGATGCTCTGCCACCGTAACATTTGGATAGAAACGTTATGTATCCATTTGGTGCTATACCAATTAATACTTTCACAGTGTTGTGATGCTTATAATCAGACCAAGTCACTGTTTGGTTGTAAAGGGACTTTGGACGTTCAATAAATATTTCAAAACAATCAAGAATCACTCTACACTTGTGATGCTTTGCTTTCACAAAAGACTGTGGCAAGTTTTTTGTTATGACTTCACTTGGCAGCCAAACAATAATAGCTTGTCCAAGAATATTAGCAATAATTCTAATAAAAGTTGTAAAAGTATTAGAACACAACGATTTTGAAATACCAAAACGATCAGCCATATCTTCATTTAATAAACCTAAGCGTAACCGCATAAGTGTCATTAAAAGTTCTTCTCTGTGTGATAACAGTTTACATTTAGATACAGATTTGAGTTGCTTAACTTTGCTATGTGAATGTTTTGGGCTTCTCCAATAACGAATTGAGGGTAAAAATGGTTTTAATAAACCAAAAATAACGTTAAAAATAGCTATGGAAGATATACCAGTATAAAAGTTCATTTTCTTATCATTGTTAACTAATCTCAAAGAGAATTTTTGTTTAGACTTGACTGTTTGTTTTATTTTTAACTTTTTTAATTGATTAGTAAGGCTATTTGCTTTACTCACCTAAGAGATGATAAGTGAAGATTTGTATTCACATGAAGTACATTTATTAGGTAGTGGTAAACTCATTGAATAGGTATGGTTTGATAATATAGGTGACAAAACATCTGCATTAAAACTAACACTTGAACTTGGTGACAATACTTTTTTCAGTCAACAAAGGTTCTACAGGCTGCATTTTGTTAGAACAATGTAAAGAAGTGATTGGGTGCTTTAATAATGTTCTTCTAGCTTTTTTTTGTACAGGTTGATCAAAACCCATATTTATTGTTGGATTAGGGTTCATAACAGTTGGTATTTTATCAACAAAATTATCAGAGCATACTCTATCAGCAGTTCCAGGTTCCCATGCACTTCCTTTCTTCTTTCCTTCTCGTCTAAGGTGACTAATTCAGTGTTTTCTTTTTTTCGCTATTTCTCTTTAAACTTGGGAAACAAAACATTCGGAATGGTAACTCACATCCACACTCGGATAATATCTTCCCTTCGTGTTAAAAAAACGTTTTATTTTTTAGTTTTTCTAGCTTATAGGAACTATTAGTACATCCTATAACAGCACAATTAACTTTCATCTTATCACTATATATTTTATCACTAATTCGCAACTGAGAAAATAAATATTTACCCTTCTAAATTCGTTCCAGGACTTTTTTTTGCGCGGGATTAATAATGGCAGAACTTTGCTTGAACTGGTGTATTGTTGACAATGCTGAATAGTCTTAACAAATGTAAACCATTAGTATAATGACCATCATATAAGATTTATATTCAAAAGTATTGTCTTTGTTGGATATTTAATCTATTAATACCGGTAGTTTATTTTTTATTTATATATTGGTAAATTGTAATTTTACATTTTTTATTTTCAAATTACTGCCTCTATTGCATCTTGCAATATACATTGCGACCATTTAGGTGCATGTGGATTATGTCTTAAAAACGTACTTAACTTTATTTTTATAGTGTATTTCAATAAATTATAAATAAAGTACCAAATTTAACAAATTAAAAAACTTTTTATAAAACCACGTTTTTGTAATGAACTAAAAAGTAGAAAATAATTTTCTCTTGTGGCTATAAAAATTTTTGAAAATTAATTAATAATAATTATTACGATAATTATTATTATTATCGTAATAATAATTACGATAATATTTGTAAAATTTTAAACGAAAAACGTGGTGCGCATTTAACGAAAAAAGAACAGAAGAAGGAAGCAATAGTTAGAGTAATTAAGGACGATGATGATCATTTAAAGTGACAAGATGCGCACCACGTTTTTCGTTTAAAATTTTACAAATATTATCGTAATTATTAAGAGTTCATAATCAAATGTTTTTATGTCACTTACTATCGACTCAATTAATTTTCAAAAGTTTCTATAGCCACAAGAGAAAATTATTTTCTACTTTTTAGTTCATTACAAAAACGTGGTTTTATAAAAAGTTTTTTTATTTGTTACATTATTATCTTCTTTTTAGTTTTTGATGGTTGGAATTTTATATTTTGTAAACAACTGATTTTGTTTTTACGCTGCGGTCCATTTAAAATCACAGCGACAGTTAAATTTGGTTTTTTTGTTTGAAAATTTTTTATTTAAAGCAACGCGTCAAATTGCGGCGACGCCTCCAAAAGTTTCGCCATAATAAATTTTATTTTGCTGAAATTGTTCAAGAAACTCGGCAAATCAGAGCTCTAGCTAATCGAAAAGTGGGTTAAAATTGAGTTGCAAAATTCCCGGACAAACAAAAAAACAAGAAAGCGAGCTAATAAAAACGTGGCAAAAATAATAAAAATTATCAAAAAATAATATCAAATTTGAAAAGAGATTAATCATAAATGATTTAAATTCAAAAGACAGCTGATTCTGATAACTAATTCAAAGCTGACTATTTTCTATAGACTCAGTTCACATTTTTTAACTGAACTATCAAAAAAAATGTTTTTATCACATTTTTAGTAATCGATTAGACCTCCTTTGCGCTTAATTACTTGATATATTTGTTTTGGCATACTTCCCACCAAGTTTTCCAGTACTTTTGGCTCCATATCCTCCCAGCATTCTGATACCGTTACTTTTATCTCTGCCACAGAATTATATTGCTTCTGGTCAGCATAGATACATCTTACGATGATTCTCTATATATTTTTAACAGGATTCAAATCTGGATTGCGAGCAGGTCATCACATTTGCTCAATTTTTTTAGCTTCAAACCAAGTTTTAGTCTCGTCCCAGCAGGCACAATGACGTTGAAATAACGTTGAAACAACGTCGCAAACCGACCATATGCCACGTTGAAACAACGTTGAAATTTGGTTGAATTGGAAATAAAATCCGACGTCGAAAACTACAACGTTGAAACAACGTCGATGATTACGTCGTTTCAACGTTGATCTAACGTCTTATCGACTACATATCAACCATATTTCAACTTTGAATAGGTGATATATTCGATTGATACGTAGTTGATAAGACGTTAGAACAACGTTGAAACAACGTAAATTCAACGTTGATTTTTGTTTTTTATTTTGGTTAAATCCAATTAACTAAAAAATTATCTCAACTTTAATTGCAATAAAATAAGACAATAAAAAAGCAATAATTTGCGAAGAGGATATTATATTTCACGTAAATTAATCAGATACAACTAAATTACTTCAACGGACTTTACACACAATGCAAATAAAATAAAATGTTTGAAAAAAAAGTTTTATTTATCAGTAACATATTTGTCAATTTATCAATAACAACTATTATCAATAGTTCCAGAACAACTAGGAAAAAGTATGAATGTTATACATCGGGTTAATCGCCTTTTACGCGCCGACCACCACCATTTGATCTGTCGAGTGCGTATTTTAATACTTAATTTTAATTTAAGTCATTATTTCTTTTCTTATTTCGGCAACTGTAGCAGTCACTTTAATTGACAAAACTCTCTCTATAAAAAAGGTATTGCCTGAGTAATTTGCATCAAATACATCAAAAAGATAAAAATAAAATAGCATTAAAAAAACGAACTGTGATTTTTAAAAAATATATAATTTTACACTAAACTTACAAGTAAATACCTAATGTTTGTTCCTCTAAACTTCTCTTTACCTTTACCGCCAGCCATATTAAATTTTGATTATAAACCATTGGTCAACAACCTGCATTATACATTGTTATTATTATTATAGTTAAATTAAAAATTGATAAACATGTCTTAGACAAAATACAAATTATTCTCAATGAAAAATTGCACAAACCGCAAAGGATTCTTACCAAACCGTAATGCAAGTAACAAAAAGAATTGATACAGTGGAAGAGTTTTGTCCAAGGAGACCACCTTCTAAACGCAAGAAAACACCAAGAGCGGACAGTATAATTAGAAATATCTGCCTGGAAAACAGAAAAAAAGCCACTAAGCTTATCCATGAAGCTGTAATTGTTGTGTCAGACCGGACCATTTGTAGAAGGCTAAAAGAAGAGGGATTGATGTCCAGCCAAAAAAGTCAAAAATTGACAAAAAAATTTAAAAATATTAAAAATAATGTCAAAAATCTTATATTTATGCAAGATGGTGCAACTTGCCACACAATAAAAACTGTTATGGCTTAGTTGATGTATTGCAATAGCTAGACAACTCGCATGATCTTAACCCCATAGAAAACATTTGGAAAATAGTAAAGCAAGAGATTGGAAAAAAAAATCTTACTAATAAGCAAGATCTTATGGAAGAGATTATCAAGATCTGGCATAATAACCCAATGTTGACAGAAACTATAAAAAAATAAATTGCAAGCATGCCACAATGCAATGAAGCAGTTATTGCAAATAAAATTGTTTTTGCAAAATATTTATACTTTATATATATTTTATATAATTTATCATAATAATCAATAAATATTCAAAATGTTCAACTTTATTCATTTATTTTTATCAAGTACAACTTTATAAATAAAAGAAAAAACTTTAAATTGTTACAAATCAACCTTTGTACTTTAAGGTTGTTCTTTAGCTCAAGGAAATACAAAAGTAAGAG
>NC_061165.1:44004796-44054796 GCF_022113875.1 Hydra vulgaris
AACTGTAAATCAACGTCGAAATAACGTCGTGTGCTTACTGGGGTTACTCGTGTGAATTCTGGCGTTCTCTTGTCGAAAAACAAACTTTTTGCGTCGATATTTTTTTTTAAATGGAATCAAAGATGGTTTTAGTACATTAATCTATTCAGATATGTGACTTTTCATTTTGAGAGATGTTAAGGCTAAATTTAACTTTAACTGTTGCACAAAACCCAAACCAAGCCATCAAAGATCCACCACCGAAATTCCTTGTTGAAAAGTATTTAGGTTCTCTCTTCAAATCACGCCTGTAGCCACTAAAACAAATCAGGCCCAATAAGATTAAACTTTTTCTGAAAAATTCACTTGGTATTGAAAACAAAAATATTCAGCTATTTAGACATCTTACGTATTCATGAGAATTTAATCTAAAATTTCTTACTTATTCTCAATCGCGTGCCTTGTTTTCGCGGGTGAATTCCATTCATTTCTGTTTGTGAACGGGCTTCAAATTTGGTGCTTTATCTATTTTTGATCGAACAATCGGCTGTCTTTAAAAACGAAATTTGCATAAAAACTCGTAAAAACTTTAGCCCAGTGGGCACCGGACCAAAAAAAGTTCTTAGTATTTGATGTTTGCCAATTTAAGCTTAAAACAAAAGCATTAAGAAAAAATTAAGAAATTAATTATATTTAAAAGGCAAATTCTATTTAATGTTTGACCTACAGCTACTCCCAACCCAACTAGCACACTTACATTGGGCTAACGCATGTAAAACCATCGCGAACTTCGGCTCTTTTTTGCAATGCAAAACCAACGTTGATCCAATGTCATTTGGTAAATAATAAAATTATTACCCACGGAACTAAAAACATCTGGCAAATTTACATTATTCCAATGTATGTAAAAACATCGCAAAAAGTTGATTGTTAAACCCAATGTTAATCCAATGTATATATTTCGACGTTGATTCAACTTATATAAATCAACGTTTTTCCAATGTATGTAAAAACATCGCAAAAAGTTCATTGTTTTTATGATCTAAACCCAACGTTGATCAAATGTATATGATTCGACGTTGATTCAATGTATATAAACCAACGTCGATCCAATGTATGTAAATACATCGCAAAAAGTTCATTTTTTTTACGAATTAAACCTAACGTTGATCTAATGTATGCGACCAAATATTGCTATTGCAAAATTATTTAACTAAAAAAAAAATCTTGCATGATTGTTAAATATACATATATATAAATATAAATATGTATATATAATATATATATATATATATATATATATATATATATATATATATATATATATATATATATATATATATATATATATATATATATATATATATATATATATATATATATATATATATATATATATATATATATATATATATATATATATATATATATATAGATTACGTTGATTCAACAAAACCTATAAATATATATATATAAATATATATATATTTATATAAATATATATATATATATTTATATAAATATATATATATTTATATAAATATATATATATATATATTTATATAAATATATATATATATATTTTTTTTTTTATTTATTTTATTTTATTTGCTGCATAATATTATTTACATCAAGATTTATAATATTATACGGACAGGACTTCAAGAAGATCGTAATGATCTTATCACGAAGCCCTTAACAAAATTCTATTTTTTTCTTCAATAAAAACATCTATATATTATATACAATAAATATATACCGAGAATATATAATCACTAAATATATCATAAATTTGAAACTACATACTTCAGAAGTGAAACTCAAAATAAAACATAACAAATCATTATGCAGTAAAGCAACTAAAACTTTTTTTTTTTTTTTTTAAATCAAAAAAAATCAAAAATACTTTTTGTTGAAAAAATGGTTTTTTTAATAGATTGTTTGAAAAAGGAATAGGTCAATTTAGATGAAAAAATAAAATTAGGCCGTACTATTTCATTCCAGAGAAAAAGTCCACGATAAGATATACAAAACTGAGCTTATTTATTATTGCAAAAAGGTTTTTCTAAAAAGCTATTATTACGTAAGTTATATTTGTTTTGGGGTTTAACCTTGTAAAGATTTACAAATACATCGGGGGATATAAGTTCTTTACATTTGTATATAAAACGCAAAACATTAAATACATTTAGTTGATAAACATTTCAAACGTCCATTTCTTTAAAAAGCTGTTCAGAGTTCAAAAAACGATTTTTAAAATTTATTATGCGAGCTGCGTGTTTCTGATGCCGATAAAGAGATTTAAGTTTAGTTTTATGTGTACTTCCCCATATAATATTTGCAAAATTGATATAACAGTAAATAAAAGAGTAATATAATTGTGTTAATTGCTTTTTGTTTAAAATACCTCTAGATTTGTATAGAATTCCAATGTTTTTTGCAACGTTATTAGAAATATTATTGATGTGTGAAAAAGACAGATTTTCTTCAATAAAAATTGCAGAGATAACTTTTAAACCAACTTAGAGTTTTACCTGCTATGCCATAACATTCAAGTTTTTTAAGCAAAATATTATGATCGACCGTGTCAAAAGCTTTTGACAGGTCAATGAAAACACCAAGTGTAAATTTTTGATTTTTAAAAGATTCTTTAATATAACGTGTTAATTGAAGAATAGCATGTTCGGTTAAGTTGTTTTTTTTTAAACCGAACTGATTTTTATAAAGAAGCTTATTTGTAATTAGGTATGTGTACACTCTGTTATACATTATTCTTTCTAATATTTTTGAAAAAACTGGAAAAACAGAAATAGGTCTGTAATTTGTTATATTGGTTGGGTCTCCTGTTTTAAAAATAGGAATTACTTTTGCTATTTTCAGAGAGTCTGGGAAAGAACCTTGTTTAATGGATGATTTAAAGATTTTGTAAAGAATATCCTTCATGACATCATAAGAGTCTATTACAATATTTCAATTATATATATATATATATATATATATATATATATATATATATATATATATATATATATATATATATATATATATTTATATAAATATATATATATATATATATATATATATATATATATATATATATATATATATATATATATATATATTTATATAAATATATATATATTTATATAAATAAATATATAATATATATATATATATATATATATATATATATATATATATATATATATATATATATATATATATATATATATATATATATATATATATATATATATATATATATATATATATATATTGAATACAACGTTGGGCCAATGTATAAAATAAAACGTTGAATCAACGTAGAAAATATAACCATTAACATAACTTTAAATAAACGTTTTATCAACATTGGTTTTTAGTTGTTGGCGACGTCGCATTTTTAACCATAATGATATAAAAACAACATTGGCAGCCGACGTTGGGCCAACGAAACGCGCGACATTGTTCTAATGTTTTAACAACGTATGTGTGCTAACTGGGTAAGACATCAGATGCTCTTTCCACCAGCTGAATGCAACAAAAAAATGACTTTTAAAGACAGTCGAATAAGTAATAGTAATAATACTTCTGCAAGAACCACTACAACTGCTGGACCAGTTTTGTTGCATCCGTTCAACTTTGGTGACATTGAAACTGAAAATATTTTTCTTCACTCAACTAGAAAGGTTTGTCAAAGCTGGTCACTCTATTTTTCCATTTGATAGACAAAAAAGTATATATATACTGGAAATAACAAGTTTCCGATATTAGCTTGTATTTAACCCAAAAAAAAACAGCAGTGTTTTATTTTCCATGTCGATTATTTTCACCATGCAACCAATTTCCTCACTTGGTCTCATCCTTTACAATGATTTGGTAGATGAGGATGTAGAAGAATCTAATCAGTCGAATTCTTGAGTATGAACACTCAAAAGCCCTTTAACAATGCTGTATTAAATGACGTCAATTGGAAGTTTAAATGAAAACTGATCAGTCAATTGAAAATTTTGTAAATTGCGAAATCCTCAATGAAGCAGCCGCTTGAAGAAAAATCCTGGAACGAATCTTGAGTCTGTTTTTGTTACTTGGAGAACATGGATTAGCTTTACGTGGAAAACCTGATTTAGTTTGAGATTCTCATAATGAAAATTTTTCAGAATTACTGAAACTGATTTCGCATTACAACCCAATTTTCAAATAACATGTAATAAAAGTTAATTATAGGACAAGGGTCAACTGCTTCAGACTTATTACCTGTCAAATTGCTCTCAAAATAAACTCATTGGCGTTGGTTCAGCTGAGGTGTACAGGAAAGCATGTGCCCCTCCCCCCCAAACACATTTTTTAAAGAACTTTTTTTTTTCTTTAAATTTAGACTTTTTTAGAAATTGACGGTTGTGCCCCTCCACTTCATAAGCCGTGTTGTTGACCTGCTTTAAACAATAAAATTTCAAATTTTTTGAGTTAAAATTACAGAAAGATATTGAGTATTATTAAAAAGTTAAAAATTTTTACTTAGTTTTGTTTTATTCAAAAATAAATTAAAACCACTGCAATTTTAAGACCTTAAACTAGGTAATTTCAATGAAAAAACACAGGGTAATTTGAGAAAGCTCATATTTCACAAAAATAGTTCTTCAAAAAAGTTCGAAACAAACTCTGGACATATTTTCACCTTACAGTAAGGAAAGATACTTAAACTTCCAGGTTAAATGCACTTTCGCAGTGCTCTGTGACAAGACCGTTAGGTCTTCTTGGGGTACCTAAATAACAAAAAAAAAATATTTCTATGCATATTTCTACACATTGTTTCTTAAACACAAATGAATTCTAGATATGGGATCGTTCATAAGTTACGCAAGGCAAAATATATTTAAAAAACAGAGATAGGAGATAATAATCTCTTTTACTCAGCAATTTTCCTTAAACTTAATGGGCTATTTTATTTTTTTTTTCAAATTAAGACTCTGCTAGGGAAAACATTTGATCTTTTTTGTATTGTTTTTTGTGAAAGTTTGCGTTACGTAATTTACAGACAATCCCTAACATATTTTTCTTTATGAAAAGTTAAATTTCATTACTTTAGCATCAAAAAATTGTGCCGCGGATTTATTCATGCGATATTTTAACAAAGCAAAAAAATTGAGAAGTGTTTTAATTAGATTAGAGCCGCTAATTACTGCATGCAAATTTACGCTAACTATTTTGAATCCTGTTATTATCACATAAAGTTGATTCAAAAAGTACAAATCAACTTTAACTTTACTGCTTATATCTTAGATATCTAATTATATATGCCATAATAGACGTGGCAGAATAGTGTCGCTAATTTGATTGTCGAATTTATAAAAAAGGAATAGTGTCGCCAATTGTTGCATTATTGATTGTCGAATAACAGACTAAGGAATAATGTCGCAAATGAATTTAATAAATATTGTCGAAAAATAAGAAAAAGGAAAAATGTTGAAAAGAAGTTTAATAAATAGTGTTAAAAAAGAAAAAAAAGGAATGATGTCGCATATGAATTTAATGAACAGTGTTGAAAATAAAAAAAAGGAATAATATCCTTAAGGAGATTATTGAATAGTAACAAAAAAAAAATTATAATAAATAAAAATGTGTGTTTTGATAACATTTCTGATGCTAACCTGAAAATGCTGGGGGTTTCAGCACATACAATAACTATCTTATAGCTTAATGTCGCAAAGGAGTGCCGCTACATTGACTGAGGATTTAAAGTTTGGTAGTACTCGTTTCTTTATTCTTATTCTTTGTTTGTTTTTTTTTTTTTGTTTTTTTTTCTCTAAAAGCCGTATTCTATAAATATAAGCAAAACGAGTTAGCCATTGCTGTAATTAACTATCAGCAATACTATTCCATTTTTTTTTTTTGTTTTAGACGCTTTTCATTATAGGGCCATCCATAAAGTACGTCACCATTTTTTAGCCCATTTTTGACCCTTCCACCCCTCTTTTGTCACTTGTTGTCCTTTTTCCCTATAACCCCCTGGAAAAGGACGTCATAGAATCCTAACCCCTCTCCCTATTTTTAACTCTAAAAAAATTTATTTCATCTTGCAATGATGTTTGAATCTGCTGCTACACCTTTCGAAAATTAAATTACAAATATTCTTTGACGTCCTTTATGAATGGCCCCTATATTCATTTGCGACATTATTCCTTTTTTTATTTTCGACATTCAACAAACCCTAACCCTAACAAATCACTTTGTTCTTCGCTTTGTCCGCCTAGGATCTAAAAACCAGGGAATTGTAAAAAAACGTTTTCTGAAGGTTAAAAATCTAGAGAGAAAAAAAGGTTCTGACATTGCAAAGCTGATTATAGGCGTTATGGATTAAAGCCGATTTAAATGCCACGAATGAATTAAAGCCGATTTAAATGCCACGAATATTCGGCCGAAAATTCGGCGACACTTAATTATATTATGTGCTCCGACCTGCGTTGTTGTAGTACTCAAGTCAACTACTCTGTGGGCATTTATAAAGAGGTTGTGTCACATCATGCATTATTTGTTGACTGTTACACCAAATATTTTAACTACAGTTATGCATAAAAGTTTCATACTGTTCAAACCATTCAGAAAAGTTTAAAAATAACCAGCTCAGGTAAATCTTTCACTTCTGTGGTAATTTCAGAATATGCTATAGATTGAATTAACATAAAAAAATCCAAACTTGATAAAAATGTTATTTTTACGACAACCTGAACTTAAAGCTCTCCTATGTGTCAACAATGCTTGCCTCCTTTCCTCAATCAGAAAGCATTTCTTAGATGACGAGACAAAGATTTTAAAGACTCTAACCAATGTTCTTGACCGACTACGTTCTTCTTGACCCGAAATCCTTCAAGAAGTGAAACTAGTTGCATTTGGGTTAGCTTTGTTTGGTTTTCAAAATAATTTTGTTATTGCTCTTGACACTCAAAAAGCAACGGGTATATTTTTGTTTATATGTTGTTCTTCATCTCCTTCTAGTGATAAAGAAAAACCTAGTTAGAAAGAAAAATGGAAATTCCTGGCAAATGATGACGTAAATGATGCAAAAGAAGAGGAGTTGATTGAAAAAATCCGTCATCTAGATGTTCTGAAGCCGTCATCTAGATGTTCTGAAGCCGTCATCTAGATGTTCTGAAGCAATCAAATACTTTTGGACAAACAGAACTTCTTTCTTCTAGTAAGTTGCTCAACAGAATCTACCAGAAAGGCCTTCAGTCTGCATTTTGATTCGCATTTTTAATAAAATCCCGGTTTCAATGGTTGAAAAAAAGCGCTCTTTCAGTAACCTTTTGGTGAATTCAATTGAAAACTACCTTAACAAGAATTTAGTGTACGAAAATGTCATCTCTAGTTTCTCAAAGAAGAAAGTCCGCAAAGTAAAATTAGTGTTAGACTAGTCTTCGTAATTAACATTTTATTGATGAAATATATTGTATTTTTATTTTCGTTTTCCCATATATAACCAAGTTCAAATGTTGAATGTTTATGTAGAGCGATACAAAAAATAATTATTGAAAATACAAAAATAATTATTGTTTTCATTAAATTCTAATCATTTGAATTTAATGAAAAAAAAGTAGACTACTATTACATTAGAACCTAATATACAGACAATAAACAGTGAAACTCATGCTTAATTCAATATTCCCAGGAATTCAAAGTTTGGGGCACTGAGCAAATAATGACCCTGGGCACCACAAAATCTCTGTGCGGGCTCGGACCAAGTAATCTACTTAGTATTATATTACTTGATTTCCTTGACTTATTTGATACCATGCAAAAATTCACATTTATTTAATATCTCATATTATTTAATATCTCATATTTATTTAATAACTCAAGCTGATTTAATAAACTACTACTTTAGTAGATTATTTGATAACACTTAGTTATTAGATCCCCTGGTTATTAGATCCCTCTGAGATATTAAATACATTAGTATTTATTATCTCAAAGTATTAAATTTTTCTGCAATGGGATTGATTTGTTCAGTAGGGTTAAATAATCTAGTATTGTAGTATATTATTAGATCCGCCTGAATTATTTGATTCTATCGCAGAAAACTTACATATATTCAATAATTAAGACAGATCTAATAATTCAGGCGGGTCTAATTATCTATTATAGTAGTAGACCATTATCAACTACTATAATAGATTATTAGTTTTATCCAATGGGATCCAATAATTCCGGCGAATCTAATTACCTACTACATTGCTAGTCGAGATTTAAATAAGATTTTAAATAATTATGTTGCTTAGGTGAAATGAACATCATAGTTTAATAATATGGTCTGTTATGACTGTTTTTTAATAATATAGTCTGTTATGACTGTTTTTCAACAATATGGTCTGTTATGACTGTTTTTCAACAATATGGTCTGTTATGACAGTTTTTTAATAATATGGTCTGTTATGACTGTTTTTTCTTTTTTTTTAATTTAAAGTTATTCTTGATCGAAATTCTTAAATATTTGGAAAAAATTAATAGAGTTATTGTTTTTTGATAACTATATTTAATTAATATGTACCAGAACAGATTAGGACTAGGATCTATAGTGGTTAATTCACTTAATGAAAAGATTTTAACTAAAATCAAGTTAAAGACTCAAAAATGGTGTTCTTTAGGTTCACTATTAAGAGTAGTAAAAAATTGTTAAAAAATGTATAAAAAAGAAAAAAATTCCTTAAATATCATAAAAATCTGATGCAAAAAAAAGTTGTAACATGCATATAAATATATGTTATGTCCGAACTTTTGCTTAATAATATGCTAACAAAATCAACTCCAAATAAAATAATTTGAATAATTTAAAAATTAACTTAATCTCACCGAGTAAGTAAATAAAACATTAAAAAAAAAAGAGTTTAATATGTTACTTATATCATTATTAATTCATAAATAATTTCTATATTGAAAAGTTTTGGCTTAATATACTATTTTTGGTATAATATATATTACATATTACCACATATTAGGTTATATCTTTAAAAAGTTAGTTTTTCTATATAGCTGGATGTGGCACATGCAATGAAAATGCTCAATGTGTGACTTCTACAAATGGTGTTGAAAGTTGTGTTTGCTATAGTGGATACCTTGGTGATGGATACACATGCTCAGGTATATCAATTTTTTATGTAGTTATGCATTGAATATAAATGTCAGTTTTTAGTAATAATCTGGAAAATAAAATAAGTTTTGAATCTTTATAATTTGATAGACTGATAGAATTTTATAATTTGAGTGAAGTTATTTATTAATACAAAAACTCTATAATCTGATTAATAATTAAGTTTGTATGTACTTACGTATTTTAATTATAAGAAGGTTAGGAACTAAAAAGTGTTACGTTTAAGAAATAAAGATAATTTTTAAAAAGCTATTTTTCAAATTACAAATACAAAAGGTTGAGCACAATGAAACTTTTTTTTGTATTTTTTAATTACTAATTACTTAAAAACTACTTAACAGATTTCTAACTTTTATAAAATTTATACAATTTTTGATACAATTTTATTGAGATTATAACTGCTTTATATTTATCTTTAAATCTTTTTTTCACTTCCAGCTTGTTATTCAACTAGATTGAGTCGGTTTATATCACTATAGAATAAATTCAATTAAGGATTAGTCAATTTTGATATATCAACTCGTGATAATAAAAGATATTTATTGGTTCAGCCGAATATAAAATTATAATAAAAAATTATAATATAATATAAAACCGAATATAAAATATAAACCGAATATAACCGAAAATAAATTCGAATAAACTAGTTTTTTTTTCTGCCTTTTCTTATTTTATCTTCTGAAATTTCCATTAAGTATATATCTAAGAAAAAGCGTATTTTTTTTATTTCTACACAGCTTTAAGATTTTTATTTCTATACAATTTTATGTGTTTTGTTTTTTTGCAAAAAGAGCAAAAATGTTACTTTGTTAAGATGAAGATTGTAGCGCAAGATAACGATTGACAGACGACTTAAAAGATAACAAATTATACGAATCAGGAAAGCAAGATGAAGGAAGCGAATTCCAAAGACCTGATGTTCGAGGGAAAAAACTAGACGAATATGAGTTTTTGGAGCACTTAGGAACAGTAACAGAAAAAGGATGAGACTTAATTGAATGACGAGTAACACGAGAATGAATTTTAGTAGATAGCACAAGAGACTCTAGCTCTTTAGAGCAGTGCCCATTATAGTATTTGTAGAAAAGAGAAAGAGAAGCAACATTACGACGATGTGACAAAGGTTGAAGGTTGACTGCAAGAGCAGGTCCAACTATGTTTACAATGCGTTTTTTCACCTCTTTCTCTAAAAGAGAAAGAGCGTGATTAGAAGATCCTCCCCAGATATGGCAACAGTTTTCCTTACAAGGCTGTATTTGAGGTTTATAGAGATAGAGAATAGAATCTAGAGTAAGTAAGTGTTGAGCTCGATAAAGAGATGCAACTTTAACAGACGCTAATTTTGCAACGGATTTGATATAAGGTTTCCAAGAAAGATAAAGGATGACTCATCGAGTACATTATTGCTCATAAATATAGGAAGGTCTAAATTATTGCGTAAACGATTGGCTGAAAAAAATTAAGTTTTATCTGAATTAAAGTTTACCAGACGGTAATTAGACGGTAATTAGGCGTTTACCAGACGGCAACCAGACAGTAACCAGACGGTAATTAGACGAATCAGATCGCTCTCCAAAATTTTTAAAAATAGTGATAACAATTGCTGCTTTCCAGCAGGGTGGAAAACAAGACTCTGATAAACACTTGTTGAATAGTTTTGAAAGGATAGACGACAGCTCCGGAGAATACTTTTGCAAGACTATAACAGGTATGTTGTCCGGGCCGCAAGCTGCAGAAGAGTCTAAGCAGGAAATCACTTTAGATACAGAAGCTGGAGGGATACGGATGTCGAGCGATGGATTAACCTGTTTGACGGCTTTTTCAAGTAGAACGCAACTAGTGGAATCAAGAGATGATATTGATGAAAAGTTCTTAACAAACAATTCAACTTTGTCTTTAGATGATGTGAAAAAATCTGAACCATACAAAAGAGTTGGAATTGCAGACTTGCCCTTATTATTGATACAATTACAAATTCTCCAGAAGTCACAAGATCCTAATTTTTGTGTTGAAATACGAGAATTCATGATCTGAGAATAGCGGGCTTTGACGTTAGACAAAACCTTTTTACAATGATTCCGAGCAGTAATAAACGAACGTCTTTTTTCTGGAGAATTATTTTGCTGATAGATATGGAAGTAATGGTTTCTATTAACGATTGCAGTAGCACAATGTGAGGAAAACCATGAAGAAGAGTGAGGCTTGCCATAGAATTGTCGAGAGGAAATAAAGGATTCCATGCCAGCCTAAATCCACGAAGTTATGTAAGAAGCACATTTGTCAACAGGAAGGCGAAAGATTTCTACCCAAGGGCCATCACGAAGAAAATCACGAAAAGAGTCCCGGTAAGCTTAGTTGTAAGATGCACAATAAAAGGGGGATTCTGATGATAAAAAAGAATAAGATAATAGTTTTAGAGAGACCAAACTATGATCGATTGCACCTAAGGGTGAATGTAGAGAAAATGAGCACTGACTAGGATCAGAAACAAGACATAAGTTGAGTAGAGAAGGCAAATGATTCGGGTTGTCTGGAAAGCAAGTTGGAAAGTTGACTATTTGAGTTAGGGATTTAGAAAGGCAAAATTTTTGGGCTTTAATGCCTGCAGAGTCACTGACTCTAAGATCACAAGATGAGACAGTTGAACTCAAATTAGTCTCACAAATAGCAAGTAGGTCTGGTAAACTTTGCAAGAGATAAGACTCAACAGAAGAAAAGTTACTTCGAAGACCACGAATATTAGTGAATGATAGGTTTAGCGAACTTGGTGATGACTGTGGTTTTTTTTATTTTATAGTTTTTGTTACTTTATTCATTTTTAAGTTTATTAAAGAACTTGACTCGAAACAAAGATAGTACTCAGTATATTGTTTAATGGCCCAAGCAATTGCCTCATTACTATTAATAAACCCTAAGCCGTTTTAAAGAACTCCAATGTGGCCTTGGCAAGCCCACCAAAAGTACAAACAGAGACACCATCCATGCGCAACATGGTACTGTTAGTACTTTGATATTTTTCAGCTGTTGATGGAATCAGGCTCTCTGAGAGTTAGCACAGAATTCGGGAAACCTGTCTACCAGCCAGCCCCAGAACCATAAAAAAGAGTTTTAGAGATGTACCCTCATTAGGAGATAATAGAATGAGTTGCCTAGTCATAAAAACAGAGACAAAAGCAAAACCCATGCATTGAGTCAAGAGGATCCAGCATTCAACATCCTAAACTGAAAACAATTAATTAAAAATATATCTGCGCTAGCCTAATAGATGAAGAAGGGGTGCAAGGCTGCTCAACAGAGAGAAACTGTTTACCCGTTAATTCATTGCCTTAGAGGCCTTCCATAAGACAGCAGCCGGACGTATTTAACATCTGCCCAAGATGAGTGTTTTTATCGAGACACCATCTCTAGCCTTTATTCAACCAAGAGTCCCAAGAGGGTGTTTTATGTCGGAGTTGGCATCTCCTAGTTTTTGCCTAAAAAGGCGTATCCTACAAGGCAGCAGGACATGAAGCAGATTGTACTGGGTAACATGTTACCAGTGGCAGACAAAACCTGACCTATAAAATTATTATAGCTGTAAAAATTAAACTACTATAACTGATGACTTGCTTTTATCAACTAAACTCTTTCCAGTATTGGGATTGAATAAAATCTATACTCAATTTAATAAATTTATTACATAACATGCTTCAGTTTCTGATGTAAATGTCAATTTTATAACATTATTAAATTTTTTTCTCATAATTTTGACTCTCCTTCCACGCATCCAATTATTATTTATAGTTATAGATAAGAGTACACACCAACTGAATTTTCTTGTGGTTGAACCTTATCAAAAAAACTGATTTATAAAAGAAGAGATGATTTGATTATATACTCAATGTACTTTTTAGAATCTACTTTTGTTGAAACAATTTTTCCCAAGAAATCAAATGTTATTGTTATTTGCATATATAAACACCCAAGCATGAATTTAAACGACTTCAATAATAAAATGTCTGTCCTTCTTCAAAAAATATCTACTGAAAATAAATCTGTCTTTCAACTTACTTCTTATAATATTTGCTTATTTATTACGCAACGAGAGTTACTCGCTATTCTGCTACAATCATTGACAATACCTTTTCAAATGTAACCACTAACCAATTTATTTTAGAAAATTAAACAGCTTCAATTTTTGATTACCTACCTCAATATCTTATTTGTCCTAATTTCAGCAAATTATTTATACCACATAATCATAATTTATTCCGCAGGAACTTTAAAATTAAAATAAAGAATCTTTAAAATCTGAAATATTTAAAGTTTATTGGAATGGCATTACGAATGTCAACTCTAGTTTTAAAGCATTTATTTCTCAAACAACATTGTTGTTAGATTGTCATGTGTCACTCAAAAAAAAAGTATTAAGAGCTACAAGCGTCAATTCGAGCCATGGATTACTAAAGGTATAATAAAATCGATTCAAATTCTAAATCTTATTCAAGGGAAAATATTAAGGATAAAAGCATAAACTAAAAACTATTTTTAAACGCTATAAATATACTTTTCTTTTTGTTGCCATATAAATTTATTAGAATCGTAAATGATAATATAAGTACATATAAAAGGGGCAAGAAGAAGATATAATTGGTCTTGTCACCCTTATCTAAGCCTCTTAGTAGGTAAGTAGACTCTAATATATATACCATAATTAATCTAATAAAACTGAGTAAAAAAATACATTTAAAAAATTTATTTTCAGATAATGTAAAATATCTTCTTAAAAAAGGTAAAAAAATGCCTGGAAAGGCATAAAAAGTCTAATTAATGTCAAAAATTTTAATTTGCTTAAATGTTAATTTGCTAAAATTGCCAAATTGCTTACAAGTTAACGAAACATACTTAACTAACCAACTCGAATTTTTTTCAACAACTTTTTCATAAATGTAACTCATAAACTTAATTCAAGAATTCACTCAATCATAAACTCCAAATCTTTATAGTTTACTGATATCTCCAAAAAACTATTTCTAAATCTCATTACTTTTATCTAAAGTAAAACCTAGAAAATCAATAGTTCTTAACTTCATCCCCACAAATATTCTTATTGATTTTAATATTTTCTCTCTAAGCTATTTAATATCTTCTTCTGAAATGGAGTTTTTCTTGACATTTTAAAACTATTTTTTGTCATTCAGATATATAAAAATAGCTCAAAACACTCATGTACTAACTATAGACCAATTTCAATTGTCTATAGTTAGTAACAATGTATTCTAGATTATAATCATTTTTGAGTTCTTTTAACTGTTTAAATGATTTTTAATTTGGATTTTGATCAAAACACTCTATTTGTTACGCTTTAATAAGTATAACCAAAAAAATAAAAAAGGTACTGGATACTGGTTATTTCTTTGGTAGTGTTTTTATCAACTTACAAAAAGCGTTCGATACTGTTAATTATTACATTTTAATTTCTATACTTGAACATTAGGGAATCTGAGTAGTTGCTTTTAATTGATTTCAATTTTATCTTATAAATTAAAAGCAGTTTGCTAGCATTAATGGTTACAAATCAAATAAGAAACACATAGTTTGTGATATTCCCTCAGGGTTCTGTTCTTGGTCCTTTATTGTTTTCAATTTATATGAATGATCTAAATAACTCTGTCCGCTTTTCATCAGTCCATTTGTTTGCTGATGATACTAATATCTTGCATATTAATAAGTCTCATCATTCCTTGTGTAAACTTACTTAAGTCTCACCATTCCTTGTGTAAACTTACTTAAGTCTCATCATTCCTTGTGTAAACTTACTTAAGTCTCATCATTCCTTGTGTAAACTTACTTCAGTCTCATCATTCCTTGTGTAAACTTACTTAAGTCTCATCATTCCTTGTGTAAACTTACTTAAGTCTCATCATTCCTTGTGTAAACTTACTTAAGTCTCATCATTCCTTGTGTAAAAATATTAATTTAAAAAACGTTTTCTGAATGCAAACTTAATTCTGTGAACTTGAAAAAAACTGAACTAATATTTTTTTCATCTCAAAGACAAAAATTTTTACACAACAATCATATAATTAAAAATAAAATTAATAATGGACTTTTAAATCCAACACACGTTGTTAAATATCTTGGTATTTTTATAGATTCGAACCTCACATGGAATTTTTATATAGATGAACCATTTCGTAAAAAACTTAATCAAGCTAATGACATGCTTTCAATAATTCGCCATTTTGTTGTTAAAACTATCGTAAAGAATCTGTATTTTTCAATTTTTCAGTCTCATCTCCATTACTGCTGTCAGGTTAAGGGACAAATTGGCAACTGCAATATTAATAAATTGTTATAAGCTCAGCGACAATCAATCCAAATAATAAACTTTCAACTCCGTAATACAGAAACTTCAAACTTAAAACTTCAAAAACTTAAAATTCCTGCCTTCTCAGCATTAGTTAGATTTGTTAATCTTCTTTTTATTTTTGACTCCCTTAATAAAAATTTATCTTGCTTTGTTATGACCTTCTTTACTAAAACTCAATTTATACATTCACATTTAACTAAAAATATCAATAATGGAAAACTAAATGTACCTACCTATAAAACTTTGAGGTATGGTAAGTATTCAATTAAACATCAGTCGTCAGTTTCTTTATTTAAAACAAAATAAATTTAAAAACGTTTTAAAAAAAAATTATTTTAATTTTTTATCATTAACTTCCTTTAGTTTTCTAATTTTCTTTTTCTTCTGACTATTTTTATAGAAACTTTATTGTTTTTGTCATTATTGTTTATTTGTTTCATTACTGATATTTTTATTATTACTATTATTATTATAATAGTAATAAATACTATTATTTTTGCTGTTACTTTTGCTCTAATAGTTAATAAAGTTATTGTTTTTATTATTTTTTTTTAATTAATATTATTAATATAACTATTTGGTGTCACTCCTTTGATCAGGTTTCTGGATTAGTGACTCCTTCCTCGTCAAAAATTTATTTATATTTATTCTTAATAATGATATTTTGGTATTTTAAAAAAAATATCCTTTTGTTTTGTTGTTGTTGTTGTTGTTGTTGTTGTTGTTGTTGTATTTGACGTTTTTTCTCAAACGCCCCATTTTGATTGGCGTCTTTAGACAATTGCCTAAAAATACACATAAAATTTTTGATAAAAATAAAGAAGTTATAGTAATTTTGCTGATAAATGTTTAATTTTTTATTTAGATTATAATGAATGTAACAGTTCATATCCTCCATGTTCTTGGACTAATGGAGTGTGTCAAAATACATTTGGTAGTTTTTTGTGCTCATGTAAAACTGGATGGGTTTTAGATGTAAATAACTCTAGTTGCATTGGTGAGTAATTTTATAGTGTATATATATATATATATATATATATATATATATATATATATATATATATATATATATATATATATATATATATATATATATATATATATATATATATATAGGTACGAGGACTGATTTTTATTAATTAATCAAATGCTAGAATATTATACATCATTAGAAAGCCCTAAAATACAGTATTTTAAAGAAAAAAATATGAAAATCAGACAATTCTATAAAAAAGTTATGACGTTTTTAGTAGCAAATTTTCGATATATGGATTTCTTGATAAAACTGTGGTCAAAAACATCTTTTTTTTTCACATAAATTGTTATTACTTTGCCGATTCTTATTCAATTATCTAAAATTTATTGTCAAAAGATAGATTTTGAAATGGGCTAAAATTTCAAATTAGTTTCTAAGTAAAGGGCAGATCGAGGAAGTATCCGGCCAACTTTAGCGGAAAATCGGGGTTTTTTTGCGAAAAAAACAATATTTATCATAAAAAACGTTACAAAAAATAAGGTCCTCAAATTTTAATTTCGGCGGCGCTCAAATAGGTTGATGTTATCGAAAATGGTCTAGAATAGCTTTTGTCACTTGTTTAATAGTTTTACTAATTGATTCACCGTTGTAAAATAACAGGATTACATGTCAATTTCTACAGTGTGTAAATAATACGTCATGCAAAGTGAAGTTTACAGCTAAAAACTGTTTCACTGCATCCTGAACCACACATTCACTATTTTTTGGACCCATAACTCTTGAAAAAATACATTGAAAGAGTTAATATATTTTAATTTTTTATAATATTTTAATTGAATTTTCTGAAAAGTAATGCATTAAAATATTATAAGTCGTTAACAATTATAATGCAACATTGTTACATTACATTTACTTATACATTTTATAATAACAAAAAAAAATTGTTTTAATAGAATAGACTTGAAAAATGTCATACATACCTATACAAACAAATAACTGTTTAACTATGGTTCCACTAATACTTTAACCTAAATAATGAAAATCAAATTTTTAGTAACTGTAAATATAAGCCAAATTGTTTTTAAGATAAAATAATCGTTATAAAAGTCAAATAAACAGATTAAATAAACTAAAATAAGAAAACTAAATAAGTTCGCAAAAGACTTTAAACATTGAATAATTGGCCAATTGAATAAAAATGAGCGATTGAATAAAAATGAGCGATTGAATAAAAATGAGCAATTGCACAGTAATTGGTCAGCTTTATGTGAATAAAAACTTAAGCAAAATTGTTGAAGATTTTATTCACGTAATTACTACGTAAAAGCAATTGAAGAGCTTAGTGTTAAAAGTACTTAAGTAACAAAAAAATTGTTTTGAAAACTTACTTTGATCAGAGATAGAACACTTTAAAACAAGAATTTAAAATGGCTGATCAAAGTAGATTTTCTTAAAACATTTATTTTGTGACTTAGGTACTTTTAGAAATAAACTCCTCAATTGCTCATTTTTATTCACCAGGCCTAATAAATAACATTTAAAATGATACACATGAATTTAAAACTGCATTTAATATAAAACTTATTTATATTGATTTTATATTATATTGATATTATACAAATTTATATTGATTTAAAATAGATCAATATAAATTTGATTTGTATACTTAGTATACAAATCAAAAAAATTTTTTACTTATAAGGTGTCTTAATGAAATTTTCAACTGTTACTATTAGTTAACAATCAAGTCAAAACAGTTTTAATTTGAGACAATCTTTTTTTAAAAAATAATCTTGAGTATCAAAAATTTTTATACTTAAGATTATCTTACTAAGATAAACAAAAAGAGTAAAGTTTTTACTTTTATGCTTAAGATTATCTTACTAAGATAAACAAAAAGAGTAAGGTTTTTACTTTTATACTTAAGATTATCTTACTAAGATAAACAAAAAGAGTAAGGTTTTTACTTTTATAATTATTGAATGAAAATGTTTTGTTTTAAAAATTGTTATCAATAACATAATTGTGTTAAAATTTAAAAAAAAAATTAACTTGCTCTCTGATAGGGAATCTAGATACTTTTGAAATGTATCTAATTTTATTAAAATCTTATAATAAAAATCAAAATAATTCAAAGCTGTAATAATTTTTTTTTAAGAATGGTCCCCCTTATCCATCCCCGTATTTATATATTTCGCTACTACCGAAAAAAAAATTAGAAAAACAGAAATTCGGTACCAAAAGTACTGCACTTATTTAACTATCTGCTCCTAATTATTTTTTAATAAAACTTGGCAAATAAGCAAAAAATTTATGTAGAGAGTTAGATAAACAATTAAAAAACGTTTCTTCTACTATAAATTCATGTAAGAATATCAACCATATTTTCAGGACCATAAAAATCCATAAAAAAGTTAGTTAACCATACATAACCATACCTAACCATACCTAACCATACCTAACCATACCTAACCATAGATAACCATACATAACTATACATAACCATACATAACCATACCTAACCATACATAACCATACATAAACATACATAACCATACCTAACCATACATAACCATAGCTAACCATACATAACCATACCTAACCATACATAACCATACATAACCATACATAACCATACATAACCATACATAACCATACATAACCATACATAACCATACATAACCATACATAAAAGCCATATAAAAATCAAGATTAACCTTCTTTATTCAAAAAAATATTTATGTGTATAAATGTTTCTAAAAACAAGCACCACAAAAAAACATTTGCCTGATGCTACCTAAAAAAAAGCTAAAAAAATGTGGAACAAAATTTTAGCACAATTTTTTTTTTTTTTTTTAGTTTACATTTGTTGTCGTAGTAAATAAGTTACTTCACAAACACAAACAAGGTTTCTGAAAAAAGATAGTACTGATCTTATCATCAGAATATCATCTTATAAACTACATCAAAACATAACCAACAAAATAAAAAGTAATAAACAATAAAAGTTCTAAAGAAAATAAAAAATTAAGATAATTAAATTTTTTAGTTTATGTTTGAAAATGGGAAAAGTAAAATGCATGTTGAAATTGGACAAAACAATTTTATTCCAAAGATAGGGTGCACGATATGCAAAAAACAAACTGATTAAACTTGGTTCGACTCAAAGGCAAATATATAAAATTATTGTTTCTAAGTGTATATTTATTGGTTTCAAACAAAAGAGATCTTTTAAAAGGGTAAAGATATGTCATTTCTCCACATATACATAAAGAACAAAACATTTTAAATTATAATCTCATAAATATTGAGAACTTTCATTTCAATAAAAAGTGGTTTGGAATGAGTGTATCGATCCGCAAAATTTATTAAACGGATTGCTTGTTTCTGACGGCGATAAATGAATTTTAACTTACTTTTTTCAGTGCTTTCCCATGCAACATTAGCATTATTTATATAACTATGAATTAATGCTTAGTAGAGTTAAGTTAGACTTTTTTTACATAATAATGTTCTGATTTTTTATAGAATTCCAATATTTTTTTAGAAATTTTTGTACTATTTTAGTCGATATGCGTTTTCCATGTGATGTTTTAATCAAGAAAAACACCTAAGAACTTTGTTACATTATGTCTTTATATTTCAACATCATCAATAAAAATTTTAGGCAAATCTCGGTGTAAAAAAGTTTTTTTAGAAACTGAGTGCAGATGAACCCCATATCTAATGTTGAGAGTTAGTTTGTTGTATTTAAGCCATTTGGATATACTTTTAAGTTTCATTCATAGTATAGAAGAGTTTGCAAATGTCATTATCGGAAAAGAATAAAATAGTGCTATCAGCAAACACGATACTCATTAAATTCGAGACTCTATTTATATCGTTTATATAAATCAAGAACAATAGTGGTCCCAAAATGGAACCTTGTGGAACGCCACATGAAATATTTAAAAAAATTTTGGATGATCATTATTGCTGAAAACAAATTGCTTACGGTTGGATAGATTTAGATAACGTTTGAATCAATTTAACTTTACAAATTATTTTATTATATTTTAGCTTTTGTTGTAAAATTTCATGATCGACAGTATCGAATGCTTTCGAAAGGTCGATGAAAACACCTAATATATATTTAGACATTTCAAAAGAATTAGAGATTTCATGTTAAAATTGGATAACTGCATGTTCTGTGGAATTATTTTTTTTAAAGACGAATTGATAGTTGTATATAAAATTTTTAGAATGAAGGTAATTGTATAATCTATTGTACATAATACGTTCTAGTGTTTTTGAAAATGTGGAGAGGGCAGAGATACGGCGATAATTACTGATATTTGTTTGATCACCTTCTTTTAAAACTGGAGTAACTTTAGCAATTTTCAGTTGTTCGAGAAAAACTCTTTCGTGTATAGATGCTTCATAGATTTTAAATAGGATATCTTTTAAATATTCAAAACATTTTATGACTATATTACCGTTTATGTCATCTGCTCCGGTTGATTTTTTTAAAAAGAGTTTTGAAAGCTTTTTCAAACTCTTGGAAAGATAGTTCGAAGAAGAAGAAGATAATTCGTTGTAACTAGTGCAATTATCCATTTGTACTAAAAAACCTCTAAATGTAGCATTTGTATAAGCAATTATACCCAATAATAATTGTATATGAAATACCACTAATTTTATTCATTATTTTCTTGGTGCGTTTTGAATTATTTTTAAATTTTTCTATAAGTCTTGAGTAGTAATTTTTTTTCAAGTTTTTACGAACTTTTTCAAATAGGTATTTGTATTCTTCATTTATTTTTTCATTTGCAGATGATTTAGTTTTGAGGTATTTTATATAAAGCTTCTGTTTTATTTTTGATGATTTTTTAAATCCCTTGGTCGCCCATGGGTTGTTTATACTTTTTCAATTTAATGTTTTTACCATGATAGGAAAATTAGCGTCATACACGGAATAAATTGTTTCAAAAAATTTATTTTATATTATAATATAATATAATATAATAGTGCTGTACACTTAAAGAGTGATGAGTCCAAACTACGTAGAGTTTGTAACTTTAACAGCTGTAACACGCTAACATACAAATATAATAAAAGTTAGTATTTAAAATATTCATCCAATTTGTAAAAATTGGATGAACATTTTTGTACTTTTGTACAATTTGTACAAATTGTACACTTTTGTACAGTTTGTACACTTTGGTACAATTTGTACAAATTAGATGAACATCAAAAACAATTGTTTTTGAACTGGCTGATACTGACTGCGTCTATTGTTTCTTGTTTAAGATTGTTCCATTCGTTTACTACTCTATTTGTGAAAAAGTTGTGTTATTTTATATTTCCTGTATATTTCCTTCTCAGTTTACTAATGTGACCTCTAGTTTTATATCCGTTATCTAGCAGTTCGGGTTTTGTATAAAAATTTATAATATCGTACTTTTTTAAATACTTGAACATTTGCATCAAATCACCCATTCTTCTTCTGTTCTCCAACGATAGTAAATTCAACTTATTTAACCTCTCTTCATAACTGTATCCTTTTAAAATTTTAATTCTAGAAGCTCTTTGTTGGACACACTCTAGCTTATCTTTATCATACTGACGATTAGGATTCCAGATATTCCAAATCTGGACGTACTAAGGCTATAAACAAGAGTTTCGTTGTTTTTTCATCTAAATATTTAAAAGTGTGTTTGATCTGACCTAGCTTTTGATTTGCTTAATTTACTATTTTATTTACATGGTGTTTCCATTCCAAATCATCTAAAACGACACTGCTAAATCCTTTTCCATGCTTGTGTAGACTAAAGGTGTGTTATTCATGAAAACTTTGTGCTGGCTGTTTCCTATCATCATAACTTTACATTTTTGCTGGTTGAATTTCATCAACCACTCATTCGACCATTCCATTATTAAGTCTATATCTTGTTGAAGTTCAATAATATCATTATCGTTTTTTATTGCTTTAAGGATTTTTATGTCGTCAGCAAATAGTTTACAGCTTGATTTTATTTTGTTGGAGATATCATTAATATACACTACATTTTGTTTGCATTATCATTAAAGTTAATATGCTTCCAGTGTAGGAGTAATAATTCCCAACCGGGACATTAAGTTGTAAATGCGCATTTAAAACTCGTATGAATATGCATTATTCTGGTTTGTATGTTACCCATTTTATTGTGTCAAACACGCATTACAAATACGCTTCAGATGCGTTTAAAAAACGAGTATGAAATACGCATCCTATGGAGTATCAAACTCGCATTTGAAACTTTTGAAAATACCCATAAAATACTGTAATAATATTATTTAATAGGGTGTTTTCTCGGTATTAAATGCATATTTAAAATTTATCAGAATACGTGCTATTCACAAATGTATGTTAGCCATTTTACCGAGTAGAATACGTACCAGAAATACGTTTTAGACGCGTAGATTATTGGACATGTAACACGCGTTATTACATGTATATACAAACATTGGCTTTAAAAATAATAACAAAAAACTAAAACTTGAAAATTTTATTAAATTAACTTGTACAGTGTTCAACATGCACATCTATATTAAAGTTTTTATAATATAATAAAAATACATGCTATGTTCATTTTATAATAACAAAATTGCACCAAAATTAGTTGTATACCAATGTATCCTAGAAGAGGATTAATTTGCCTTGTATTATATAGATATTTTATTTCTTACAATTTCTTACCATTAATGTTTAAACAACTAAAGATACACTACACAACATTATATTCAAAAATTACGTTATTAGGCAAACAATTAAAACCCATTTTATTGAAAGATTTGACTACATTTGCCTTTGATGATACATCATCAAGAAGGACAATTTCGAACAAAAACAAAACTTCTGATCTTTTTTGATAGTTCTACCAAGTTTAACCTTTTCTATATCAGAAATCTATATCAGAAACAAAGAAATTAATTGAACGCTGTATTTCGAAAACGTTACAAGTCACAAAATTAAAATTTTACTTGTGAAAAATGTTTCTCCTGTTAAAAATTTTGTCTTTATTTTATCTAAAAAAAAAATTCTTTTACCTAAAAAAAATCTTTATTTTATCTGAAAAAAATTTATTTTTTCCTAATAAAAAATTTTTTTTTCAATATATTCTCACTTTTGAAAAAAGTGTGAATCACACTTTTGAAAAAAAGAACGCTCACACTTTTGAAAAAAGTGTGAGCGTTCACAAAACTATAAAAAGTTTCAATTGAGTTAGTTTCCACAAAACTATAAAAAGTTTCAATTGAGTTAGTTTTACTATTCTGAATTCTTTGTCACTCATTTTGCCTTCATCCTTTAACTAAAAATCTATATGTAAAATAATTTTTTAAACTTAAAATTTGGTAAAAAACCAGCACTAAATAATCTCCGAAATTATTTGAAATAAATTATGAAATAGAAGTAATCTAATTAGTAAATAAAATAAAAGGCAAATTCTTTTTAGAACATGCTGCTATGAAAAATATTTTAAATTGGCTTTTAGTCGGAGGTGGTTTTAACCTTGTTGCAGGATCGTAAGTTGTCAAGTATAGCCTACCAATACCTGAAAAACAAAAATTACTACTGTCCTATTAATTTATCATACAACTTCTATTTTCATTTCATTTTTAAATTCTAATTTATAAATCTACACATTACGGTAATTTGCATAGCTTGTTAAACAGCCTAGCTTTAGATATTTTGTGGTGGACTAACTAGCTATCCTTAAGCTTAAACCAATCTTATATAATAATTTAAACTATTATATAAACTTAGCTTAAACCAATAGAACTACTATAACCATCGACACCTTAATTGCTTCAAAATAAATTAAAAACATAACATTAAGAAAGGTGTCATCTTAAATGATATTTTTATAACAAGTAGTATTCATCAAAACTAATAGAAATAAATTTATCTTATATTTTAAATATGCTATCTTGTATATAGCATATTTAAAATATAACATCTATATAAATAAACTCCAAATCTTAAAAAATATGTTAAATATTATGAATAAAAATATTTTCTGAAATCAAGATATAATCAAAATGCAAAAGGATTTTCAGAAATGAAATCAAACTATCATTGTCATCAGCAAAAAATTTGTTGGTTACACATTCTTTTTGATATTTTTCAGCACAAATTTTAAAATAAATGGCAACTGATAAACTAGCCCGCACTTATATTAGAAACCCCGATAGATTTCCGTTTGCTCTTAATAACGCTAACACAACTACTAACCAACAATCCTTCATTCAAAAATACCTTCGTATTCTACGTGATGGTGTCAGTGATCTTTACCTGTCACGCAACATTGGCAGCTCAACTGCATTTTCAACACTCAAATAATCTGTTATTTGAGTGTTGAAAATAAACAGTGTGTTATTTTCAACACTCAAATAACAGTGTTAATAAACAGTGTTTATTTGCCTACGCTCTGGTGCTGCTACACTTCTTACATTTTTAGCAATAGAGAAAATTGTACAATTTATTATTTATAATGCTAATCAATTTTAAATAAAGATTTATAAATATATATATATATATATATATATATATATATATATATATATATATATATATATATATATATATATAATATATATATATATATATATATATATATATATATATATATATATATATATATATATATATATATATATATATATATATATATATATATATATATATATATGTGTACATATATATATACATATATATATATATATATATATATATATATATATATATATATATATATATATATATATATATATATATATATATATATATATATATATTTATATATATACATATATATATATATATATATATATATATATATATATATATATATATATATATATATATATATATATATATATATATATATATATATATATATATATATATATATATATATATACAGTGGTTTTCATAAATTTAGACGCACTCATATTTGAGAATAATAATTTTTAGTTTTTCAACGATAAAACAATGACGAAAAAAGATTTTAGTTTAGTTTTTTTTCTATTGATTAGATAAATACAAACGGAATACAAAATTTAAAAAAAGTTTACAAAAAAAATGAAATACTAAGTAATAATTAGGTACAACTACATGGTATTAAAAAAATTAGACATAAAAAAATGTTCATAAATTTAGGGGCACGATACATTAGAAGGCGTAATTTATGAACAAATCAATATTTTGTGTATCCGCCTTTTGCTTTAATACAACTAAGAACTCTTCTAGGCATAGACTCAACAAAATTTTTGCACATCGCTTCTGGGACCCCGTACCAGTTCTCCTTAAGTAATTCCTTCAGCTAAGTAAGTGTGGAAATTTGAACCTTTGCTTATTCACGGTCAATCCAAGCCCAAATGTTTTCAATCGGGTTTAAATCAGGTGAGTATGGAGGCTACGGTATTGTCATAATACTATTATCGTTGAACCACTCCTTTGCATAGTATGCAGTATGTGCAGTAGCGCCATCTTGTTGAAGTTTTCATGGTTTATCATTGAGCATAAGCAGGTCAATTAATGGAATTAAGTTGTTTTCCAGTACTTCTACGTGTATTCTGAAGTTGATTCTTCCGGTGTATGTTTGGCACATACCAACACCTTTGTAATTGAAGCATGACCAGATTCCTATTGAGCCTCCTCCACTTTGTACAGTTGGTCTAATGTACCTGGCATAATACTTTTCATGAGCCATTCTTTTGACTGTTATGTTAGATTTGCGATTGATAAGCTCAAAGTTACTCTCATCACTCTACATAATGTTTTCCTATTGTTCTATTGTCCAATACCTTCTTTCACGGCACCATTTTAGTCTCCTTTGTTTATCATATGGACGCAAAAGCGGTTTCTTCAAAGCAGTGTAGACTTCAATCTTGTATTTGATAAGTATTAGGCGGACTGTGCTTTGAGAAATAGATGTATTTCGCGTTGTATGGAATTCTGTGGTTGAATCTCTGTAACTAATTCTTGGATTAGCTCTGACAGCTCTAAAATGAACACTATCGTCCTTTCTGGTGGTTGACAAGGGTCTACCTTTCCTCGCTTTTTCGCTGGCACCACCAGTGTGAAGAAAGTTTTGTTTCGTTGTCCGAACGCATTTTTCAGAAACTCCAATTAACTTGGCGATTTTTTTATTACTTTTGGTTCCTTCTTTGATGTGCGCATTAATTTGCCATCTTTCACCTTGAGTGATACGTCTTTTGCCCATTTTTCGCGTCTTTTTAGTGCGAAACTAACTTAACTTTTGTTTATTTATTAAATAATGATTAACTAATTCCAGGTAAGTCATATTTATATAAGGTTTTTTGACAGAATCAATTACTTTAGGTCTATTAATGAGAAATATGGGGAAAAAACTACTAACTAACTATCAATTAACAAGATATAAGACTTTTTTGTGTTAATCGGTATAGAATGAGTAATAAACATCCTGTAAAAAAAATTAAGGTACTCTTTAATAGAGTTTCACTTCCTCTTGTAAATTATATATCAAACATAGTGGTAATACTTTTATTTTATTTTTATTTTGAGTATTTTCTTACATATATGAAAAAAAAAATGAATGCGTCTAAATTTATGAAAGCTACTCTATATATATATATATATATATATATATATATATATATATATATATATATATATATATATATATATATATATATATATATATATATATATATATATATATATATATATATATATATATATATATATATATATATATATATAATATATATATATATATAATGGCAATTCCATGGCGGAAAATGAATAAGTAGTCAAATTTTATTCTCTTTTATTACTAATGTAATTTTTATGTAACGTAAATTAACAAAAACATGATAAAGTTTTTTTTTCAAAAATTTAGTTTTTTCAAAAAACTTTAAACTACTAGCATTTGCTAAAGTTCTGGCGCTTTATCGTTGAATTTGTGTTTACAAAATAAATTACGTCATCAAGTGATTTGCGTTGGTATGACAGGGTTCTAACTGAAACTTTTTATTTTTAATATAATATAATATGATATCATATTAAATTCTCTTAATATATTATTAGAAGATTATAGAAAAAAAAATTTTTTGTTTCAGGTGAAAATACTGAAACTCTTCCCGATATACTTGAACTTCTGAACTCTCAATTCAATTCAATGTTTACTCTTGAAAGCTCCGAAAATTTTCGATTGTTAAAAAAAAGTGAAGTTAAACCTAAATACAATTATAATAATAACTTGGATTTCTCTATTAATTAATGAACTTACCAATCTAAACCCTTACACATTTTTTGAACTTGACGGGTTGCACACTTTAATACTTAAGATATGTGCCAAAAGCTTCACAATTCTGCTCACAAAAATCTTCTATGAATCTTTTAATTCTGGAATAGTACCAACTCTCTGGAAATTAGGAAATATAAGTCCGATCTATAATAAAAAGGGAGCCAAACTACTTCCTGAAAACTTTCGACCTATTTCACTAACCTCTGTTGCGTACAAAAAATTTGAAAAAAGTTTTAAAGAATAAAATCTTGAAGCACATTAACGATATCAATCTACTCTCTACAAATCAACTTTGGTAAATCTTTTGATTCCGTACCTCACACCAAACTCGTGTTAAAATTAAAATCATTCGGAATAAACGGCAAACTACAACAATGGATTAATTCCTTCTTAGTTAGCAGAAAGCAACGCGTTACAATTAACAATACTAGCTCGGACTGGGTTGATGTTCTTAGTGGTGTTCCTCAGAGTTCTGTTCTTGGCCCGCTTCTCTTCATTCTTTTGACAAACAATTTTGTCCAACTTACAGAAATTTCCTAAGTATTTGCCGACGATACTAAACTTTTTTCTAAAACTTTATCGCAGACTAATTTCGTTGATCTGCAGGAGCATCTACGCTTAGCATACGAGTGGTCAAACACTTGGTTACTTAAATTAAGCATTTAAAAATGCTGTGTTATCCGTTATGTTAACCAATCATATGTATAGTTTTTGCAAAATAACCAAGGTATAAATAAAAGCCTAAGTTGCTCTACTAAAGAGTGCAATTTAGTAGTCACTTTTATTACACACATAATCAATCAGCTTTATTCAGATCTTTACAAATTCTTGCTATGCTAAAAAGGACATTCACCATTGTTGGTAAAAAAATGGCTTTCAAGTTAAATAAAGTGTTTATAAGACCACACCTTAGATTTGGAGTTTCTATAGCTCGTAGACAACTGCTCTATATCTTTGACATATGTAGAGCTTAATGATTTTCCAAAACAGCTATAAACTACTTTTTCAAAATTTCTAAGTACCTTAATGTATTTGGATAAGGGATCTCCAAGACTGGACTCCTAAAAAAACAGCTTAAAGCTGTTTATGTTTTTAAGCAACTTATTGCATTGCGTTGTCTACAAGCTATAGAAATCTAGGGGCTACAATTCCTTTGAAAATACACATTCATCAAATTCATCGACATGAAAGTCTTCGGTATAATAAATAAACTTTAAATTTGACAAAAGATTAGATTAATATTATTTAGTTATAATAAAAGTAATGAAATACTTATTTTCACAATAATACAACAGTTTATGCGAGTTTATACTTGTATAAACTAGGAAGATTATTTATTAAATAGACTAAAACTTATTTTGTCCATTTTATATTTTGTACGCTTAAGTAACTGGATCGAACAAGCTCTCAAATCCATTTACCAGGATTTCAATCATTTTAGGCGAATGAGAAAAATTAGAGAATACAGCCCAAACAGAAAAATTAGAAAAACAGCCCAAAGAAATCGCCCTACCAGAGTGACTCCAAAATCAGCTACTCCAATTGATAACATTCTAACAACTGATATTTTTAACAGTGACATAAATAAAAGTATCTTAAAAACAGACATATCTGATCATTTCCCTATCTTTTTTACCATTAACTTCAACTCTAAAATAATGACTAAAACAAACATAAAAGTTAAATTACGTAGCTATAATCAAAAAAACGTTGAGCAATTTAAAACACAATTATCATTGCTCCATTGGAAGAACATCAACTTTACTAATAATGCAAACAACATTTACGATAATTTCTTTAATACATTTTACTCTGTTTATGATGCTAATTTTCCTTTAATTGAAAAAACAATAAATCAAAAAAACATTAATTCTCCCTGGGTTACCAAAGGTTTAAAAAAATCATTAAAAGTTAAGCAGAAATTATACATAAAATATCTAAAAAACAAATCACTCACCAATGAGAAAATATACAAAGGTTACAAAAATCTTTTTGAAAAAATTCGAAAAAACTTTAAAAAACATTACTATTCTAAAATTCTCAATAAAGCAAAAAATAATTGTCAACGCTCTTGGGAAATAATAAAAGAAATTACCGGTAAATCAAAATCATGCTCAGGTTCCCTGCCACACATGATCAAAGTGGATAATAACAATATAATTAATTCTGAAACAATAGCTCATGAATTCAATAAATTTCTTGTTGAAATTGGCCCTAAACTATCTAAATTAATTCCAAATACAGAAGCCTCATTTAAAGATTTCTTAGTACAAATGGATAACTGCATTCACTCGGATGATTTATCTAAAGAGTTATTATATGATGAGTTCGAAAAAGCCTTCAAACACTAAAAAAAATAGTTGGACCGGATGAAATTAATGGTAACATAATCTTAGATTGTTTTGAACAAATAAAATATATTATTTTTAAAGTCTTTAAATCATCAATAGAACAAGGAGTCTTTCCTGATCAATTGAAAATTGCTAAAGTCATTCCACTTTTCAAAGGTGGTAACAAATCTGATATAAGTAATTACTGGCCTATTTCTATCTTATCTGTATTTTTAAAAATACTAGAAAAAATCATGTTCAATAGAGTATTTAATTATTTTAGTTTAAATAATTTATTATACAATAATCAGTTTGGCTTTAAAAAGAATAACTCAACTGAGCATGCAATTATTCAGTTGGTACGTGAAATTTCCAATTCTTTTGAAAAATCTCAATTTACATTAGGAATTTTTATGATCTTTTAAAAGCATTTGATACTGTCGATCATGATATTTTGCTTTATAAACTTTTTACGGAATATATGAAAGAGTAGTTAAATGGTTTCAAAGTTATCGAACAGAAAACAATTTGTTTCTTGTAATGAACTTAATCATAAAAAGTTTTTAAATGTTTCCTGCGGTGTTCCGCAAGGTTCCATCTTAAGCCCTCTTTTGTTTCTAATATATATCAACGACTTGTATAAAGCATCAAATCTTCTAAGTATTATGTTTGCTGATGACACAAACTTATTTCTCTCTAACAGTGACATCTATCTACTTTTCTCCATGATGAACTTCAAAACATATCTAAATGGTTTAAAAGTAACAAATTGACATTAAATATAACCAAAACAAAATGGATTTTTTTCCACCCGCTCTCTAAAAAACGTTTTCTACCTCCAAATCTACCAAAATTCTTATTGACGATATTGAAATTAAAAGAGATTCTGTAACTAAATACCTGGGGGTTTCATTGACGAGAACATCACATGGAAACATCATATTAACTATGTTTGCTCGAAAGTTTCAAAAAGTATTAGAGTTTTATATAAGACGCGTACTCATTTAGATAAAAATAATTTAACTAAACTTTATTACTCTTTTATCCACAGTTGTATAAGTTATGGAGTTATTGCCAGGGGTAGCAATGATCAAAGCAAGTTACAATGTCTCTATCGCCGTCAGAAACATGCGATCCGTTTAATTAAGTCTGCGGATTGGTTCGCACATTCCTCAATATTTTTTAATCAAATGAAAATCCTAGATATATAAACTAAACGTATATAAAAATTTATCTTTTGTCTATATGTGGAAGCATGATTTATCTCCTTTAATTTTTAAAGATCTTTTCATTTTGAAACCATTAAGCTTAACATGAAGAATAATAACTATTTAAATGAACCATTCTGTCGAACAAAATTCAATCAATTTTGTATCCCATATCGTGCAGCTTATCTCTGGAACAAAATTATTTTGCCTAACTTCGACTTACCCCTAACTTATCCTGTTTTTAAAAATAAATTAAAAGAACACATTCTTTCTATTAAAAATATCTTAAAATAATTTTAATTTATCTTGTGATAAAAAACAAAATAATAATAAACTTTATTGTCATGTATGTTCAAGTTTTGTTTTATACTTGTTTACAACTTATTTTCATTTATGTAAATACGATTTATTGTTTTTATATGACTTTTTTGTACATTTATTGTGAAAAGGCGTTTTTATAAAATGTTACGTACTCTCTTTTGTAAAAGGCTTCTGACTATAAGATCATTGTGATCTTCTTTTAGAAGTTTGTATTTGAAAAATGTGTAATTTATGTATATTACGTCAAATGTAAACAAACAAACAAACAAACAAAAAGCAAAAACAAAAAAAAACTATATTGAAGCGCTAAAAAACGCAGTTGTTGCTTACAATTACAAACACTTTTAAAGTAGCTTTCAATTTGCAGGTAGCTTGTAAAAAGTATAATACTAACCTCTTATGAACGATTGTTTAACATAATTTCTTAATATATGATATGATTATATATGACATGCCAAATATAATTAATAATTCAACCAAATAGACCAGAATTTTTTTTTTAATTATTAGCTTAGGAGACGTAGTTCTAGGAAGGGGGCAGTTCGGGGTCAGAATGGTGTTGGGTTAGCTCCATTACTTAAACTTTTTTGCAATTTATCCTTATTTGATACCAGTATTAACATACTAAAAATTTGAGTATGCCAAATAGCTCTCAGTTACCGATCTAGAACAAAAAAATTACTAGGCAATCGCCAAAAATACTTGATTTTTTCCATAGCCCCGGGTGAAAAAAGTTGCTTTTTACATTTTTGAAATAAGGAAGAGTCTGCTGATAAGAAACAACAAAAACATTTTTGGGGATGTGTTGCAAGGTCTCAGAGCATCTTCCTATGCACCGTGATTAGTTTATAAAAAATCAAAATTTCGGACTTTCCTTTTGTTATAAACCTTATATATCACCAATTTTTCTTTGATGTTATGAGTTGTAAAATTATGGCATAGATACTTTACAAAAGTGTTTTATTCATGTGGTTTTCTGTCTCAAAGTATGACTTTAAATATCGATGAAACATTTAGTCGTGCAACCTCTGCTACTGCTTTTTATACTGAAGTTAATAAGAAGTTTTAGATTTTTTCGTTTCACTGTGTATAGCAAGACATGCTTTAATTACACGATTGTACATGCAAGTAATAATGATATTTTCTATAGTATGAATCTTATACAAGCATTGAAAGATTCTGTCTCCATATTTAGAAATATTGTTATTTAACAGCTTCAAATACACTTTAAACAAGCCTAAAAATTGCATTTCAAATTATTTTAAATTGATTATAACTGTTCCTTTGCTAGACCATCTGAGTACTGAGTTTAACATAGTGTTTGATGCAACCCTCAGAATCTAGAAAAATGAGATCGGCGATAAATAGCCGACCTCAAATTAATAGAGGTCAGCATTAGGTTAGCGAAAAAAAATTTACACAAAGGGGTTACCATAAAACATAGAAACAAGGTTGATAATTTAATGCCAATCTCAAACACTTTAAGGTCGGCAGTTAGATTATCATTGCCGAATTTTTTGCCGACCCTTATTCCGAGGGTTGTTGATGATACAAATTTAAAGTGTTATAAAGCACCTGTCTTTTAGTTTCTTTATTCTTTTCTTTAGTTTCTTTAAAAAACAATTGCAGAAATTTAGTGTTCTTGTTATACCTTTATATCGTTATATACCGTCATATCTTTAAGTGCCTTTTAAAAGGCACTTAAAGATATGACGTGGTCTTTACAACTCGTATAACAAGAACACTAAATTTCTGCAATTGTTTTTTAAAGAAACTAAAGATAAGAATAAAGAAACTAAAAGACAGTTGCTTTATAACACTTTAAATTTGTATCATCAACAACCCTCGGAATTAGGGTCGGCATTCGGCAATGCCAATCTAACTGCCGACCTTAAAGTATTTGAGATTGGCATTAAATTATCAACCTTGTTTCTATGTTTTATGGTAAGCCAGGTAAGTTAATTCAACTAAGTTTCCCACAAGTCAAACTCACGTAACAAAGCGTTTGATTTGGCTAAAATAAATAAGCCTAATAAAGCTTTCTGCTAAATAAAATTTTATTTAGTAGAAAGCTTTATTAGGCTTATTTATTATAGCCAAATCAAACGCTTCATTACGTGATTTTGACTTGTGGGAAACTTAGTTGAATTAACTTACTTGGCTGAATTTTAGAAATTAACTCCAATCTAGTAATATTGAAACATTACAAGTTTGACAAAAGATTAAATTAATATTATTTAGTTATAATAAAAGTAATTAAAGTCTTATATTTACAATAGTACAACAGTTTATGCAAGTTTATACTTGTATAAACTCGCATTTATGTTGAAACTTGAAATCTGTCAATAAATTTTGGTATAATTTATGATAGAACTTTAAAAAAACTAATTAGCTTAGGAGACGTAGTTCTAGGAAGGGGGCAATTCATAGCCGGGATGGGGTTGGTTAGTTCCATAACCTAAATTTTTTGAATTTTACCCTTATTTGATATCAGTATTAACATACTAAAAATTTGAGTATGGCAAATAGCTTTTAGTTACCTGTCTTGAACAACAAAATTACTAGGCACTCGCCAAAAATACGTGATTTCTCCCTAGGCCCCCGGTGAAAAAAGTTGTTTTTTACATTTTTGAAATAAGGAAGAGTCTGTTCATAATAAACAACGAAAAAAATTTGGGGGATGTGTTGCAAGGTCTCAGAGCATCTTCCTATGCACCATGTAATGAAAGAAAATTAATTAATTAAATTTAAAAATTAAAGTTCTATTTAATGAAATAAAATAATGTTAATTCATGTATTTAATTAAGTTATACAACTTAAAAGTTAGTTTAACCTCCGTCAAAATATTGTAATTATTTTTGTAAAAAAATTACAAAATATATTCAAGTTGAAAAACCTTTATCTAACTTTTTTAAGTACATCCAACGACGTAGCAGACATGTATATGTAAAACAAATTGCCCGTTTTCTTAATTCCAACGTTTAAAAGGGGAACATTGCTACCTTCGTATTTCAAGAGCTTTGCGCATTTTTTGATCAAGTTTTTTTGTTTCCATTATAATTTTTTTTTATGATCTCTTACCTTATTTCTTCCAAGCAAAATTTGTTTAGGTGGGTATTGCAGGCTGGTAATGTTTTCTCTCACTTTTTAGATGTTATTAAGTCCTAATTTGAAGTTTAGTTTTGTCTATGTATTTCTTTGAGCATTAAAATTCAATTTAATATGTTTCACGTTGACTATTATGTGGCAATTTAGTGTTGTTGTTTTTTTTTTGTTAGAATTGCTCTTAAATTAGGATTTGATTTGAAAAATACTTTATAGCCAGCTTTCCGAAACATTTTTCTTAATTTCAGGAGTATTAATGGCATCCACAGTAGTAATACAGTAAGGAGGTTAAAGAAATTTGATTGAATTTTGTTGATTTTTATGGACCATTTACTGTCAATTAAGTTAGCGATACATGTAAGTTAGCATATATTATACCCATTTATGTTCAATATTTGAATAAAGAAGGTTGTCTCATCTTGTATATATAAATTACTACATATAGAGCAAGCCCTGCGAACATTACCTTTAAATATTGCGTTTAGAATCTTAAGGGCCATGATTTGAGCGAGTTTTAATTTGAATATTTGTAATGACTTCTTTTCTGTAAACCTTAAACTTGTATTTACCTTTAGTGTTATTTATTATAGTTAAATCAAGAAAATTTAGAGTTCTATTTTCGATTTCAAATGAGTGTTTAAAAATCAAATTCTTGAGTGTTTAAAAATCAAGGCTGGTATTGTCGACATATCTTAGATAGGATTTTATGTGAAGTGGAAGATTTACTGTCATTGCAATTTTGAAAGCGTTTACTTCATGATGGTGTAAAAAATCATTAATGAAAGACCTATAGAACCAGAATTTTCAATTTCATGGATTTCATTTTTCCACAAAAAAAAATAACGGTGTAAATAAAGTTCAATAAATTTTCTTATTTTAGATATTGTAACCTTGGTGGAGTATTTGCAGGAATCATTTTTATTTAATTGGTCTTTAAGAATTAAAATTTTTTAACAACAAATTTTTTTGCTAAAAACCACAAAATTTGCCAAGGTTGAAGATATTTTAGTTAAAAGTACAGAAAGTAGTTTTTTTTTGATTTTCATGTGCATAAAAGGTTGAAATTTCAATAATTTGGTGGGCATAACAAATCTTGAACGTTTTTCATATAAAATATAAAAAACAAAAATAATAATGCTAAAAAAACTAACTTAAACTATTTTTTTTATCTATGCCCACCAAAAATCTGATAAAATAGACATTCGTTGATAAGTATGTAAAATTTCAACCATCAAGCATGTAGCTTAAAATATCTAATCTTGATTGCCCCAAGACAGGTTTTTCGTAAAATACGCAAAAAACAGGAAAGTGATCCCAAATCATTAGCAATATTTTTACAAATTTTATTTTTATTCAGTTTAATGAAAATATTTATTTAACAAGGAAAGATAGATGTATCATTTTTTTTTTATTAAAACAAAAAAGCATTTACAGAAAAAAAAAACTATTACTTTAAAGTTATTGATTTTTTAAAAAGCTTTTTATGCGGAAATTGTTTTTGCTAAACTTGTGACGTAATGTCCAATTTTACATTACGTGAAACAGCCGTGGATGGGATCACTTGGATATATACTATCATATTCTATTTTTAAAAATCGTTGTTTTTTATTAAGTTGTAAAGATAAATTTTAGTTTTAATACCATAACTAAAACTGAGATCTTCATTTAAAACTCTCGTTGGTCCAATTTGTTTTCAAATTTTTTCTAAAGCTTTATCGTGTTCTATTCTTATGAAACCATTACCTTTATCAAACGGATTTAGATTTTTTTTTTCTTTATTTTCCATAAGAGTTTTTCTTTATTCTCTTGTTAAATTTTGATTTATTTTTAACCCATTTTAATTTTAATCCTGCGCATTTTCATTCTTGTTGTTATATTCTAATTTTAAAGCCGAGGTTTATGTTGTTGCAATATTATCCATATTAGGTATATATTTCAACAAAGGTACAAAATGGGGGCCAAGATTAAGAAGATTATTTTCGTTTCTAGGAATATCAACATCGCATAGGTTTAAAACAGCATTCTTTGTATGCGTTGTTAACTTACAAATTTTATTGTTGTAGTTATTTTTATATTCGTTTTGAAGAATTTTAAACTTTTTAAATAACCTTTCTTTTGTTTTCAGAAAAATTATTTTAAGAGCTTTTTTATTAAGTTGTTCAACTTTTTTGTTGTCTTTTTCATCAAGAGTAACTTTAATATCCTGCTGGAAATATTTAATTTATTAAAAAGCATAAAATATTGTTTTTTAGCATCAAGCCTTCTCGGAAACACCTTGTTCGTCTACGTTTACAGTAATTTTTTTAGACAAAATGTATTCACCTACAGGTTTTAAATTTTATTTTTAAATTACTTAGTTTTTAGTTTTTATGACCATGTAAAAAATAACCCCCTCAATTTGAGGGGGCTACAAACTTTACATGGTCATAAAAACTAACAACTGAATATTTTAAACATAAAATTTGAAATCTGTCAAAGAATACAAAACTACTATATCAATTTATTAGAAAATAAATAATTCAACTCAATTGTAGTTTTTTCGTCTATTTTGCAACATTTTTTAAAATTTTAATGTCAGCTTTATAGAATTCATTCAAGAACTTTTAGTTTGCTATTTTTCATCAAGTAAAGTATTACAGGTAAAAAAAACTGGGCTGAATAAAAACTATTTAGGGGTTGTACAGGGCAGAAATAATATGTTACTAATGTATAAAATTGTCTAAAACAATGGTAATAAGAACCATATGTTATTTAAGTTCTCTTTTTTTCCAATGGGAGACACCCGTTTGCAATGATTCTCAACAATATGAAGTACGTATTGTAACTGCTTTGGATCTTTGATTTTGTTTTTAAATTCTTGGATCAGCTTGCCTCCTCGTTCAGCGCAGCTTCTAAATACTTGACTATCTTTTTAACATAGTTATAGTCCTTAATCTTTGTCAAATGTTCAACAGGTATTAGCAACCAATCGGCTTGATTATGTTTCATTTTGAGAAAATCAAACAGTAGCCAGGAATCTGGCCCAATCAGCGACACAAAATCAGGAATTTTATTTAGTTTAGTTTGCGGAAATATTGCCTTTCAAAGCTTGATTTGTTCATTTCTTTTGATGCTTAACAATTTAAAAGTTGCGGTAAAAGGTTCAATTGCAGTAACTGACTCATTAAACATGAATACAACAAGCTGTTGGGTTAAATACCAAAAATGCCTGTAACACGACTGAAGGGCAGCATCTGCTGCTGTACTGTAAAATTCGAAATACCACTGCATGTCAGTGATGTACTAGCAATCAACATTTGGTGCAATGATGGAAATTCGACTTTGCAAAAAAGCTATTTCTTGGAACAGTACAATAAACTCCGCCATTTTCTTAAGCTTATAGCATTAGTTCTGGTTGAGCCAGTTATTTATAAACTTGTTTGTTCAACATACTTAAAGTATAGTTCAATGTGCATTAATCTATTACGATGAAAAGCACCAGGTTTCTTGAACCAAAATGTCTTTTCATCTTATAATTATCCGCCAAGATAAATAATTACCAGTTCAATATGTTCTCAATAATCTTCTCTCGGAAATGTATTTTTTGTAAGCAATTACTGGCCCATTTTAAGACAAATTTTTCTTGACAATTGGTTGAGTTATCTCCGTTTGCAGGAAATTCAAACTGAATATCTTTTTTTTTTTTGGGAAATTGATTCCCAGTTATCCTGAAGCATTTTAAGTAGCAGATGAATTGGCTCACTATGGTTTTGAATAACTGCTTCACAGACATGTTAAATGTGTAACTCGTAAATGTGGTGCCGACAAGCAGCTTATAAAATTGCACAACCAATATCCTTCTCAATTAAAGCAGCACATCCTGCTTTATAGTCGGTGTTACTAGTTGTAGTATCAAAGCAAAAAGCAATCAAATCATCAAGTAGCTTCCATGATTTAAAATGGTTGATAAGTTGATCTTTTTGGGCTACACCAGTAGCAAATGGGATTGTAGGAATCCCGAGAACTTTGGGATTTGAACCTTCAGCCAAACCATCCTTCCACTTTTAAGGATGGCATCTTGTTTAAGAAATAAATTAAAAGTTATCTTAAGATTAATATTTTACGTAATAAAGCAATGTCTGATTAGTTTTACCGTTAAGCGACGAAACAAGTTTGCTATTCCAGTGGCAGAATTAATGAAGCGGACAGTTGCATTGATAATTACATTTTAATTGATGAAATTGACTTTCTTGTTCTTTCTTATGTTGACGACAAAATTCAATTTAGAAATAGCAAACTGTTCAAGAGCCATTGTGCCTCTAACGCGTATGTGTAAGCGATCGGAAACTTTAATAATTTAGTAAGTGTTTTTGGATTCAACTGAGAAATAAGGGCTGGTGATCTTCTTTTTTTTTTTGGTGACATAGGTAAAATTCGTCATTTTCTGAAATGTTTGTGTTTTCATCATCCTCGTTGAGAACTTTTTAACTTCTTCACTCGTATTAATATCTCATGTTCTTTTAGATAAATTATTATGCGCTGCTCTAATTTGCTCTTGACATTCGATGATGTACTTTTTTCTCTCTTTGATTTAAAATAGCATCTCGACCAAGCGTAGCCAACCTTAAAAAAAAATCAAAAATTGTACATGTTGTACACCTCAAACAAAATAGAATAGCTTAATAAGTAATTTTGTTTACCTGTGGATATTTTTGCTGATTTTATGAGAACAGCCACTCGACTTTCCAAGTTGAAATTCAAAATCCCCGTAATGTTTAGTAGACTTTAAATGCTGAAATATCACACAGTTTATTTATTGATGCCCTGAACCTTTCACGTGTCTTCTCTGAGCATATTTTTCCTATTTTTTTAATACTTTTTCATTCAACAAACACTTTTAAGAAGTAGTCGAGACATTGTAAAGTATGGAAATTCTATGCAAAATTTTATGAGAAATTTTATGGGAAGTTTAATGGGAAATTCTATGGGAAATTCTATGGGGATTTTCTCCTTAGGTTTACCCACATAAAATAACCCACAGAAATTCTATGGAAAATTAAAAAAAAATTAAAATAGAGTTTTAATTGGTGTTAAATTGATTTTGAAAAAAATAAATTTAAAAGCATAAAAATGACCTGTGTCACCCCTATATATTTTTCTTTTAGCCTAGTTTTTTTTATTTCTAATACTTTACTTAATGCGAAATAACATACTAAAAGTTCTTTAATGAATTTTGAAAAAACTGACAGTGAAATCTTGAAAAATGTTAAAAAATAGGCGCGAAAACTTCAGTTTACTCAAATTAGGTAAGTGTGCTATCCCTAAATAATGTTTGATTGTCCTACAATTTTACAACAATTATTTTTTAATCATTATGCACCTCACAAAAAGTTTAACTCAAAATTAAAAAAAAAGGCGGAAACGGTACACCCTAGCGGTACACAGTGACGTTAGCAAAAAGGTCAAAAAGAAAAGTCTTATTGACTTTTTTAATCATTTGTAATAGACGTCTTCACAGTTCCGATAATTTTATGCGCGCGCATATTTAATATTACGTCATGGTACTTTATGCGCAGAATCGCATGAAAACAAGTAAATACTCATATAAATTAAGATAGTAACCTTGAAAGAAACAGTTGTTTACATGAAATTTTTTTTATTTTTTTTCAAAAAAGACATTGATTTAGTTTAATATAAGTTTATTTTACCCATTTTAAGTTTAAAATCTATACTGTTTATATGTTTTTGTTTTATAATATTTGTAATCAAGGAAAAAACAAATTTGTACGTTGAGTGTAAAAGTATTTAATATTGATTAATAAAAATGAGCTTTCGGGAAAGAATATTATATATATATATATATATATATATATATATATATATATATATATATATATATATATATATATATATATATATATATATATATATATATATATATACACTCACATATATATGTATATATATTATATTTATATATATATACATATATATATATATATATATATATATATATATATATATATATATATATATATATATATATATATATATATATATATATATATATATTGTATATATACACACAAACACAACTATCAATGCACATTTCACACACGAAATGTGTGAAATGCAAAAGATAAAGAGAATTATTTAAGACCTTTCATTTCTTTCATATATATCCTATAAAACAAACATATAAAAAGTATAAATATATAAATAATATAAATTTAGCCTTAAAATAGTTAAAATAAAGTTAAATAATTCAAAATCGACACTTTTATTATGAATAAAAGTAAAGAAATCTTATGTAAACAACTGTTTCTTTTAAGAATGGTTTCATAATATATTTGTTTATTTACTTTCTTTCATGCGATTCTGCGCACAAGGAACAATGACGAACTGTTAAATGTTCGCGCGCACTAAATTATCGGAACTGTGAAGACGTCTATTAACATGAGTATGTTAATGGCAATGAATGTTTATTTTATAATGCACTTGATCAGTTTTTAAACCTTTTCGAATGCTTCAAAGTCAAAAAGTTGTTAAAATATGTGTGAAAAATGTGAAAAACATGTAAATACTGGCAATACATCTGTGACATTTAGAAAATAATCTACTCTTATGGAATTTGAAAATATTTGTACGTATTTACCTATAAATTAATAATTATTTAAAAAGTCAGAGATTTTTTAAGCAAGTTTTTTACATTAATAGGACATAATTTTACGATTTTTCATGTAAAAATAACTTTGCGGTAATAGATTTACCACACGTTATAATACGTTATAATGAAATTAATTTAAATGTATACTTAATTACTTTAACTAAAGTTTTATAGAAGAATTTTCTGACCTCACTTGCCCCCCCCCCCCCGGTTTCCGCATGTTGTCGAAGGTTAAACAAATTTCAACGCTTTGATCAATTAATTTTAGTTGACCAAAAGTCATTGCAGCATTGACCACAAACCGTAAAGCACTCTGAAAACGGTTTGTGGTCAATGTGTAAACGGTTTATGGTCAAAACAAATAAACCACAAAACCCGCTTTTAATAATTAGAATTAAAAAAATTAAATGACAGTTTCAACATGATTAAGTGGCAAGATTTGTATCATAAACTTTTAGAGGCTAAGTGGGAAAAGAAGATTAAAAGTTTAGCAGATATAGAAGCTGACATTATTTTGAAGGATCTGAGTATATCGGATGAGATAAAAAGGTATTTTATGAACAATTTTAGAAGGGAATAGAAGGAGAAAAAAAGAACTAGGACACGGTTTGAGGCTAAGTGGCAAAACTGGTAAGATAGCAATGTCAAGCCTGTAGAGAATATTAAACCTTCAGATCCACCTGCTAATCCTGTTAATTAAATAATAATATATAAGTGCATAATCTTTTAGTGTAATATCTCATCTAAGCAAATGTAATGTTTTCAACGCCAATACTAGAATGTTACCTTTATTATATCAATATTTAAATGTTTACAGTTTTCTTCAACGTAAATGTATTGGAAGTTGTATGAAATTCTGCATTTAAAAAACTGCCAACAAAAAGCATTTAAAAAACTGCCAACAAAAAGCATTTAAAAAACTCCCATTTAAAAAACTGCCAACAAAAAGCATTTGAAAAACTGCCAACACTCTTTGCTCTTTTTGAGCTAGACTGTATAATAATTATTCAAATTCTTTTAAAGTCTAAAAACTTGTATACAAACATCAAGTTAGACTTCTACTAGTAGAAAGATTGTTACTTGTATGAACTTGTTTTGTTCGTATGATTCAAAACATTTTTGTTTTTTATACGGGTGCGGCTGTGGTGTAGTGGCTACAACGCTTGCTATATAAGCAGGAGATCCAGGTTCAAAACAAACTTTTGACATATTTTCGCGTCACGGTAAGGAAAAAGGCGTGAAGTGGATAAATACACTTCCGAGGTATTCTGTGACAAAACCGTTTAGTCTTCTTGGGGCACCTAAATAATAAAAAAAAAAGAAAAAAAAAGAAAAGAATGCTAAACAAATGTAATTTGACCCTTAAAAGCAATATAGTTCAAATAACACAAATTGGATTTTTTTGTTGTTACATATTTAACACTTTCAGGCGTTACCTAAACTCAATATTTAAGTATATTTTACGTCAAATGATAATACTTTTCTAAAAATTGCGGTAATTGGAGTCGGGGAACGAAAATACCCCTAAATGTTATTCTTATTACCCTAACAGTGAGGGCAATAAGTTATAAATGAATGAGTTTTTTAATGGAAACTTTTAAATTACTTTTTATTTAATGTTTTATTTAAAATTAGTATTATAATTTTAACATAATATTGTTAGTTTTCTTTTTTTTAGGTAATTTTTTTATTAAATAATTTATTTTAAAGTTTATTAATAATAAAAATTTAATAAAAAACAGTTATAATAATATTATGACTGTTTTTTATCAAAATTTTTTAAATTTTAATAAAATTGTTATCTAAAGCATAAATATGTTTTTTTTAAAAGTTTTTTTAAATAAAGGTAGTTACCGTGCTTTGAGTACTTGGAGTACTTGGAGTGCTTGGAGTGATTGGAGTGTTTGTTCAGCATCATGTCTGACTACTTCTGCTATTCAAAGTCGCAGCAGGATTTGTGAAGGTGATACTTTAGGTGGGGGTTGTGTTGGCCAAAGTTATGAATCTAGTCCATGTACATATATTTTACCTTGTCCAGGTAACAATTTTTTGTTTACAAACAAAATTTAAATGTAAAATGATACTTTGACTTGATGATTTTGAACAATAAACCCAAATTTTTTTAAATTATGTTAATGTTTCATTTTTATATACATCTTTTTTTTTAATTTATTCTGACTCACTCACAGCAAGGTTGCAAGCAACCACTATTAAGTTACTAGATATAAGAGAGTAGATTTATAGAGCTTAGAGAGTAAGGTTGAAGATAAGTTTCATTGTTTGATCTTAATGCTGCCTATTACGAATACAACAATTAACCTTAGCTAGGGTTAAGTGTGCTAACTGCAATAGTAACAGATGTTAAAGAAAATTTGGATATAGATGCAAAATGTGCAGATCTCTGCATTAAAAAAGGTATTTGAGAAGAGTGTTGGCCTTTGTTACTATGTTTTATGGTAAAACTTTTGTATCAAGTTTTTTTTGCCAAACTGATGCCGACCTTAACTATTTTTCATTATTTCTGTTATTTTCTTACTTGTAAGGGCTGAATGTGTGATACTGAGAGTGAGCATATTAAGCTCATTTATAGATAGTTTTAATATTTATCCTTAACAATTATTAAAATATTTTAATCTTGCATTTTAACACTTGTTCAAATTTGCTTATTGAGAATAGAGTTTGTATCATTGTCAGAGTTGTAATTGCAGAGCATGATAAAGGAAATATTTATTTTTTTGAATTGTAGAAAGTGGATTCAATTACTTCCACTGAAATAATAGAACAATTTTTTTTTTGAAATTATATCAAGAACATTATATGAGAGGTCTATATGAGGCATTTTACTGATAATGATCTGATTTCTAAGAAACATCACAGATATGTTCCAAAAAAAAGCGTAACCAATTTCCTGTAGTCTTTATTTTCAATTACATAAACAATAAAGTTAAACAAGTCAGTATTGTTTTTTGATGATTTTTAAAAAACCTTTGACAGTGTTATTCTTTAAAGGTTTTGTGCAAAATTAGAGATATGGAAAATAATATTTACGAAACTTAGTAAAAATTTTAAAATAGTTATATACAGATATAAATATATATATATATATATATATATATATATATATATATATATATATATATATATATATATATATATATATATATATATATATATATATATATATATATAAATATATATATATATATATATATATATATATATATATATAAATATATATATATATATATATATATATATATATATATATATATATATATATATATATATATATATATATATATATATATATATATATATAAAATATTATATGTGTGTGTGCACGGTTGTTTCAGAGGCTTCTAGTTTTTTTTTTTGTGAAAACTTTGACTTAGAGGGTGTTACGAAAACATTTATAACTTTTAAAATATTAGAGATAACTTTGTTTTGTAAAAGTAATAAAAACAACAATAAAATGTTTTATCCTTCGACATTTAATACAATTGTAAAAAAACTTCTTTTAGTTTATAAAAATTTAAAGTTTATTAAATTTATTAATTTGTTATTGCTTTTTATAAAAAAAAAACAGAAAATATACTTCTGATAGTTATTATCAAATACACTCGTTTTTTAACTATTATTAAAATAAAAAAATCTTACTTAATTGTTAAAGGTTTACTGAAACAGTCTATATTAAAGTCTGCAAGCAAATCGCATTTTTTGCAAAATTATGAAAAATGTAGTTAAAAGGGGGATTAGCTGTTAAATGAGCACGTTTTTAAATCTAGAAGTTCTTGTTTTAGAAAATAATTCACTAAGTTGATAAATTCAATGCTTTAAAAAATAAAGCCAGATTTCGACTTTGAAATATTTAGCCTTAACAAAAACTTTACATCAAGTATTTAAAAAATAGAAATAAAAAAAATCTAAATACTTTATAACAATACAAAATTTATTTGAAAAAATAAAAAAAAGTTCGAAGAAAAATTAGTACTCTAACCAAACAAAGAATGCAACTGGTGACATTAAAAAAACATGGAATACGTTAAAAGAAATAATTGGGAACAAAAAAGTTAAATTAAATAGTTTACCTGCTCAAATCATCATAGATAATATAAAGTACAAAATATAGAATTTTTTGTTAATATTGGCCCTAATCTTGCCTCAAAAATTAAGTCTCCTAATAGATTATTCAAATCATACCAAAGTGATATCCAGAGCGAACTAAAATACAAAGAACTAAACTACCAAGAACTTGTGTTGCTCTAAAAAAACTTAATGTTGCTCTAAATTCCTTAAAACTAAATAAAACTCCAGGTATAGATGATATCTGTAGTAGGGTAGTAGCAAATGTCTTTACAACAATAAATAAACTTATATTTAAAAATTTTAAGTCTTCGATTAAAACAGGAGTTGTACCGGACAAGTTAAAAGTAGCTAAAGTAGCACCAATATTTAAAACAGGTGAATCATACTTAATTAATGACTATAGACCTATCTCGGTACTCCCTACCTTTTCTAAGCTTATCGAAAGAATAATCTATAACATATTGTATAAGTATTTATTCCAAAATAAAATCCTAAATAAAAAGCAATTTGGTCTCCAAAAACAATATTCAACTGAAAACGCAATCCTAGATCTAGTTAACAACATAAGTGATTCTTTTGATAAAAAACAGTATGTTCAAGGCATCTTTATAGACCTGTCGAAGGCGTTTGATACTGTAAATCACAATATCTTACTTAAAAAAATGGAAAGCTATGGGATAAAAAGCATAACCCTTGACTGGTTCAAAAACTATCTAAGTAACAGACAACAATGTGTCTTTTCAGATAATTATAAACATTCAAAACTACTATGAGTTGAGTGTGGTGTCCCCCAAGGTTCCATTCTTGGACATCTTCTGTTTCTTCTATATATTAATGACCTTACAAAAACCTCTGAAAAACTTGATGTAATAATGTTTGCCGATGATACAAACTTTTTTTATTCATCGAACTCAATCAGAGACCTTTATGAATGTATGAACAAAGAGCTTAAGAGATTAAATTTATGGTTGAAATTAAATAAGTTATCATTAAATACACAAAAAACAAAATACATATTGTTTCATTCCAAAAAACAAAAAAATAATATACCAACTACCCTTCCCTCACTAAAAATAGATAAGGTAAATTAACAGAAACAGCTAAATTTCTTGGGATACTAATTGACGAAAATATATCTTGGAGAACCCATAAAAGTTCACTTAACACCAAAATTTCAAAAAATATTGGCATACTCTACAAAGTTAAACCTATGTTATCTCAACATAATCTTAAATTGCTTTATTTTTCTTACATCCAAAGTTATCTTACATACGCTAATATTACCTGGGCAAGTACACGCAAATCCAAATTATGTACTATTTACATAAGTCAAAAACATGCATCAAGATTAGTTTATTATAAAGATAAACTGACCCATGCTGAACCCTTACTAAAAACCTTGAATGTACTAAATGTTTACCAAATCAACATCTACCAAAATGTTCTGTTTATGCTTAAATACAAACTTGGACTAGTCCCATCGCATTTCTTAGATAACTTCTTTCAAGTAAACTTTAATAGGTATATGACAAGAGCAACAGGCAACTTCACACTGCCCAAAAGAACAACAAAGCTCTCACGGTTTTCTATCTCCTACCGGGATCCGTACCTATATAACAAAATCATATCCAAAAATATAGAACTTAAAGTATTAAATAATGCTGCCAACTTGAAAAATAAATTAAAACACCTCATACTTAATACCAACAATCATATCGACATGTATTAAACTTAACATTAAAATTTATATTAAAATATTTATGTGTATCACTGATTGTTTATTGTTTAACCACTTTTGACTATATATAAAAATAAAATAGACTTTATTTAACCTTTTAAAAAGGTACTCGATGATAAGTCTTCATAGACCTCTACGAGTTTTCCTTTACAATAACATGAATATACCTAAAGTACCTAAAAATTTCTTGTCTTTTTTTTTTCTTTTCTTATTTCTATTCTTTTATTTTTTAAAAATACTGGTAACATTTATGAAACACTATTTACGCTATTCTTAGATATACTTTTTATACCAATTTTTATTATGCTATGTTATACCATAGTCATAAGAAATAGATAGTCTGGTCACTCGGGCCGTATTATTTGATTTTTCTAATATTCGTTAAAAACACTTGAAAACTGTCGAACGGCCAGGAACAGAGTGCACAAAATATGGAAACGGACATAGAGTTAAATAGCTCTAAGAAATGCATATCTCAAAGAGGCCTTACAAGGCATCCTTGCGGCGAACGTGACGTCACTTTAACTAACTAAACGGCTACCATTATGGTATGGGGGCAAACAAAGCGCTTGAAAATGGAGAAATGTGTTTTTAATTGTTCAATTAATGTTAATAGTCATCCGAACTTGATTTTTTATATTTTGCTTCCTGATCCAAAGAAAAGAAAATCGTGGCTTTATGCTTTATATAGAATTGATTCATTATGCAAAAACAAACTTCGGTTGCAAAACATGTCTTAGTATGCTCAAAACATTTTGTATCTGGTAAGTTTTGTATTTGAATCGTTAAAATATTTGAGTACAAATTTTTCTTGAACTTATTAAGTTTTTTTCATTTTTATTCATTGTAAGTATGTTTCTCTCTTAGGAAAAAAAAGTACATAGTCTAGATGCTTTTCAAAATTTTGAAAAGCATGTTGACTATGTTCCATTTTCTTTAGTAGAGTTTCTGCTGTTGTCACTGGTTTTAGAGAGTACCTTCGTGAATGAAGATAAAAAGTCATTTATGTTATTTTTTAAAAGCCAAGACATAATATTGTTAATCCTCATACCATTTATTAAAAAACTTTATAAATATTGTTACGATGTTATAATTCAAATTGTTATAATTAGTAATTTTGATCATTTCATTATTATACTGTAAAAAATATTTTTTATTTATAACATTTATTTCACATATATTAAAAATATGAGGAATAAATATTACACTAAGGAAAATTTTAAGCAAAATATAGAATTTTTAAATGTTATTAGAATATCAATATGTAATATTTTTGTTTTATTTATTGACTACATCTGTAAACTGTGCAATAATTTAAAAAGATGAATTAATTAAATTCCATGATTCCTTCAAGCATTTGCACAGATTTATTTCAATATAACGCTAAATTTTGTTCTGGTAACGTTCAGCAGCTTTTTTAGATAATCATAAGACATTTTCTTGATAATCATTAGACATTTTCAAGGCGTTTAAGTAATGTTGTACTGAAATCAGCGCGTTTGTTTGCCCCATATCATAATGGTAGATATTTTTGTTTTTCATTACGCAATGATCACGTGGTTTTTTCGCCGCAAGAATACAAACTCACAGCATAAAGGTATTCCTTCAGACTTAACATTACAAAATCCTAAACCTCCTATTCTTCTTAGCGAGTTTAAAAGTCTGCTTGATAAAAGCATTACTACTTTAATTGACGACGAATGCTATCCTAATATATATATATATATATATATATATATATATATATATATATATATATATATATATATATATATATATATATATATATATATATATATATACAAACAAAATTAAAGTTGAACGCACACCTACGTGTGTAAATTGAAATACAAGAGTTAATTTATATTTCTTTTTACACTAAAAATGTTCGCTATAAAGCAAATCCCAGATAGAGTTTAAAGGATTTATAAAAAAATAAATGTTTATATAAATGCAATATTCGTTATATATATAATATTCTTTGATAATTTAATATAAATATATTTTCGGTTTCAAATTTTGGTTTTTTGAGCTTTGATTTTTTCTTTTTTTTAAGACTTTCTTTTTGTTAGATAATTTAACTTACAAGTTTTCATTATATTTTCTGCTCATTTCAGTTTTCATAATATATTGCATAAAAATATTTTATACGTGTTCAGGAATGGCGTTCGATCACACTTCTTTAATACCGTAAGATTGGGTGGCTTTGGCCCATTTTGCATCTTAATGTCTATTGCATGAAAGCCACAAAAGTTATTTCTTTAAACACTAACTACTTTTAAAAGCGCATAGAAAGGACAGTTAGAACTATCTGTCTCCCATTTGAAAATTATTTACCTGGGTGGTTTAAATAGTGGGCCAAAGTCGCCCTACGTGTTAGGGTGACTTTGGCCCAATCCTGTAAAAAGGAATTAAAGGAAGCAAAACAACAATAAAAACAACAACATTTTGACAAAGAAAATAAATTTACAAAAATAAAGTGACAAAAAAAGATTTAGTAACAAAGTTCTTGTATACAGTAAATAAAATATAGGTACAAACTAAACAAGCATAGGTACCAAGTAAACAAAACAGTTTAGGTATAAAGTAAACAAAAATGACAAAAATAATGTTTAAAAAATTTAGTGAAAAAGCTCTGGAACTAAATAAATTCCTCTTTTCAAAATTTTCTTTGGTTCCTCAATAAAACCAACATTTCAGACTGGGGGAAAAAAAGTTGCTCCGCTGGTAGTGACCATTTCTAGTTAAGTTCATTTTTTTTCATAATAGTAATTTCTGCTCCATTTTTTCTTAATT